>CAXDIW010000139.1:0-600000 GCA_963989415.1 Cerceris ruficornis | reverse complement strand
AGTACAATTCGACAATTTTTTGCTCTTCAAGTTTAAGTGAACTACGAGCCCCATTGTTAATCCTTTAAAGGAAATTATTTGTAACTTTCGACAAGTAGAACAATGAATGGAACAGGTAGACGGTTGAAATCTTTGTATACATTGCTTCTATATAGTCTAAGAAACATATATGCAAAGCATCCAAACAGTACCATTCGCCACTTTTTTGTTCTTCAAGTTTAAGTGAACAACGAGCCCCATTGTTAATCCTTTAAAGGAAATTATTTGTAAATTTCGACAAGTAGAACAATGATTGGAACACGTAGACGGTTGAAATCTTTGTATATATTGCTTCCATATAGTCTAAGAAACATATATGCAAAGCATCCAAACTGTACCATTCGCCAATTTTTTGTTCTTCAAGTTTAAGTGAACAATGAGCCCCAATGGTTAATCCTTTCTCGGAAATTATTTGTAACTTTCTACAAGTAGAACAATGAATAGTACAGGTAGACGGGTGAAATCTTTCTATATATTGCTTCTAAATAGTCTAACAAACATCTATGCAAAGCATCCAAACAGTACAATTCGCCAATTTTTTGTTCTTCAAGTTTAAGTGAACTACGAGCCCCATTATTAATCCTTTAACGGAAATTAATTGTAACTTTCTACAAGTAGAACAATGATTGGAACACGTAGACGGTTGAAATCTTTGTATATATTGCTTCCATATAGTCTAAGAAACATATATGCAAAGCATCCAAACAGTACCATTCGCCAATTTTTTGTTCTTCAAGTTTAAGTGAACAATGAGCCCCAATGGTTAATCCTTTCTCGGAAATTATTTGTAACTTTCTACAAGTAGAACAATGAATAGTACAGGTAGACGGGTGAAATCTTTCTATATATTGCTTCTAAATAGTCTAACAAACATCTATGCAAAGCATCCAAACAGTACAATTCGCCAATTTTTTGTTCTTCAAGTTTAAGTAAACTACGATCCCCATTGTTAATCCCTTAGCGGAAATTATTTGTAACTTTCGACAAGTAAACCAATGAATGGAACAGGTAGACGGTTGAAATCATTGTATATATTGATTCTATATAGTCTAAGAAACATATATGCAAAGCATCCAAACAGTACAATTCGCCAATTTTTTGTTCTTCAAGTTTAAGTGAACTACGATCCCCATTGTTAATCCCTTAACGGAAATCATTTGTAACTTTCGACAAGTAGAACAATGAATGGAACAGGTAGAAGGTTGAAATCATTGTATATATTGCTTCTATATAGTCTAAGAAACATATATGCAAAGCATCCAAACAGTACAATTCGCCAATTTTTTGTTCTTCAAGTTTAAGTGAACAATGAGCCCCAATGGTTAATCCTTTATCGGTAATTATTTGTAACTTTCGACAAGTAGAACAATGAATGGAACAGGTAGACGGTTGAAATCCTTGTTTATATTGCTTCTAAATAGTCTAACAAACATCTATGCAAAGCATCCAAACAGTACAATTCGCCAATTTTTTGTTCTTCAAGTTTAAGTAAACTACGATCCCCATTGTTAATCCCTTAACGGAAATTATTTGTAACTTTCGACAAGTAGAACAATGAATGGAACAGGTAGACGGTTGAAATCATTGTATACATTGCTTCTATATAGTCTAAGAAACATATATGCAAAGCATCCAAACAGTACAATTCGCCAATGTTTTGTTCTTCAAGTTTAAGTGAACTACGATCCCCATTGTTAATCCCTTAACGGAAATTATTTGTAACTTTCGACAAGTAGAACAATGAATGGAACAGGTAGACGGTTGAAATCATTGTATATATTGCTTCTATATAGTCTAAGAAACATATATGCAAAGCATCCAAACAGTACAATTCGCCAATTTTTTGTTCTTCAAGTTTAAGTGAACTACGATCCCCATTGTTAATCCCTTAACGGAAATTATTTGTAACTTTCGACAAGTAGAACAATGAATGGAACAGGTAGACGGTTGAAATCATTGTATATATTGCTTCTATATAGTCTAAGAAACATATATGCAAAGCATCCAAACAGTACAATACGCCAATTTTTTGTTCTTCAAGTTTAAGTAAACTACGATCCCCATTGTTAATCCCTTAACGGAAATTATTTGTAACTTTCGACAAGTAGAACAATGATTGGAACACGTAGACGGTTGAAATCTTTGTATATATTGCTTCCATATAGTCTAAGAAACATGTACGCAAAGCATCCAAACAGTACCATTCGCCAATTTTTTGTTCTTCAAGTTTAAGTGAACAATGAGCCCCAATGGTTAATCCTTTATCGGAAATTACTTGTAATTTTCTACAAGTAGAACAATGAATCGAACAGGTAGACGGTTGAAATCTTTGTATATATTGCGTCTATATAATCTAAGAAACATATATGCAAAGCATCTAAACAGTACAATTCGCCAATTTATTGTTCTTCAAGTTTAAGTGAACAACGAGCCCCATTGTTAATCCTTTAAAGGAAATTATTTGTAAATTTCGACAAGTAGAACAATGAATGGAACTGGTAGACGGTTGAAATCTTTGTATATATTGCTTCTATATAATCTAAGAAACATATATGCAAAGCATCTAAACAGTAACAATCGCCAATTTTTTGATCTTCAAGTTTAAGTGAACAGCGAGCCCCATTGATAATCATGAAATGGAAATTATTTGTAACTTTCTACAAGTAGAACAATGAATAGTACAGGTAGACGGGTGAAATCTTTCTATATATTGCTTCTAAATAGTCTAAGAAACATCTATGCAAAGCATCCAAACAGTACAATTCGCCAATTTTTTGTTCTTCAAGTTTAAGTAAACTACGATCCCCATTGTTAATCCCTTAACGGAAATTATTTGTAACTTTCGACAAGTAGAACTATGAATGGAACAGGTAGACGGTTGAAATCATTGTATATATTGCTTCTATATAGTCTAAGAAACATATATGCAAAGCATCCAAACAGTACCATTCGCCAATTTTTTGTTCTTCATGTTTAAGTAAACTACGATCCCCATTGTTAATCCCTTAACGGAAATTATTTGTAACATTCGACAAGTAGAACAATAAATGGAACAGGTAGACGGTTGAAATCATTGTATATATTGCTTCTATATAGTCTAAGAAACATATATGCAAAGCATCCAAACAGTACAATTCGCCAATTTTTTGTTCTTCAAGTTTAAGTGAACAATGAGCCCCAATGGTTAATCCGTTATCGGAAATTGTTTGTAGCTTTCGACAAGTAGAACAATGAATGGAACAGGTAGACGGTTGAAATCTTTGTATATATTGCTTCTATATAATCTATGAAACACATATGCAAAGCATCTAAACAGTAACAATCGCCAATTTTTTGATCTTCAAGTTTAAGTGAACAGCGAGCCCCATTGATAATCATGAAATGGAAATTATTTGTAACTTTCTACAAGTAGAACAATGAATAGTACAGGTAGACGGGTGAAATCTTTCTATATATTGCTTCTAAATAGTCTAAGAAACATCTATGCAAAGCATCCAAACAGTACAATTCGCCAATTTTTTGTTCTTCAAGTTTATGTGAACTACGAGCCCCATTGTTAATCCTTTAACGGAAATTAATTGTAACTTTCTACAAGTAGAACAATGATTGGAACACGTAGACGGTTGAAATCTTTGTATATATTGCTTCCATATAGTCTAAGAAACATATATGCAAAGCATCCAAACAGTACAATTCGCCAATTTTTTGTTCTTCAAGTTTAAGTGAACAATGAGCCCCAATGGTTAATCCGTTATCGGAAATTATTTGTAGCTTTCGACAAGTAGAACAATGAATGGAACTGGTAGACGGTTGAAATCCTTGTATAGATTGCTTCCATATAGTGTAAGAAACATGTACGCAAAGCATCCAAACAGTACCATTCGCCAATTTTTTGTCCTTCAAGTTTAGTGAACAATGAGCCCCAATGGTTAATCCTTTATCGGAAATTATTTGTAATTTTCGACAAGTAGAACAATGAATGGAACAGGTAGACGGTTGAAATCTTTGTAAATATTGCTTCTATATAGTATAAGAAACATATATGCAAAGCATCCAAACAGTACAATTCGCCAATTTTTTGTTCTTCAAGTTTAAGTGAACAATGAGCCCCATTGTTAATCCTTTAAAGGAAATTATTTGTAACTTTCGACAAGTAGAACAATGAATGGAACTGGTAGACTGTTGAAATCTTTGTAAATATTGCTTCTATATAGTATAAGAAACATATATGCAAAGCATCCAAACAGTACAATTCGCCAATTTTTTGATCTTCAAGTTTAAGTGAACAGCGAGCCGCATTGATAATCATGGAATAGAAATTATTTGTAACTTTCTACAAGTAGAACAATGAATAGTACAGGTAGACGGGTGAAATCTTTGTATGTATTGCTTCTAAATAGTCTAAGAACACATCTATGCAAAGCATCCAAACAGTACCATTCGCCAATTTTTTGTTCATCAAGTTTAAGTGAACAATGAGCCCCATTGTTAATCCTTTATCGGAAATTGTTTGTAACTTTCGACAAGTAGAACATTGAATGGAACAGGTAGACGGTTGAAATCTTTGTATATATTGCTTCTATATAGTCTAAGAAACATATATGGAAAGCATCCAAATAGTACAATTAGCCAATTTTTTGTTCTTCAAGTTTAAGTGAACTACGATCCCCATTGTTAATCCCTTAACGGAAATTATTTGTAACTTTCGACAAGTAGAACAGTGAATGGAACAGGTAGACGGTTGAAATTTTTATATATATTGCTTCTATATAGTCTAAGAAACATATATGCAAAGCATCCAAACAGTACAATTAGCCAATTTTTTGTTCTTCAAGTTTAAGTAAACTACGATCCCCATTGTTAATCCCTTAACGGAAATTATTTGTAACTTTCGACAAGTAGAACAGTGAATGGAACAGGTAGACGGTTGAAATTTTTATATATATTGCTTCTATATAGTCTAAGAAACATATATGCAAAGCATCCAAACAGTACAATTAGCCAATTTTTTGTTCTTCAAGTTTAAGTAAACTACGATCCCCATTGTTAATCCCTTAACGGAAATTATTTGTAACATTCGACAAGTAGAACAATGAATGGAACAGGTAGACGGTTGAAATCTTTGTATCTATTGCTTCTATATAGTATAAGAAACATATATGCAAAGCATCCAAACAGTACCATTCGCCAATTTTTTGTTCTTCAAGTTTAAGTGAAATACGAGCCCCATTGTTAATCCTTTAAAGGAAATTATTTGTAACTTTCGACAAGTAGAACAATGAATGGAACAGGTAGACTGTTGAAATCATTGTATATATTGCTTCTATATAGTCTAAGAAACATATATGCAAAGCATCCAAACAGTACCATTCGCCAATTTTTTGTTCTTCAAGTTTAAGTGAAATACGAGCCCCATTGTTAATCCTTTAAAGGAAATTATTTGTAACTTTCGACAAGTAGAACAATGAATGGAACAGGTAGACTGTTGAAATCATTGTATATATTGCTTCTATATAGTCTAAGAAACATATATGCAAAGCATCCAAACAGTACCATTCGCCAATTTTTTGTTCTTCAAGTTTAAGTGAACTACGAGCCCCATTGTTAATCCTTTAAAGGAAATTATTTGTAAATTTCGACAAGTAGAACAATGAATGGAACAGGTAGACGGTTGAAATCAATGTATATATTGCTTCTATAAAGTCTAAGAAACATATATGCAAAGCATCCAAACAGTACCATTCGCCAATTTTTTGTTTTTCAAGTTTAAGTGAACAATTAGCCCCAATGGTTAATCCTTTATCGGAAATTATTTGTAACTTTCGACAAGTAGAACAATGAATGGAACAGGTAGACGGTTGAATTCTTTGTATATATTGCTTCTATAAAGTCTAAGAAACATATATGCAAAGCATCCAAACAGTACAATTCGCCAATTTATTGTTCTTGAAGTTTAAGTGAACAACGAGCCCCATTGTTAATCCTTTAAAGGAAATTATTTGTAAATTTCGACAAGTAGAACAATGATTGGAACACGTAGACGGTTGAAATCTTTGTATATATTGCTTCCATATAGTCTAAGAAACATATACGCAAAGCATCCAAACAGGACCATTCGCCAATTTTTTGTTCTTCAAGTTTAAGTGAACAATGAGCCCCAATGGTTAATCCTTTATCGGAAATTATTTGTATTTTTCGACAAGTAGAACAATGAATGGAACAGGTAGACGGTTGAAATCTTTGTATATATTGCTTCTATATAATCTAAGAAACATATATGCAAAGCATCTAAACAGTAACAATCGCCAATTTTTTGATCTTCAAGTTTAAGTGAACTGTTACGAACGGCGTATTATTCGAACGTCCCGTCCGTCGTCGAGCGGGTGCCGACGGATGGTAGATTCCGTGCGTAACGGCCAAGACGAAACGAATCGCGCGCGGGTTTCCGCGGTTGACTCTATTTGAAAATTTTGTAGCTCTCCCCAGCCTAAGGCGAGGAGAGGACAGGATGGATGGGTCGATCTGTTAAGACCTATACAGGTCTGGCTTAATCGAAATCTAAAGGATAAGGATATTGAATAATAGAACTGAATCTCACAATGTTATAATGGGTAAAAGCAATGTGTATTCAAATTTAAACAAAGAAACGTTACAAACGGTAATGAAATGGGTTATAATATCGGCTAAGTTGGATATAAAATAATTGATTTTGAATAGATATATGTACGTTAACAATTTATTGGTGGTGAAGCTGGCTCGAAATCGAGTGATTATGATCCAATCGAATCTATCTTTCGTTTCCGAAACAACCTCCCATTTACAGGCAAAATGTATATTTTAAAATAGTCCAACGGTAGAGAAACTCACTATTGAGACGGCGGTTTACAATAGAATATGACAAGATAATTATGGTAATGGAAAATTAGAACTCACCCTGGATTTTCTGACGATACAAGTATAAATGATAATTTCGGTTCTATCTCTATATCGGTTGTAGCGGTATTACAAGGTACTCTCGTTGAAGTTCAATTCGGAGTTCAAGTGGCTGAACAGAAGAGTGGATGGATTAGAACTGCACTTTTTCGAATTTACCTATTCTAATGATTCTATAGATCATGCAATAGTAAAATATACGGTTAACGAATTTTATAAGTAGGTTTTACAATACAATTCTCGCACGAAACTCTGAGTCTTTCGGAACTACAGCGTTACCGAACTGCGCTCACGGAGAATCTAGGATTCTCTCACGGTTTCGCGGGTTAACAATCACGCACCTCGCGACTTTACGATTGAAAACCAAGAGATTTATTTGTTTAACGAGGATTATAAAGTCCGTTACCGCGTATCGAACTATTGAAGTTATTCGCGTATAACCTAAGCTTAACTAAACCCTCGGACTATGCCTACGCACCTCGCGACTTTCCAGACGATAGTGACGAGTTGAGCTCGTCTTTGGCCTCACAAGGGTGGGCCCTAGGTAGAGGTGGTAGCCACGTTCCGTGGTCACGTTTTGCTAAGGTTAACAATTTTGGGTGCTAGTCTCCATCCTCCCTTCCGTCCGAGCCCCACACATCAGCCGCTGCTGATATGCCTCGCAATTCCTGGGACCGGAGGGCGTACGTGACTCGAAGCGATCTTTGTCAGCAGGGCAGCCGGATGTACATATCTTTGTTATTGAATCTCAAACGATATCGTAATCCAGTTAGAGAGAACTCTGAATGCATAGGCATTCCTGCATCATCGGAATCGGAGAACAATTATTAACGTTCTGCGTATTTGCCGAAGGAATTTCAAACATTGGCAAATGCGCAGGCAATGATCTCAAAAGAAAAAGAATTTTAGTCCCCGGGACGTAACAGAACTACGAGCCCCATTGTTAATCCTTTAACGGAAATTAATTGTAACTTTCTACAAGTAGAACAATGATTGGAACACGTAGACGGTTGAAATCTTTGTATATATTGCTTCCATATAGTCTAAGAAACATGTACGCAAAGCATCCAAACAGTACCATTCGCCAATTTTTTGTTCTTCAAGTTTAAGTGAACAATGAGCCCCAATGGTTAATCCTTTATCGGAAATTACTTGTAATTTTCTACAAGTAGAACAATGAATCGAACAGGTAGACGGTTGAAATCTTTGTATATATTGCGTCTATATAATCTAAGAAACATATATGCAAAGCATCTAAACAGTACAATTCGCCAATTTATTGTTCTTCAAGTTTAAGTGAACAACGAGCCCCATTGTTAATCCTTTAAAGGAAATTATTTGTAAATTTCGACAAGTAGAACAATGAATGGAACTGGTAGACGGTTGAAATCTTTGTATATATTGCTTCTATATAATCTAAGAAACATATATGCAAAGCATCTAAACAGTAACAATCGCCAATTTTTTGATCTTCAAGTTTAAGTGAACAGCGAGCCCCATTGATAATCATGAAATGGAAATTATTTGTAAATTTCTACAAGTAGAACAATGAATAGTACAGGTAGACGGGTGAAATCTTTCTATATATTGCTTCTAAATAGTCTAAGAAACATCTATGCAAAGCATCCAAACAGTACAATTCGCCAATTTTTTGTTCTTCAAGTTTAAGTAAACTACGATCCCCATTGTTAATCCCTTAACGGAAATTATTTGTAACTTTCGACAAGTAGAACTATGAATGGAACAGGTAGACGGTTGAAATCATTGTATATATTGCTTCTATATAGTCTAAGAAACATATATGCAAAGCATCCAAACAGTACAATTCGCCAATTTTTTGTTCTTCAAGTTTAAGTAAACTACGATCCCCATTGTTAATCCCTTAACGGAAATTATTTGTAAATTTCGGCAAGTAGAACAATGAATGGAATAGGTAGACGGTTGAAATCATTGTATATATTGCTTCTATATAGTCTAAGAAACATATATGCAAAGCATCTGTGAGGAGGATGAGGGGTTTAACTTTCAAATAAAATTATAATATAAGATAAGAGTTTATTAAGATTGCTTAGTATACTTTCTCGATGGTCTTTCTCTTTCTACGCTTTCTTTCATACTGCCGATCGCTCTTCATCCGCTCGTTCGCCTCCGTCGCAAATCTCGCACACATCATTCACACACTCTCAATGTCACGCACATAATCTCTACCACCTAAGTCGCAGTCATTCGATTCTTCTGCTTCATCTATCACCACATGCATACTCTCATACACACCACATGCATTCTCACACCTATAATTTCTTACACATCCAAACAGTACAATTCGCCAATTATTTGATCTTCAAGTTTAAGTGAACTACGAGCCCCATTGTTAATACTTTAACGGAATTATTTCTAACTTGCGACAAGTAGAACAATGAATGGAACAGGTAGACGGTTGAAATCAATGTATATATTGCTTCTATATAGTATAAGAAACATATATGCAAAGCATCCAAACAGTACCATTCGCCACTTTTTTGTTCTTCAAGTTTAAGTGAACAACGAGCCCCATTGTTAATCCTTTAAAGGAAATTATTTGTAAATTTCGACAAGTACAACAATGATTGGAACACGTAGACGGTTGAAATCTTTGTATATATTGCTTCTATATAGTCTAAGAAACATATATGCAAAGCATCCAAACAGTACCATTCGCCAATTTTTTGTTCTTCAAGTTTAAGTAAACTACGATCCCCATTGTTAATCCCTTAACGGAAATTATTTGTAACATTCGACAAGTAGAACAATGAATGGAACAGGTAGACGGTTGAAATCATTGTATATATTGCTTCTATATAGTCTAAGAAACATATATGCAAAGCATCCAAACAGTACAATTCGCCAATTATTTCATCTTCAAGTTTAAGTGAACTACGAGCCCCATTGTTAACACTTTAACGGAAATTATTTGTAAATTTCGGCAAGTAGAACAATGAATGGAATAGGTAGACGGTTGAAATCATTGTATATATTGCTTCTATATAGTCTAAGAAACATATATGCAAAGCATCCAAACAGTACAATTCGCCAATTATTTGATCTTCAAGTTTAAGTGAACTACGAGCCCCATTGTTAATACTTTAACGGAAATTATTTGTAACTTGCGACAAGTAGAACAATGAATGGAACTGGTAGACGGTTGAAATCAATGTATATATTGCTTCTATATAGTCTAAGAAACATATATGCAAAGCATCCAAACAGTACCATTCGCCACTTTTTTGTTCTTTAAGTTTAAGTGAACAACGAGCCCCATTGTTAATCCTTTAATGGAAATTATTTGTAAATTTCGACAAGTAGAACAATGATTGGAACACGTAGACGGTTGAAATCTTTGTATATATTGCTTCCATATAGTCTAAGAAACATATATGCAAAGCATGCAAACAGTACAATTCGCCAATTTTTTGTTCTTCAAGTTTATGTGAACTACGAGCCCCATTATTAATCCTTTAACGGAAATTAATTGTAACTTTCTACAAGTAGAACAATGATTGGAACACGTAGACGGTTGAAATTTTTGTATATATTGCTTCCATTTAGTCTAAGAAACATGTACGCAAAGCATCCAAACAGTACCATTCGCCAATTTTTTGTTCTTCAAGTTTAAGTGAACAATGAGCCCCAATGGTTAATCCTTTATCGGTAATTATTTGTAACTTTCGACAAGTAGAACAATGAATGGAACAGGTAGACGGTTGAAATCCTTGTTTATATTGCTTCCATATAGTCTAAGAAACATGTACGCAAAGCATCCAAACAGTACCATTCGCCAATTTTTTGTCCTTCAAGTTTAAGTGAACAATGAGCCCCATTGTTAATCCTTTATCGGAAATTGTTTGTAACTTTCTACAAGTAGAACAATGAATAGTACAGGTAGACGGGTGAAATCTTTCTATATATTGCTTCTAAATAGTCTAACAAACATCTATGCAAAGCATCCAAACAGTACAATTCGCCAATTTTTTGTTCTTCAAGTTTAAGTGAACTACGAGCCCCATTATTAATCCTTTAACGGAAATTAATTGTAACTTTCTACAAGTAGAACAATGATTGGAACACGTAGACGGTTGAAATCTTTGTATATATTGCTTCCATATAGTCTAAGAAACATATATGCAAAGCATCCAAACAGTACCATTCGCCACTTTTTTGTTCTTTAAGTTTAAGTGAACAACGAGCCCCATTGTTAATCCTTTAATGGAAATTATTTGTAAATTTCGACAAGTAGAACAATGATTGGAACACGTAGACGGTTGAAATCTTTGTATATATTGCTTCCATATAGTCTAAGAAACATATATGCAAAGCATGCAAACAGTACAATTCGCCAATTTTTTGTTCTTCAAGTTTATGTGAACTACGAGCCCCATTATTAATCCTTTAACGGAAATTAATTGTAACTTTCTACAAGTAGAACAATGATTGGAACACGTAGACGGTTGAAATTTTTGTATATATTGCTTCCATTTAGTCTAAGAAACATGTACGCAAAGCATCCAAACAGTACCATTCGCCAATTTTTTGTTCTTCAAGTTTAAGTGAACAATGAGCCCCAATGGTTAATCCTTTATCGGTAATTATTTGTAACTTTCGACAAGTAGAACAATGAATGGAACAGGTAGACGGTTGAAATCCTTGTTTATATTGCTTCCATATAGTCTAAGAAACATGTACGCAAAGCATCCAAACAGTACCATTCGCCAATTTTTTGTCCTTCAAGTTTAAGTGAACAATGAGCCCCATTGTTAATCCTTTATCGGAAATTGTTTGTAACTTTCTACAAGTAGAACAATGAATAGTACAGGTAGACGGGTGAAATCTTTCTATATATTGCTTCTAAATAGTCTAACAAACATCTATGCAAAGCATCCAAACAGTACAATTCGCCAATTTTTTGTTCTTCAAGTTTAAGTGAACTACGAGCCCCATTATTAATCCTTTAACGGAAATTAATTGTAACTTTCTACAAGTAGAACAATGATTGGAACACGTAGACGGTTGAAATCTTTGTATATATTGCTTCCATATAGTCTAAGAAACATATATGCAAAGCATCCAAACAGTACCATTCGCCACTTTTTTGTTCTTTAAGTTTAAGTGAACAACGAGCCCCATTGTTAATCCTTTAATGGAAATTATTTGTAAATTTCGACAAGTAGAACAATGATTGGAACACGTAGACGGTTGAAATCTTTGTATATATTGCTTCCATATAGTCTAAGAAACATATATGCAAAGCATGCAAACAGTACAATTCGCCAATTTTTTGTTCTTCAAGTTTATGTGAACTACGAGCCCCATTATTAATCCTTTAACGGAAATTAATTGTAACTTTCTACAAGTAGAACAATGATTGGAACACGTAGACGGTTGAAATTTTTGTATATATTGCTTCCATTTAGTCTAAGAAACATGTACGCAAAGCATCCAAACAGTACCATTCGCCAATTTTTTGTTCTTCAAGTTTAAGTGAACAATGAGCCCCAATGGTTAATCCTTTATCGGTAATTATTTGTAACTTTCGACAAGTAGAACAATGAATGGAACAGGTAGACGGTTGAAATCCTTGTTTATATTGCTTCCATATAGTCTAAGAAACATGTACGCAAAGCATCCAAACAGTACCATTCGCCAATTTTTTGTCCTTCAAGTTTAAGTGAACAATGAGCCCCATTGTTAATCCTTTATCGGAAATTGTTTGTAACTTTCTACAAGTAGAACAATGAATAGTACAGGTAGACGGGTGAAATCTTTCTATATATTGCTTCTAAATAGTCTAACAAACATCTATGCAAAGCATCCAAACAGTACAATTCGCCAATTTTTTGTTCTTCAAGTTTAAGTGAACTACGAGCCCCATTATTAATCCTTTAACGGAAATTAATTGTAACTTTCTACAAGTAGAACAATGATTGGAACACGTAGACGGTTGAAATCTTTGTATATATTGCTTCCATATAGTCTAAGAAACATATATGCAAAGCATCCAAACAGTACCATTCGCCAATTTTTTGTTCTTCAAGTTTAAGTGAACAATGAGCCCCAATGGTTAATCCTTTCTCGGAAATTATTTGTAACTTTCTACAAGTAGAACAATGAATAGTACAGGTAGACGGGTGAAATCTTTCTATATATTGCTTCTAAATAGTCTAACAAACATCTATGCAAAGCATCCAAACAGTACAATTCGCCAATTTTTTGTTCTTCAAGTTTAAGTAAACTACGATCCCCATTGTTAATCCCTTAGCGGAAATTATTTGTAACTTTCGACAAGTAGACCAATGAATGGAACAGGTAGAAGGTTGAAATCATTGTATATATTGCTTCTATATAGTCTAAGAAACATATATGCAAAGCATCCAAACAGTACAATTCGCCAATTTTTTGTTCTTCAAGTTTAAGTGAACAATGAGCCCCAATGGTTAGTCCTTTATCGGTAATTATTTGTAACTTTCGACAAGTAGAACAATGAATGGAACAGGTAGACGGTTGAAATCCTTGTTTATATTGCTTCTAAATAGTCTAACAAACATCTATGCAAAGCATCCAAACAGTACAATTCGCCAATTTTTTGTTCTTCAAGTTTAAGTAAACTACGATCCCCATTGTTAATCCCTTAACGGAAATTATTTGTAACTTTCGACAAGTAGAACAATGAATGGAACAGGTAGACGGTTGAAATCATTGTATATATTGCTTCTATATAGTCTAAGAAACATATATGCAAAGCATCCAAACAGTACAATTCGACAATTTTTTGCTCTTCAAGTTTAAGTGAACTACGAGCCCCATTGTTAATCCTTTAAAGGAAATTATTTGTAAATTTCGGCAAGTAGAACAATGAATGGAATAGGTAGACGGTTGAAATCATTGTATATATTGCTTCTATATAGTCTAAGAAACATATATGCAAAGCATCCAAACAGTACAATTCGCCAATTTTTTGTTCTTCAAGTTTAAGTAAACTACGATCCCCATTGTTAATCCCTTAACGGAAATTATTTGTAACATTCGACAAGTAGAACAATGAATGGAACAGGTAGACGATTGAAATCATTGTATATATTGCTTCTATATAGTCTAAGAAACATATATGCAAAGCATCCAAACAGTACAATTCGCCAATTTTTTGTTCTTCAAGTTTAAGTGAACAATGAGCCCCATTGTTAATCCTTTAAAGGAAATTATTTGTAACTTTCGACAAGTAGAACAATGAATGGAACAGGTAGACGGTTGAAATCATTGTATATATTGCTTCTATATAGTATAAGAAACATATATGCAAATCATCCAAACAGTACCATTCGCCAATTTTTTGTTCTTCACGTTTAAGTGAACAATGAGCCCCATTGTTAATCCTTTATCGGAAATTATTTGTAACTTTCGACAAGTAGAACAATGATTGGAACACGTAGACGGTTGAAATCTTTGTATATATTGCTTCCATATAGTCTAAGAAACATGTACGCAAAGCATCCAAACAGTACCATTCGCCAATTTTTTGTTCTTCAAGTTTAAGTGAACAATGAGCCCCAATGGTTAATCCTTTAGCGGAAATTATTTGTAATTTTCGACAAGTAGAACAGTGAATGGAACAGGTAGACGGTTGAAATCTTTGTATATATTGCTTCTATATAGTCTAAGAAACATATATGCAAAGCATCCAAACAGTACCATTCGCCAATTTTTTGTTCTTCAAGTTTAAGTGAACTACGAGCCCCATTGTTAATCCTTTAAAGGAAATTATTTGTAAATTTCGACAAGTAGAACAATGAATGGAACAGGTAGACGGTTGAAATCTTTGTATATATTGCTTCTATATAGTCTAAGAAACATATATGCAAAGCATCCAAACAGTACCATTCGCCAATTTTTTGTCCTTCAAGTTTAAGTGAACAATGAGCCCCATTGTTAATCCTTTATCGGAAATTATTTGTAACTTTCGACAAGTAGAACAATGAATGGAACAGGTAGACGGTTGAAATCTTTGTATATATTGCTTCTATATAGTCTAAGAAACATATATGCAAAGCATCCAAACACTACCATTCGCCAATTTTTTGTTCTTCATGTTTAAGTAAACTACGATCCCCATTGTTAATCCCTTAACGGAAATTATTTGTAACATTCGACAAGTAGAACAATGAATGGAACAGGTAGACGGTTGAAATCATTGTATATATTGCTTCTATATAGTCTAAGAAACATATATGCAAAGCATCCAAACAGTACAATTGGCCAATTTTTTGTTCTTCAAGTTTAAGTGAACAATGAGCCCCATTGTTAATCCTTTAAAGGAAATTATTTGTAACTTTCGACAAGTAGAACAATGAATGGAACAGGTAGACGGTTGAAATCTTTGTATATATTGCTTCTATATAGTATAAGAAACATAAATGCAAAGCATCCAAACAGTACCCTTCGCCAATTTTTTGTTCTTCAAGTTTAAGTGAACAATGAGCCCCATTGTTAATCCTTTATCGGAAATTATTTGTAACTTTCGACAAGTAGAACAATGAATGGAACAGGTAGACGGTTGAAATCATTGTATATATTGCTTCTATATAGTCTAAGAAACATATATGCAAAGCATCCAAACAGTACAATTCGCCAATTTTTTGTTCTTCAAGTTTAAGTGAACTACGATCCCCATTGTTAATCCCTTAACGGAAATTATTTGTAACTTTCGACAAGTAGAACAATGAATGGAACAGGTAGACGGTTGAAATCTTTGTATATATTGCTTCTATATAGTCTAAGAAACATATATGCAAAGCATCCAAACACTACCATTCGCCAATTTTTTGTTCTTCATGTTTAAGTAAACTACGATCCCCATTGTTAATCCCTTAACGGAAATTATTTGTAACATTCGACAAGTAGAACAATGAATGGAACAGGTAGACGGTTGAAATCATTGTATATATTGCTTCTATATAGTCTAAGAAACATATATGCAAAGCATCCAAACAGTACAATTGGCCAATTTTTTGTTCTTCAAGTTTAAGTGAACAATGAGCCCCATTGTTAATCCTTTATCGGAAATTATTTGTAACTTTCGACAAGTAGAACAATGAATGGAACAGGTAGACGGTTGAAATCTTTGTATATATTGCTTCTATATAGTATAAGAAACATAAATGCAAAGCATCCAAACAGTACAATTCGACAATTTTTTGCTCTTCAAGTTTAAGTGAACTACGAGCCCCATTGTTAATCCTTTAAAGGAAATTATTTGTAACTTTCGACAAGTAGAACAATGAATGGAACAGGTAGACGGTTGAAATCTTTGTATACATTGATTCTATATAGTCTAAGAAACATATATGCAAAGCATCCAAACAGTACCATTCGCCACTTTTTTGTTCTTCAAGTTTAAGTGAACAACGAGCCCCATTGTTAATCCTTTAAAGGAAATTATTTGTAAATTTCGACAAGTAGAACAATGATTGGAACACGTAGACGGTTGAAATCTTTGTATATATTGCTTCCATATAGTCTAAGAAACATATATGCAAAGCATCCAAACTGTACCATTCGCCAATTTTTTGTTCTTCAAGTTTAAGTGAACAATGAGCCCCAATGGTTAATCCTTTCTCGGAAATTATTTGTAACTTTCTACAAGTAGAACAATGAATAGTACAGGTAGACGGGTGAAATCTTTCTATATATTGCTTCTAAATAGTCTAACAAACATCTATGCAAAGCATCCAAACAGTACAATTCGCCAATTTTTTGTTCTTCAAGTTTAAGTGAACTACGAGCCCCATTATTAATCCTTTAACGGAAATTAATTGTAACTTTCTACAAGTAGAACAATGATTGGAACACGTAGACGGTTGAAATCTTTGTATATATTGCTTCCATATAGTCTAAGAAACATATATGCAAAGCATCCAAACAGTACCATTCGCCAATTTTTTGTTCTTCAAGTTTAAGTGAACAATGAGCCCCAATGGTTAATCCTTTCTCGGAAATTATTTGTAACTTTCTACAAGTAGAACAATGAATAGTACAGGTAGACGGGTGAAATCTTTCTATATATTGCTTCTAAATAGTCTAACAAACATCTATGCAAAGCATCCAAACAGTACAATTCGCCAATTTTTTGTTCTTCAAGTTTAAGTAAACTACGATCCCCATTGTTAATCCCTTAGCGGAAATGATTTGTAACTTTCGACAAGTAAACCAATGAATGGAACAGGTAGACGGTTGAAATCATTGTATATATTGATTCTATATAGTCTAAGAAACATATATGCAAAGCATCCAAACAGTACAATTCGCCAATTTTTTGTTCTTCAAGTTTAAGTGAACTACGATCCCCATTGTTAATCCCTTAACGGAAATCATTTGTAACTTTCGACAAGTAGAACAATGAATGGAACAGGTAGAAGGTTGAAATCATTGTATATATTGCTTCTATATAGTCTAAGAAACATATATGCAAAGCATCCAAACAGTACAATTCGCCAATTTTTTGTTCTTCAAGTTTAAGTGAACAATGAGCCCCAATGGTTAATCCTTTATCGGTAATTATTTGTAACTTTCGACAAGTAGAACAATGAATGGAACAGGTAGACGGTTGAAATCCTTGTTTATATTGCTTCTAAATAGTCTAACAAACATCTATGCAAAGCATCCAAACAGTACAATTCGCCAATTTTTTGTTCTTCAAGTTTAAGTAAACTACGATCCCCATTGTTAATCCCTTAACGGAAATTATTTGTAACTTTCGACAAGTAGAACAATGAATGGAACAGGTAGACGGTTGAAATCATTGTATATATTGCTTCTATATAGTCTAAGAAACATATATGCAAAGCATCCAAACAGTACAATTCGCCAATTTTTTGTTCTTCAAGTTTAAGTGAACTACGATCCCCATTGTTAATCCCTTAACGGAAATTATTTGTAACTTTCGACAAGTAGAACAATGAATGGAACAGGTAGACGGTTGAAATCATTGTATATATTGATTCTATATAGTCTAAGAAACATATATGCAAAGCATCCAAACAGTACAATTCGCCAATTTTTTGTTCTTCAAGTTTAAGTGAACTACGATCCCCATTGTTAATCCCTTAACGGAAATTATTTGTAACTTTCGACAAGTAGAACAATGAATGGAACAGGTAGACGGTTGAAATCATTGTATATATTGCTTCTATATAGTCTAAGAAACATATATGCAAAGCATCCAAACAGTACAATACGCCAATTTTTTGTTCTTCAAGTTTAAGTAAACTACGATCCCCATTGTTAATCCCTTAACGGAAATTATTTGTAACTTTCGACAAGTAGAACAATGAATGGAACAGGTAGACGGTTGAAATCATTGTATATATTGCTTCTATATAGTCTAAGAAACATATATGCAAAGCATCCAAACAGTACAATTCGACAATTTTTTGCTCTTCAAGTTTAAGTGAACTACGAGCCCCATTGTTAATACTTTAAAGGAAATTATTTGTAAATTTCGGCAAGTAGAACAATGAATGGAATAGGTAGACGGTTGAAATCATTGTATATATTGCTTCTATATAGTCTAAGAAACATATATGCAAAGCATCCAAACAGTACAATTCGCAAATTTTTTGTTCTTCAAGTTTAAGTAAACTACGATCCCCATTGTTAATCCCTTAACGGAAATTATTTGTAACATTCGACAAGTAGAACAATGAATGGAACAGGTAGACGGTTGAAATCATTGTATATATTGCTTCTATATAGTCTAAGAAACATATATGCAAAGCATCCAAACAGTACAATTCGCCAATTTTTTGTTCTTCAAGTTTAAGTGAACAATGAGCCCCATTGTTAATCCTTTAAAGGAAATTATTTGTAACTTTCGACAAGTAGAACAATGAATGGAACAGGTAGACGGTTGAAATCATTGTATATATTGCTTCTATATAGTATAAGAAACATATATGCAAATCATCCAAACAGTACCATTCGCCAATTTTTTGTTCTTCACGTTTAAGTGAACAATGAGCCCCATTGTTAATCCTTTATCGGAAATTATTTGTAACTTTCGACAAGTAGAACAATGATTGGAACACGTAGACGGTTGAAATCTTTGTATATATTGCTTCCATATAGTCTAAGAAACATGTACGCAAAGCATCCAAACAGTACCATTCGCCAATTTTTTGTTCTTCAAGTTTAAGTGAACAATGAGCCCCAATGGTTAATCCTTTAGCGGAAATTATTTGTAATTTTCGACAAGTAGAACAATGAATGGAACAGTTAGACGGTTGAAATATTTGTATATATTGCTTCTATATAATCTAAGAAACATATATGCAAAGCATCTAAACAGTAACAATCGCCAATTTTTTGATCTTCAAGTTTAAGTGAACAGCGAGCCCCATTGTTAATCCTTTAAAGGAAATTATTTGTAAATTTCGACAAGTAGAACAATGATTGGAACACGTAGACGGTTGAAATCTTTGTATATATTGCTTCCATATAGTCTAAGAAACATGTACGCAAAGCATCCAAACAGTACCATTCGCCAATTTTTTGTTCTTCAAGTTTAAGTGAACAATGAGCCCCAATGGTTAATCCTTTCTCGGAAATTATTTGTAACTTTCTACAAGTAGAACAATGAATAGTACAGGTAGACGGGTGAAATCATTGTATATAGTGCTTCTAAATAGTCTAAGAAACATCTATGCAAAGCATCCCAACAGTACAATTCGCCAATTTTTTGTTCTTCAAGTTTAAGTGAACTACGAGCCCCATTGTTAATCCTTTAAAGGAAATTATTTGTAAATTTCGACAAGTAGAACAATGAATGGATCATGTAGACGGTTGAAAAAATTGTATATATTGCTTCTATATAGTCTACGAAACATATATGCAAAGCATCCAAACAGTACAATTCGCCAATTTTTTGTTCTTCAAGTTTAAGTGAACAATGAGCCCCAATGGTTAGTCCTTTATCGGTAATTATTTGTAACTTTCGACAAGTAGAACAATGAATGGAACAGGTAGACGGTTGAAATCCTTGTTTATATTGCTTCTAAATAGTCTAACAAACATCTATGCAAAGCATCCAAACAGTACAATTCGCCAATTTTTTGTTCTTCAAGTTTAAGTGAACTACGAGCCCCATTATTAATCCTTTAACGGAAATTAATTGTAACTTTCTACAAGTAGAACAATGATTGGAACACGTAGACGGTTGAAATCTTTGTATATATTGCTTCCATATAGTCTAAGAAACATATATGCAAAGCATCCAAACAGTACCATTCGCCAATTTTTTGTTCTTCAAGTTTAAGTGAACAATGAGCCCCAATGGTTAATCCTTTCTCGGAAATTATTTGTAACTTTCTACAAGTAGAACAATGAATAGTACAGGTAGACGGGTGAAATCTTTCTATATATTGCTTCTAAATAGTCTAACAAACATCTATGCAAAGCATCCAAACAGTACAATTCGCCAATTTTTTGTTCTTCAAGTTTAAGTAAACTACGATCCCCATTGTTAATCCCTTAGCGGAAATGATTTGTAACTTTCGACAAGTAAACCAATGAATGGAACAGGTAGACGGTTGAAATCATTGTATATATTGATTCTATATAGTCTAAGAAACATATATGCAAAGCATCCAAACAGTACAATTCGCCAATTTTTTGTTCTTCAAGTTTAAGTGAACTACGATCCCCATTGTTAATCCCTTAACGGAAATCATTTGTAACTTTCGACAAGTAGAACAATGAATGGAACAGGTAGAAGGTTGAAATCATTGTATATATTGCTTCTATATAGTCTAAGAAACATATATGCAAAGCATCCAAACAGTACAATTCGCCAATTTTTTGTTCTTCAAGTTTAAGTGAACAATGAGCCCCAATGGTTAATCCTTTATCGGTAATTATTTGTAACTTTCGACAAGTAGAACAATGAATGGAACAGGTAGACGGTTGAAATCCTTGTTTATATTGCTTCTAAATAGTCTAACAAACATCTATGCAAAGCATCCAAACAGTACAATTCGCCAATTTTTTGTTCTTCAAGTTTAAGTAAACTACGATCCCCATTGTTAATCCCTTAACGGAAATTATTTGTAACTTTCGACAAGTAGAACAATGAATGGAACAGGTAGACGGTTGAAATCATTGTATATATTGCTTCTATATAGTCTAAGAAACATATATGCAAAGCATCCAAACAGTACAATTCGCCAATTTTTTGTTCTTCAAGTTTAAGTGAACTACGATCCCCATTGTTAATCCCTTAACGGAAATTATTTGTAACTTTCGACAAGTAGAACAATGAATGGAACAGGTAGACGGTTGAAATCATTGTATATATTGCTTCTATATAGTCTAAGAAACATATATGCAAAGCATCCAAACAGTACAATTCGCCAATTTTTTGTTCTTCAAGTTTAAGTGAACTACGATCCCCATTGTTAATCCCTTAACGGAAATTATTTGTAACTTTCGACAAGTAGAACAATGAATGGAACAGGTAGACGGTTGAAATCATTGTATATATTGCTTCTATATAGTCTAAGAAACATATATGCAAAGCATCCAAACAGTACAATACGCCAATTTTTTGTTCTTCAAGTTTAAGTAAACTACGATCCCCATTGTTAATCCCTTAACGGAAATTATTTGTAACTTTCGACAAGTAGAACAATGAATGGAACAGGTAGACGGTTGAAATCATTGTATATATTGCTTCTATATAGTCTAAGAAACATATATGCAAAGCATCCAAACAGTACAATTCGACAATTTTTTGCTCTTCAAGTTTAAGTGAACTACGAGCCCCATTGTTAATACTTTAAAGGAAATTATTTGTAAATTTCGGCAAGTAGAACAATGAATGGAATAGGTAGACGGTTGAAATCATTGTATATATTGCTTCTATATAGTCTAAGAAACATATATGCAAAGCATCCAAACAGTACAATTCGCCAATTTTTTGTTCTTCAAGTTTAAGTAAACTACGATCCCCATTGTTAATCCCTTAACGGAAATTATTTGTAACATTCGACAAGTAGAACAATGAATGGAACAGGTAGACGGTTGAAATCATTGTATATATTGCTTCTATATAGTCTAAGAAACATATATGCAAAGCATCCAAACAGTACAATTCGCCAATTTTTTGTTCTTCAAGTTTAAGTGAACAATGAGCCCCATTGTTAATCCTTTAAAGGAAATTATTTGTAACTTTCGACAAGTAGAACAATGAATGGAACAGGTAGACGGTTGAAATCATTGTATATATTGCTTCTATATAGTATAAGAAACATATATGCAAATCATCCAAACAGTACCATTCGCCAATTTTTTGTTCTTCACGTTTAAGTGAACAATGAGCCCCATTGTTAATCCTTTATCGGAAATTATTTGTAACTTTCGACAAGTAGAACAATGATTGGAACACGTAGACGGTTGAAATCTTTGTATATATTGCTTCCATATAGTCTAAGAAACATGTACGCAAAGCATCCAAACAGTACCATTCGCCAATTTTTTGTTCTTCAAGTTTAAGTGAACAATGAGCCCCAATGGTTAATCCTTTAGCGGAAATTATTTGTAATTTTCGACAAGTAGAACAATGAATGGAACAGTTAGACGGTTGAAATATTTGTATATATTGCTTCTATATAATCTAAGAAACATATATGCAAAGCATCTAAACAGTAACAATCGCCAATTTTTTGATCTTCAAGTTTAAGTGAACAGCGAGCCCCATTGTTAATCCTTTAAAGGAAATTATTTGTAAATTTCGACAAGTAGAACAATGATTGGAACACGTAGACGGTTGAAATCTTTGTATATATTGCTTCCATATAGTCTAAGAAACATGTACGCAAAGCATCCAAACAGTACCATTCGCCAATTTTTTGTTCTTCAAGTTTAAGTGAAGAACGAGCCCCAATGGTTAATCCTTTATCGGAAATTATTTGTAATTTTCGACAAGTAGAACAATGAATGGAACAGTTAGACGGTTGAAATATTTGTATATATTGCTTCTATATAATCTAAGAAACATATATGCAAAGCATCTAAACAGTAACAATCGCCAATTTTTTGATCTTCAAGTTTAAGTGAACAGCGAGCCCCATTGATAATCATGAAATGGAAATTATTTGTAACTTTCTACAAGTAGAACAATGAATAGTACAGGTAGACGGGTGAAATCATTGTATATAGTGCTTCTAAATAGTCTAAGAAACATCTATGCAAAGCATCCCAACAGTACAATTCGCCAATTTTTTGTTCTTCAAGTTTAAGTGAACTACGAGCCCCATTGTTAATCCTTTAAAGGAAATTATTTGTAAATTTCGACAAGTAGAACAATGAATGGATCATGTAGACGGTTGAAAAAATTGTATATATTGCTTCTATATAGTCTACGAAACATATATGCAAAGCATCCAAACAGTACAATTCGCCAATTTTTTGTTCTTCAAGTTTAAGTGAACTACGATCCCCATTGTTAATCCCTTAACGGAAATTATTTGTAACTTTCGACAAGTAGAACAGTGAATGGAACAGGTAGACGGTTGAAATCTTTGTATATATTGCTTCTATATAGTCTAAGAAACATATATGCAAAGCATCCAAACAGTACCATTCGCCAATTTTTTGTTCTTCAAGTTTAAGTGAACTACGAGCCCCATTGTTAATCCTTTAAAGGAAATTATTTGTAAATTTCGACAAGTAGAACATTGAATGGAACAGGTAGACGGTTGAAATCTTTGTATATATTGCTTCTATATAGTCTAAGAAACATATATGCAAAGCATCCAAACAGTACCATTCGCCAATTTTTTGTCCTTCAAGTTTAAGTGAACAATGAGCCCCATTGTTAATCCTTTATCGGAAATTATTTGTAACTTTCGACAAGTAGAACAATGAATGGAACAGGTAGACGGTTGAAATCTTTGTATATATTGCTTCTATATAGTCTAAGAAACATATATGCAAAGCATCCAAACAGTACCATTCGCCAATTTTTTGTTCTTCATGTTTAAGTAAACTACGATCCCCATTGTTAATCCCTTAACGGAAATTATTTGTAACATTCGACAAGTAGAACAATGAATGGAACAGGTAGACGGTTGAAATCATTGTATATATTGCTTCTATATAGTCTAAGAAACATATATGCAAAGCATCCAAACAGTACAATTCGCCAATTTTTTGTTCTTCAAGTTTAAGTGAACAATGAGCCCCATTGTTAATCCTTTAAAGGAAATTATTTGTAACTTTCGACAAGTAGAACAATGAATGGAACAGGTAGACGGTTGAAATCTTTGTATACATTGCTTCTATATAGTCTAAGAAACATATATGCAAAGCATCCAAACAGTACCAGTCGCCACTTTTTTGTTCTTCAAGTTTAAGTGAAGAATGAGCCCCAATGGTTAATCCTTTATCGGAAATTATTTGTAATTTTCGACAAGTAGAACAATGAATGGAACAGTTAGACGGTTGAAATATTTGTATATATTGCTTCTATATAATCTAAGAAACATATATGCAAAGCATCTAAACAGTAACAATCGCTAATTTTTTGATCTTCAAGTTTAAGTGAACAGCGAGCCCCATTGATAATCATGAAATGGAAATTATTTGTAACTTTCTACAAGTAGAACAATGAATAGTACAGGTAGACGGGTGAAATCTTTCTATATATTGCTTCTAAATAGTCTAAGAAACATCTATGCAAAGCATCCAAACAGTACAATTCGCCAATTTTTTGTTCTTCAAATTTAAGTGAACTACGAGCCCCATTGTTAATCCTTTAAAGGAAATTATTTGTAAATTTCGACAAGTAGAACAATGAATGGATCATGTAGACGGTTGAAAAAATTGTATATATTGCTTCTATATAGTCTAAGAAACATATATGCAAAGCATCCAAACAGTACAATTCGCCAATTTTTTGTTCTTCAAGTTTAAGTGAACTACGAGCCCCATTGTAAATCCTTTAAAGGAAATTATTTGTAAACTTCGACAAGTAGAACAATGAATGGATCATGTAGACGGTTGAAAAAATTGTATATATTGCTTGTATATAGTCTACGAAACATATATGCAAAGCATCCAAACAGTACAATTCGCCAATTTTTTGTACTTCAAGTTTAAGTGAACTACGAGCCCCATTGTTAATCCTTTAACGGAAATTAATTGTAAATTTCGCCAAGTAGAACAATGAATGGAACAGGTAGCCGGTTGAAATCTTTGTATATATTGCTTCTATATAGTCTAAGAAACATATATGCAAAGCATCCAAACAGTATAATTCGCCAATTTTTTGTTCTTCAAGTTTAAGTGGACAATGAGCCCCAATGGTTAATCCATTATCGGAAATTATTTGTAAATTTCGACAAGTAGAACAATGAATGGAACAGGTAGCCGGTTGAAATCAATGTATATATTGCTTTTATATAGTCTGAGAAACATATATGCAAAGCATCCAAACAGTACCATTCGCCAATTTCTTGTTCTTCAAGTTTAAGTGAACTACGAGCCCCATTGTTAATCCCTTAACGGAAATTAATTGTAACTTTCGACAAATAGAACAATGAATGGAACAGGTAGACGGTTGAAATCTTTGTATATATTACTTCTATGTAGTCTATGAAACATATATGCAAAGCATGCAAACAGTACAATTCGCCAATTTTTTGTTCTTCAAGTTTAAGTGAACTACGATCCCCATTGTTAATCCCTTAACGGAAATTATTTGTAACTTTCGACAAGTAGAACAGTGAATGGAACAGGTAGACGGTTGAAATCTTTGTATATATTGCTTCTATATAGTCTAAGAAACATATATGCAAAGCATCCAAACAGTACAATTAGCCAATTTTTTGTTCTTCAAGTTTAAGTAAACTACGATCCCCATTGTTAATCCCTTAACGGAAATTATTTGTAACATTCGACAAGTAGAACAATGAATGGAACAGGTAGACGGTTGAAATCTTTGTATCTATTGCTTCTATATAGTATAAGAAACATATATGCAAAGCATCCAAACAGTACCATTCGCCAATTTTTTGTTCTTCAAGTTTAAGTGAACTACGAGCCCCATTGTTAATCCTTTAAAGGAAATTATTTGTAACTTTCGACAAGTAGAACAATGAATGGAACAGGTAGACTGTTGAAATCATTGTATATATTGCTTCTATATAGTCTAAGAAACATATATGCAAAGCATCCAAACAGTACAATTCGCCAATTTTTTGTTCTTCAAGTTTAAGTGAACAATGAGCCCCATTATTAATCCTTTAAAGGAAATTATTTGTAACTTTCGACAAGTAGAACAATGAATGGAACAGGTAGACGGTTGAAATCTTTGTATATATTGCTTCTATATAGTATAAGAAACATATATGCAAATCATCCAAACAGTACCATTCGCCAATTTTTTGTTCTTCACGTTTAAGTTAACAATGAGCCCCATTGTTAATCCTTTATCGGAAATTATTTGTAACTTTCGACAAGTAGAACAATGAATGGAACAGGTAGACGGTTGAAATCTTTGTATACATTGCTTCTATATAGTCTAAGAAACATATATGCAAAGCATCCAAACAGTACCATTCGCCACTTTTTTGTTCTTCAAGTTTAAGTGAACAACGAGCCCCATTGATAATCCTTTAAAGGAAATTATTTTTAAATTTCGACAAGTAGAACAATGAATGGAACAGGTAGACGGTTGAAATCTTTGTATCTATTGCTTCTATATAGTATAAGAAACATATATGCAAAGCATCCAAAAAGTACCATTCGCCAATTTTTTGTTCTTCAAGTTTAAGTGAGCTACGAGCCCAATTGTTAATCCTTTAAAGGAAATTATTTGTAACTTTCGACAAGTAGAACAATGAATGGAACAGGTAGACTGTTGAAATCATTGTATATATTGCGTCTATATAGTCTAAGAAACATATATGCAAAGCATCCAAACAGTACCATTCGCCAATTTTTTGTTCTTCATGTTTAAGTGAACTACGAGCCCCATTGTTAATCCTTTAAAGGAAATTATTTGTAAATTTCGGCAAGTAGAACAATGAATGGAATAGGTAGACGGTTGAAATCTTTGTATATATTGCTTCTATATAGTCTAAGAAACATATATGCAAAGCATCCAAACAGTACAATTCGCCAATTTTTTGTTCTTCAAGTTTAAGTAAACTACGATCCCCATTGTTAATCCCTTAACGGAAATTATTTGTAAATTTCGGCAAGTAGAACAATGAATGGAATAGGTAGACGGTTGAAATCATTGTATATATTGCTTCTGTATAGTCTAAGAAACATATATGCAAAGCATCCAAACAGTACAATTCGCCTATTATTTGATCTTCAAGTTTAAGTGAACTACGAGCCCCATTGTTAATACTTTAACGGAAATTATTTGTAACTTGCGACAAGTAGAACAATGAATGGAACAGGTAGACGGTTGAAATCAATGTATATATTGCTTCTATATAGTCTAAGAAACATATATGCAAAGCATCCAAACAGTACCATTCGCCACTTTTTTGTTCTTCAAGTTTAAGTGAAAAACGAGCCCCATTGTTAATCCTTTAAAGGAAATTATTTTTAAATTTCGACAAGTAGAACAATGAATGGAACAGGTAGACGGTAGAAATCTTTGTATATATTGCTTCTATATAGTCTAAGAAACATATATGCAAAGCATCCAAACAGTACAATTCGCCAATTATTTCATCTTCAAGTTTAAGTGAACTACGAGCCCCATTGTTAACACTTTAACGGAAATTATTTGTAACTTGCGACAAGTAGAACAATGAGTGGAAAAGGTAGACGGTTGAAATCAATATATATATTGCTTTTATATATTCTAAGAAACATATATGCAAAGCATCCAAACAGTACCATTCGCCAATTTTTTGTTCTTCAAGTTTAAGTGAACAATGAGCCCCATTGTTAATCCTTTATCGGAAATTATTTGTAACTTTCGACAAGTAGAACAATGAATGGAACAGGTAGACGGTTGAAATCCTTGTTTATGTTGCTTCCATATAGTCTAAGAAACATGTACGCAAAGCATCCAAACAGTACCATTCGCCAATTTTTTGTCCTTCAAGTTTAAGTGAACAATGAGCCCCATTGTTAATCCTTTATCGGAAATTATTTGTAACTTTCGACAAATAGAACAATGAATGGAACAGGCAGACGGTTGAAATCTTTGTATATATTGCTTCTATATAGTCTAAGAAACATATATGCAAAGCATGTAAACAGTACAATTCGCCAATTTTTTGTTCTTCAAGTTTAAGTGAACTACGAGCCCCATTATTAATCCTTTAACGGAAATTAATTGTAACTTTCTACAAGTAGAACAATGATTGGAAAACGTAGACGGTTGAAATCTTTGTATATATTGCTTCCATATAGTCTAAGAAACATATATGCAAAGCATCCAAACAGTACCATTCGCCAATTTTTTGTTCTTCAAGTTTAAGTGAACAATGAACCCCAATGGTTAATCCTTTATCGGAAATTATTTGTAACTTTCGACAAGTAGAACAATGAATGGAACAGGTAGACGGTTGAATTCTTTGTATATATTGCTTCTAGATAGTCTAAGAAAAATATATGCAAAGCATCCAAACAGTACAATTCGCCAATTTATTGTTCTTCAAGTTTAAGTTAACAACGAGCCCCATTGTTAATCCTTTAAAGGAAATTATTTGTAATTTTCGACAAGTAGAACAATGAATGGAACTGGTAGACGGTTGAAATCTTTGTATATATTGCTTCTATATAATCTAAGAAACATATATGCAAAGCATCTAAACAGTAACAATCGCCAATTTTTTGATCTTCAAGTTTAAGTGAACAGCGAGCCCCATTGATAATCATGAAATGGAAATTATTTGTAACTTTCGACAAGTAGAACAATGAATGGAACAGGTAGACGGTTGAAATCATTGTATATATTGCTTCTATATAGTCTAAGAAACATATATGCAAAGCATCCAAACAGTACAATTCGCCAATTTTTTGTACTTCAAGTTTAAGTAAACTACGATCCCCATTGTTAATCCCTTAACGGAAATTATTTGTAACTTGCGACAAGTAGAACAATGAATGGAACAGGTAGACGGTTGAAATCAATGTATATATTGCTTCTATATAGTCTAAGAAAGATATATGCAAAGCATCCAAACAGTATAATTCGCCAATTTTTTGTTCTTCAAGTTTAAGTGGACAATGAGCCCCAATGGTTAATCCATTATCGGAAATTATTTGTAAATTTCGACAAGTAGAACAATGAATGGAACAGGTAGCCGGTTGAAATCAATGTATATATTGCTTTTATATAGTCTAAGAAACATATATGCAAAGCATCCAAACAGTACCATTCGCCAATTTCTTGTTCTTCAAGTTTAAGTGAACTACGAGCCCCATTGTTAATCCCTTAACGGAAATTAATTGTAACTTTCTACAAGTAGAACAATGATTGGAACACGTAGACGGTTGAAATCTTTGTATATATTGCTTCCATATAGTCTAAGAAACATATATGCAAAGCATCCAAACAGTACAATTAGCCAATTTTTTGTTCTTCAAGTTTAAGTAAACTACGATCCCCATTGTTAATCCCTTAACGGAAATTATTTGTAACATTCGACAAGTAGAACAATGAATGGAACAGGTAGACGGTTGAAATCTTTGTATCTATTGCTTCTATATAGTATAAGAAACATATATGCAAAGCATCCAAACAGTACCATTCGCCAATTTTTTGTTCTTCAAGTTTAAGTGAACTACGAGCCCCATTGTTAATCCTTTAAAGGAAATTATTTGTAACTTTCGACAAGTAGAACAATGAATGGAACAGGTAGACGGTTGAAATCCTTGTTTATGTTGCTTCCATATAGTCTAAGAAACATGTACGCAAAGCATCCAAACAGTACCATTCGACAATTTTTTGTCCTTCAAGTTTAAGTGAACAATGAGCCCCATTGTTAATCCTTTATCGGAAATTATTTGTAACTTTCGACAAATAGAACAATGAATGGAACAGGCAGACGGTTGAAATCTTTGTATATATTGCTTCTATATAGTCTAAGAAACATATATGCAAAGCATGTAAACAGTACAATTCGCCAATTTTTTGTTCTTCAAGTTTAAGTGAACTACGAGCCCCATTATTAATCCTTTAACGGAAATTAATTGTAACTTTCTACAAGTAGAACAATGATTGGAAAACGTAGACGGTTGAAATCTTTGTATATATTGCTTCCATATAGTCTAAGAAACATATATGCAAAGCATCCAAACAGTACCATTCGCCAATTTTTTGTTCTTCAAGTTTAAGTGAACAATGAACCCCAATGGTTAATCCTTTATCGGAAATTATTTGTAACTTTCGACAAGTAGAACAATGAATGGAACAGGTAGACGGTTGAATTCTTTGTATATATTGCTTCTAGATAGTCTAAGAAAAATATATGCAAAGCATCCAAACAGTACAATTCGCCAATTTATTGTTCTTCAAGTTTAAGTTAACAACGAGCCCCATTGTTAATCCTTTAAAGGAAATTATTTGTAATTTTCGACAAGTAGAACAATGAATGGAACTGGTAGACGGTTGAAATCTTTGTATATATTGCTTCTATATAATCTAAGAAACATATATGCAAAGCATCTAAACAGTAACAATCGCCAATTTTTTGATCTTCAAGTTTAAGTGAACAGCGAGCCCCATTGATAATCATGAAATGGAAATTATTTGTAACTTTCGACAAGTAGAACAATGAATGGAACAGGTAGACGGTTGAAATCATTGTATATATTGCTTCTATATAGTCTAAGAAACATATATGCAAAGCATCCAAACAGTACAATTCGCCAATTTTTTGTACTTCAAGTTTAAGTAAACTACGATCCCCATTGTTAATCCCTTAACGGAAATTATTTGTAACTTGCGACAAGTAGAACAATGAATGGAACAGGTAGACGGTTGAAATCAATGTATATATTGCTTCTATATAGTCTAAGAAAGATATATGCAAAGCATCCAAACAGTATAATTCGCCAATTTTTTGTTCTTCAAGTTTAAGTGGACAATGAGCCCCAATGGTTAATCCATTATCGGAAATTATTTGTAAATTTCGACAAGTAGAACAATGAATGGAACAGGTAGCCGGTTGAAATCAATGTATATATTGCTTTTATATAGTCTAAGAAACATATATGCAAAGCATCCAAACAGTACCATTCGCCAATTTCTTGTTCTTCAAGTTTAAGTGAACTACGAGCCCCATTGTTAATCCCTTAACGGAAATTAATTGTAACTTTCTACAAGTAGAACAATGATTGGAACACGTAGACGGTTGAAATCTTTGTATATATTGCTTCCATATAGTCTAAGAAACATATATGCAAAGCATCCAAACAGTACAATTAGCCAATTTTTTGTTCTTCAAGTTTAAGTAAACTACGATCCCCATTGTTAATCCCTTAACGGAAATTATTTGTAACATTCGACAAGTAGAACAATGAATGGAACAGGTAGACGGTTGAAATCTTTGTATCTATTGCTTCTATATAGTATAAGAAACATATATGCAAAGCATCCAAACAGTACCATTCGCCAATTTTTTGTTCTTCAAGTTTAAGTGAACTACGAGCCCCATTGTTAATCCTTTAAAGGAAATTATTTGTAACTTTCGACAAGTAGAACAATGAATGGAACAGGTAGACTGTTAAAATCATTGTATATATTGCTTCTATATAGTCTAAGAAACATATATGCAAAGCATCCAAACAGTACAATTCGCCAATTATTTCATCTTCAAGTTTAAGTGAACAATGAGCCCCATTGTTAATCCTTTAAAGGAAATTATTTGTTACTTTCGACAAGTAGAACAATGAATAGAACAGGTAGACGGTTGAAATCTTTGTATATATTGCTTCTATATAGTCTAAGAAACATATATGCAAAGCATCCAAACAGTACAATTCGCCAATTTTTTGTCCTTCAAGTTTAAGTAAACTACGTTCCCCATTGTTAATCCCTTAACGGAAATTATTTGTAACTTTCGACAAGTAGAACAATGAATGGAACAGGTAGACGGTTGAAATCATTGTATATATTGCTTCTATATAGTCTAAGAAACATATATGCAAAGCATCCAAACAGTACAATTCGCCAATTTTTTGTTCTTCAAGTTTAAGTAAACTACGATCCCCATTGTTAATCCCTTAACGGAAATTATTTGTAAATTTCGGCAAGTAGAACAATGAATGGAATAGGTAGACGGTTGAAATCATTGTATATATTGCTTCTATATAGTCTAAGAAACATATATGCAAAGCATCCAAACAGTACAATTCGCCTATTATTTGATCTTCAAGTTTTAGTGAACTACGAGCCCCATTGTTAATACTTTAACGGAAATTATTTGTAACTTGCGACAAGTAGAACAATGAATGGAACAGGTAGACGGTTGAAATCAATGTATATATTGCTTCTATATAGTCTAAGAAACATATATGCAAAGCATCCAAACTGTACCATTCGCCACTTTTTTGTTCTTCAAGTTTAAGTGAACAACGAGCCCCATTGTTAATCCTTTAAAGGAAATTATTTGTAAATTTCGACAAGTAGAACAATGAATGGAACAGGTAGACGGTAGAAATCTTTGTATATATTGCTTCTATATAGTCTAAGAAACATATATGCAAAGCATCCAAACAGTACCATTCGCCAATTTTTTGTCCTTCAAGTTTAAGTGAACAATGAGCCCCATTGTTAATCCTTTATCGGAAATTATTTGTAACTTTCGACAAATAGAACAATGAATGGAACAGGCAGACGGTTGAAATCTTTGTATATATTGCTTCTATATAGTCTAAGAAACATATATGCAAAGCATCCAAACAGTACAATTCGCCAATTTTTTGTTCTTCAAGTTTAAGTAAACTACGATCCCCATTGTTAATCCCTTAACGGAAATTATTTGTAAATTTCGGCAAGTAGAACAATGAATGGAATAGGTAGACGGTTGAAGTCATTGTATATATTGCTTCTGTATAGTCTAAGAAACATATATGCAAAGCATCCAAACAGTACAATTCGCCTATTATTTGATCTTCAAGTTTAAGTGAACTACGAGCCCCATTGTTAATACTTTAACGGAAATTATTTGTAACTTGCGACAAGTAGAACAATGAGTGGAACAGGTAGACGGTTGAAATCAATATATATATTGCTTCTATATATTCTAAGAAACATATATGCAAAGCATCCAAACAGTACCATTCGCCAATTTTTTGTTCTTCAAGTTTAAGTGAACAATGAGCCCCATTGTTAATCCTTTATCGGAAATTATTTGTAACTTTCGACAAGTAGAACAATGAATGGAACAGGTAGACGGTTGAAATCCTTGTTTATGTTGCTTCCATATAGTCTAAGAAACATGTACGCAAAGCATCCAAACAGTACCATTCGCCAATTTTTTGTCCTTCAAGTTTAAGTGAACAATGAGCCCCATTGTTAATCCTTTATCGGAAATTATTTGTAACTTTCGACAAATAGAACAATGAATGGAACAGGCAGACGGTTGAAATCTTTGTATATATTGCTTCTATATAGTCTAAGAAACATATATGCAAAGAATGTAAACAGTACAATTCGCCAATTTTTTGTTCTTCAAGTTTAAGTGAACTACGAGCCCCATTATTAATCCTTTAACGGAAATTAATTGTAACTTTCTACAAGTAGAACAATGATTGGAACACGTAGACGGTTGAAATCTTTGTATATATTGCTTCCATATAGTCTAAGAAACATATATGCAAAGCATCCAAACAGTACCATTCGCCAATTTTTTGTTCTTCAAGTTTAAGTGAACAATGAACCCCAATGGTTAATCCTTTATCGGAAATTATTTGTAACTTTCGACAAGTAGAACAATGAATGGAACAGGTAGACGGTTGAATTCTTTGTATATATTGCTTCTATATAGTCTAAGAAAAATATATGCAAAGCATCCAAACAGTACAATTCGCCAATTTATTGTTCTTCAAGTTTAAGTTAACAACGAGCCCCATTGTTAATCCTTTAAAGGAAATTATTTGTAATTTTCGACAAGTAGAACAATGAATGGAACTGGTAGACGGTTGAAATCTTTGTATATATTGCTTCTATATAATCTAAGAAACATATATGCAAAGCATCTAAACAGTAACAATCGCCAATTTTTTGATCTTCAAGTTTAAGTGAACAGCGAGCCCCATTGTTAATCCTTTAAAGGAAATTATTTGTAATTTTCGACAAGTAGAACAATGAATGGAACAGGTAGCCGGTTGAAATCAATGTATATATTGCTTTTATATAGTCTAAGAAACATATATGCAAAGCATCCAAACAGTACCATTCGCCAATTTCTTGTTCTTCAAGTTTAAGTGAACTACGAGCCCCATTTTTAATCCCTTAACGGAAATTAATTGTAACTTTCTACAAGTAGAACAATGATTGGAACACGTAGACGGTTGAAATCTTTGTATATATTGCTTCCATATAGTCTAAGAAACATGTACGCAAAGCATCCAAATAGTACAATTAGCCAATTTTTTGTTCTTCAAGTTTAAGTGAACTACGATCCCCATTGTTAATCCCTTAACGGAAATTATTTGTAACTTTCGACAAGTAGAACAGTGAATGGAACAGGTAGACGGTTGAAATTTTTATATATATTGCTTCTATATAGTCTAAGAAACATATATGCAAAGCATCCAAACAGTACAATTAGCCAATTTTTTGTTCTTCAAGTTTAAGTAAACTACGATCCCCATTGTTAATCCCTTAACGGAAATTATTTGTAACTTTCGACAAGTAGAACAATGAATGGAACAGGTTGACGGTTGAAATCTTTGTATCTATTGCTTCTATATAGTATAAGAAACATATATGCAAAGCATCCAAACAGTACCATTCGCCAATTTTTTGTTCTTCAAGTTTAAGTGAACTACGAGCCCCATTGTTAATCCTTTAAAGGAAATTATTTGTAACTTTCGACAAGTAGAACAATGAATGGAACAGGTAGACTGTTGAAATCATTGTATATATTGCTTCTATATAGTCTAAGAAACATATATGCAAAGCATCCAAACAGTACAATTCGCCAATTATTTCATCTTCAAGTTTAAGTGAACAATGAGCCCCATTGTTAATCCTTTAAAGGAAATTATTTGTTACTTTCGACAAGTAGAACAATGAATAGAACAGGTAGACGGTTGAAATCTTTGTATATATTGCTTCTATATAGTCTAAGAAACATATATGCAAAGCATCCAAACAGTACAATTCGCCAATTTTTTGTCCTTCAAGTTTAAGTAAACTACGATCCCCATTGTTAATCCCTTAACGGAAATTATTTGTAACTTTCGACAAGTAGAACAATGAATGGAACAGGTAGACGGTTGAAATCATTGTATATATTGCTTCTATATAGTCTAAGAAACATATATGCAAAGCATCCAAACAGTACAATTCGCCAATTTTTTGTTCTTCAAGTTTAAGTGAACTACGAGCCCCATTATTAATCCTTTAACGGAAATTAATTGTAACTTTCTACAAGTAGAACAATGATTGGAACACGTAGACGGTTGAAATCTTTGTATATATTGCTTCCATATAGTCTAAGAAACATATATGCAAAGCATCCAAACAGTACCATTCGCCAATTTTTTGTTCTTCAAGTTTAAGTGAACAATGAACCCCAATGGTTAATCCTTTATCGGAAATTATTTGTAACTTTCGACAAGTAGAACAATGAATGGAACAGGTAGACGGTTGAATTCTTTGTATATATTGCTTCTATATAGTCTAAGAAAAATATATGCAAAGCATCCAAACAGTACAATTCGCCAATTTATTGTTCTTCAAGTTTAAGTTAACAACGAGCCCCATTGTTAATCCTTTAAAGGAAATTATTTGTAATTTTCGACAAGTAGAACAATGAATGGAACTGGTAGACGGTTGAAATCTTTGTATATATTGCTTCTATATAATCTAAGAAACATATATGCAAAGCATCTAAACAGTAACAATCGCCAATTTTTTGATCTTCAAGTTTAAGTGAACAGCGAGCCCCATTGATAATCATGAAATGGAAATTATTTGTAACTTTCGACAAGTAGAACAATGAATGGAACAGGTAGACGGTTGAAATCATTGTATATATTGCTTCTATATAGTCTAAGAAACATATATGCAAAGCATCCAAACAGTACAATTCGCCAATTTTTTGTACTTCAAGTTTAAGTAAACTACGATCCCCATTGTTAATCCCTTAACGGAAATTATTTGTAACTTGCGACAAGTAGAACAATGAATGGAACAGGTAGACGGTTGAAATCAATGTATATATTGCTTCTATATAGTCTAAGAAAGATATATGCAAAGCATCCAAACAGTATAATTCGCCAATTTTTTGTTCTTCAAGTTTAAGTGGACAATGAGCCCCAATGGTTAATCCATTATCGGAAATTATTTGTAAATTTCGACAAGTAGAACAATGAATGGAACAGGTAGCCGGTTGAAATCAATGTATATATTGCTTTTATATAGTCTAAGAAACATATATGCAAAGCATCCAAACAGTACCATTCGCCAATTTCTTGTTCTTCAAGTTTAAGTGAACTACGAGCCCCATTGTTAATCCCTTAACGGAAATTAATTGTAACTTTCTACAAGTAGAACAATGATTGGAACACGTAGACGGTTGAAATCTTTGTATATATTGCTTCCATATAGTCTAAGAAACATATATGCAAAGCATCCAAACAGTACAATTAGCCAATTTTTTGTTCTTCAAGTTTAAGTAAACTACGATCCCCATTGTTAATCCCTTAACGGAAATTATTTGTAACATTCGACAAGTAGAACAATGAATGGAACAGGTAGACGGTTGAAATCTTTGTATCTATTGCTTCTATATAGTATAAGAAACATATATGCAAAGCATCCAAACAGTACCATTCGCCAATTTTTTGTTCTTCAAGTTTAAGTGAACTACGAGCCCCATTGTTAATCCTTTAAAGGAAATTATTTGTAACTTTCGACAAGTAGAACAATGAATGGAACAGGTAGACTGTTAAAATCATTGTATATATTGCTTCTATATAGTCTAAGAAACATATATGCAAAGCATCCAAACAGTACAATTCGCCAATTATTTCATCTTCAAGTTTAAGTGAACAATGAGCCCCATTGTTAATCCTTTAAAGGAAATTATTTGTTACTTTCGACAAGTAGAACAATGAATAGAACAGGTAGACGGTTGAAATCTTTGTATATATTGCTTCTATATAGTCTAAGAAACATATATGCAAAGCATCCAAACAGTACAATTCGCCAATTTTTTGTCCTTCAAGTTTAAGTAAACTACGTTCCCCATTGTTAATCCCTTAACGGAAATTATTTGTAACTTTCGACAAGTAGAACAATGAATGGAACAGGTTGACGGTTGAAATCATTGTATATATTGCTTCTATATAGTCTAAGAAACATATATGCAAAGCATCCAAACAGTACAATTCGCCAATTTTTTGTTCTTCAAGTTTAAGTAAACTACGATCCCCATTGTTAATCCCTTAACGGAAATTATTTGTAAATTTCGGCAAGTAGAACAATGAATGGAATAGGTAGACGGTTGAAATCATTGTATATATTGCTTCTATATAGTCTAAGAAACATATATGCAAAGCATCCAAACAGTACAATTCGCCAATTATTTCATCTTCAAGTTTAAGTGAACAATGAGCCCCATTGTTAATCCTTTAAAGGAAATTATTTGTTACTTTCGACAAGTAGAACAATGAATAGAACAGGTAGACGGTTGAAATCTTTGTATATATTGCTTCTATATAGTCTAAGAAACATATATGCAAAGCATCCAAACAGTACAATTCGCCAATTTTTTGTTCTTCAAGTTTAAGTAAACTACGATCCCCATTGTTAATCCTTTAAAGGAAATTATTTGTAACTTTCGACAAGTAGAACAATGAAAGGAACAGGTAGACTGTTGAAATCATTGTATATATTGCTTCTATATAGTCTAAGAAACATATATGCAAAGCATCCAAACAGTACCATTCGCCACTTTTTTGTTCTTCAAGTTTAAGTGAACAACGAGCCCCATTGTTAATCCTTTAAAGGAAATTATTTTTAAATTTCGACAAGTAGAACAATGAATGGAACAGGTAGACGGTAGAAATCTTTGTATATATTGCTTCTATATAGTCTAAGAAACATATATGCAAAGCATCCAAACAGTACAATTCGCCAATTATTTCATCTTCAAGTTTAAGTGAACTACGAGCCCCATTGTTAACACTTTAACGGAAATTATTTGTAACTTGCGACAAGTAGAACAATGAGTGGAACAGGTAGACGGTTGAAATCAATATATATATTGCTTCTATATATTCTAAGAAACATATATGCAAAGCATCCAAACAGTACCATTCGCCAATTTTTTGTTCTTCAAGTTTAAGTGAACAATGAGCCCCATTGTTAATCCTTTATCGGAAATTATTTGTAACTTTCGACAAGTAGAACAATGAATGGAACAGGTAGACGGTTGAAATCCTTGTTTATGTTGCTTCCATATAGTCTAAGAAACATGTACGCAAAGCATCCAAACAGTACCATTCGCCAATTTTTTGTCCTTCAAGTTTAAGTGAACAATGAGCCCCATTGTTAATCCTTTATCGGAAATTATTTGTAACTTTCGACAAATAGAACAATGAATGGAACAGGCAGACGGTTGAAATCTTTGTATATATTGCTTCTATATAGTCTAAGAAACATATATGCAAAGAATGTAAACAGTACAATTCGCCAATTTTTTGTTCTTCAAGTTTAAGTGAACTACGAGCCCCATTATTAATCCTTTAACGGAAATTAATTGTAACTTTCTACAAGTAGAACAATGATTGGAACACGTAGACGGTTGAAATCTTTGTATATATTGCTTCCATATAGTCTAAGAAACATATGTGCAAAGCATCCAAACAGTACCATTCGCCAATTTTTTGTTCTTCAAGTTTAAGTGAACAATGAACCCCAATGGTTAATCCTTTATCGGAAATTATTTGTAACTTTCGACATGTAGAACAATGAATGGAACAGGTAGACGGTTGAATTCTTTGTATATATTGCTTCTATATAGTCTAAGAAAAATATATGCAAAGCATCCAAACAGTACAATTCGCCAATTTATTGTTCTTCAAGTTTAAGTTAACAACGAGCCCCATTGTTAATCCTTTAAAGGAAATTATTTGTAATTTTCGACAAGTAGAACAATGAATGGAACTGGTAGACGGTTGAAATCTTTGTATATATTGCTTCTATATAATCTAAGAAACATATATGCAAAGCATCTAAACAGTAACAATCGCCAATTTTTTGATCTTCAAGTTTAAGTGAACAGCGAGCCCCATTGATAATCATGAAATGGAAATTATTTGTAACTTTCGACAAGTAGAACAATGAATGGAACAGGTAGACGGTTGAAATCATTGTATATATTGCTTCTATATAGTCTAAGAAACATATATGCAAAGCATCCAAACAGTACAATTCGCCAATTTTTTGTACTTCAAGTTTAAGTAAACTACGATCCCCATTGTTAATCCCTTAACGGAAATTATTTGTAACATTCGACAAGTAGAACAATGAATGGAACAGGTAGACGGTTGAAATCTTTGAATCTATTGCTTCTATATAGTATAAGAAACATATATGCAAAGCATCCAAACAGTACCATTCGCCAATTTTTTGTTCTTCAAGTTTAAGTGAACTACGAGCCCCATTGTTAATCCTTTAAAGGAAATTATTTGTAACTTTCGACAAGTAGAACAATGAATGGAACAGGTAGACTGTTGAAATCATTGTATATATTGCTTCTATATAGTCTAAGAAACATATATGCAAAGCATCCAAACAGTACCATTCGCCAATTTTTTGTTCTTCAAGTTTAAGTAAACTGCGATCCCCATTGTTAATCCCTTAACGGAAATTATTTGTAACATTCGCCAAGTAGAACAATGAATGGAACAGGTAGCCGGTTGAAATCTTTGTATATATTGCTTCTATATAGTCTAAGAAACATATATGCAAAGCATCCAAACAGTATAATTCGCCAATTTTTTGTTCTTCATGTTTAAGTGGACAATGAGCCCCAATGGTTAATCCATTATCGGAAATTATTTGTAAATTTCGACAAGTAGAACAATGAATGGAACAGGTAGCCGGTTGAAATCAATGTATATATTGCTTTTATATAGTCTAAGAAACATATATGCAAAGCATCCAAACAGTACCATTCGCCAATTTCTTGTTCTTCAAGTTTAAGTGAACTACGAGCCCCATTGTTAATCCTTTAAAGGAAATTATTTGTAACTTTCGACAAGTAGAACAATGAATAGAACAGGTAGACGGTTGAAATCTTTGTATATATTGCTTCTATATAGTCTAAGAAACATATATGCAAAGCATCCAAACAGTACAATTCGCAAATTTTTTGTCCTTCAAGTTTAAGTAAACTACGATCCCCATTGTTAATCCCTTAACGGAAATTATTTGTAACTTTCGACAAGTAGAACAATGAATGGAACAGGTAGACGGTTGAAATCATTGTATATATTGCTTCTATATAGTCTAAGAAACATATATGCAAAGCATCCAAACAGTACAATTCGCCAATTTTTTGTTCTTCAAGTTTAAGTAAACTACGATCCCCATTGTTAATCCCTTAACGGAAATTATTTGTAACTTTCGACATGTAGAACAATGAATGGAACAGGTAGACGGTTGAAATCATTGCATATATTGCTTCTATATAGTCTAAGAAACATATATGCAAAGCATCCAAACAGTACAATTCGACAATTTTTTGCTCTTCAAGTTTAAGTGAACTACGAGCCCCATTGTTAATCCTTTAAAGGAAATTATTTGTAAATTTCGGCAAGTAGAACAATGAATGGAATAGGTAGACGGATGAAATCATTGTATATATTGCTTCTATATAGTCTAAGAAACATATATGGAAAGCATCCAAATAGTACAATTAGCCAATTTTTTGTTCTTCAAGTTTAAGTGAAATACGAGCCCCATTGTTAATCCTTTAAAGGAAATTATTTGTAACTTTCGACAAGTAGAACAATGAATGGAACAGGTAGACGGTTGAAATCTTTGTATCTATTGCTTCTATATAGTATAAGAAACATATATGCAAAGCATCCAAACAGTACCATTCGCCAATTTTTTGTTCTTCAAGTTTAAGTGAACTACGAGCCCCATTGTTAATCCTTTAAAGGAAATTATTTGTAACTTTCGACAAGTAGAACAATGAAAGGAACAGGTAGACTGTTGAAATCATTGTATATATTGCTTCTATATAGTCTAAGAAACATATATGCAAAGCATCCAAACAGTACAATTCACCAATTATTTCATCTTCAAGTTTAAGTGAACAATGAGCCCCATTGTTAATCCTTTAAAGGAAATTATTTGTTACTTTCGACAAGTAGAACAATGAATGGAACAGGTAGACGGTTGAAATCATTGTATATATTGCTTCTATATAGTCTAAGAAACATATATGCAACGCATCCAAACAGTACAATTCGCCAATTTTTTGTTCTTCAAGTTTAAGTGAACAATGAGCCCCATTGTTAATCCTTTAAAGGAAATTATTTGTAAATTTCGACAAGTAGAACAATGAATGGAACAGGTAGACGGTTGAAATCTTTGTATATATTGCTTCTATATAGTCTAAGAAACATATATGCAAAGCATCCAAACAGTACAATTCGCCAATTTTTTGTTCTTCAAGTTTAAGTGAACAGCGAGCCCCATTGATAATCATTAAATGGAAACTATTTGTAACTTTCTACAAGTAGAACAATGAATAGTACAGGTAGACGGGTGAAATCTTTCTATATATTGCTTCTAAATAGTCTAAGAAACGTCTATGCAAAGCATCCAAACAGTACAATTCGCCAATTTTTTGTTCTTCAAGTTTAAGTAAACTACGATCCCCATTGTTAATCCCTTAACGGAAATTATTTGTAACTTTCGACAAGTAGAACAATGAATGGAACAGGTAGAGGGTTGAAATCATTGTATATATTGCTTCTATATAGTCTAAGAAACATATATGCAAAGCATCCAAACAGTACAATTCGCCAATTTTTTGTTCTTCAAGTTTAAGTAAACTACGATCCCCATTGTTAATCCCTTAACGGAAATGATTTGTAACTTTCGACAAGTAGAACAATGAATGGAACAGGTAGACGGTTGAAATCATTGTATATATTGCTCCTATATAGTCTAAGAAACATATATGCAAAGCATCCAAACAGTAAAATTCGCCAATTTTTTGTTCTTCAAGTTTAAGTAAACTACGATCCCCATTATTAATCCCTTAACGGAAATTATTTGTAACATTCGACAAGTAGAACAATGAATGGAACAGGTAGACGGTTGAAATCATTGTATATATTGCTTCTATATAGTCTAAGAAACATATATGCAACGCATCCAAACAGTACAATTCGCCAATTTTTTGTTCTTCAAGTTTAAGTGAACAGCGAGCCCCATTGATAATCATTAAATGGAAACTATTTGTAACTTTCTACAAGTAGAACAATGAATAGTACAGGTAGACGGGTGAAATCTTTCTATATATTGCTTCTAAATAGTCTAAGAAACATCTATGCAAAGCATCCAAACAGTACAATTCGCCAATTTTTTGTTCTTCAAGTTTAAGTAAACTACGATCCCCATTGTTAATCCCTTAACGGAAATTATTTGTAACTTTCGACAAGTAGAACAATGAATGGAACAGGTAGACGGTTGAAATCATTGTATATATTGCTTCTATATAGTCTAAGAAACATATATGCAAAGCAGCCAAACAGTACAATTAGCCAATTTTTTGTTCTTCAAGTTTAAGTAAACTACGATCCCCATTATTAATCCCTTAACGGAAATTATTTGTAACATTCGACAAGTAGAACAATGAATGGAACAGGTAGACGGTTGAAATCATTGTATATATTGCTTCTATATAGTCTAAGAAACATATATGCAAAGCATCCAAACAGTACAATTCGCTAATTTTTTGTTCTTCAAGTTTAAGTGAACAATGAGCCCCATTGTTAATCCTTTAAAGGAAATTATTTGTAACTTTCGGCAAGTAGAACAATGAATGGAACAGGTAGACGGTTGAAATCTTTGTATATATTGATTCTATATAGTCTAAGAAACATATATACAGAGCATCGAAACAGTACAATTCGTCAATTTTTAGTTCTTCAAGTTTAAGTGAACAATTAGCCCCAATGGTTAATCCTTTATCGGTAATTATTTGTAACTTTCGACAAGTAGAACAATGAATGGATCAGGTAGACGGTTGAAATCATTGTATATATTGCTTCTATATAATCTACGAAACATATATGCAAAGCATCCAAACAGTACAATTCGCCAATTTTTTGTTCTTCAAGTTTAAGTGAACAGCGAGCCCCATTGATAATCATGAAATGGAAATTATTTGTAACTTTCTACAAGTAGAACAATGAATAGTACAGGTAGACGGGTGAAATCATTGTATATATTGATTCTATATAATTTAAGAAACATATATGCAAAGCATCTAAACAGTACAATTCGCCAATTTTTTGTTCTTTAAGTTTAAGTGAACTACGAGCCCCATTGTTAATCCTTTAACGGAAATTAATTGTAACTTTCTACAAGTAGAACAATGATTGGAACACGTAGACGGTTGAAATCTTTGTATATATTGCTTCCATATAGTCTAAGAAAAATATATGCAAGGCATCCAAACAGTACAATTCGCCAATTTTTTGTTCTTCAAGTTTAAGTGAACAATGAGCCCCAATGGTTCATCCTTTATCGGAAATTGTTTGTAACTTTCGACAAGTAGAACAATGAATGGAACAGGTAGACGGTTGAAATCTTTGTATATATTGCTTCTATATAGTCTAAGAAACATATATGCAAAGCATCCAAACAGTACAATTCGCCAATTTATTGTTCTTCAAGTATAAGTGTACAACGAGCCCCATTGTTAATCCTTTAAAGGAAATTATTTGTAAATTTCGACAAGTAGAACAATGAGTGGAACAGGTGGACGGTTGAAATCAATGTATATATTGCTTCTATATAGTCTAAGAAACATATATGCAAAGCATCCAAACAGTGCCATTCGCCAATTTTTTGTTCTTCAAGTTTAAGTGAACAATGAGCCCCATTGTTAATCCTTTAAAGGAAATTATTTGTAATTTTCGACAAGTAGAACAATGAATGGATGATGTAGACGGTTGAAATCATTGTATATATTGCTTCTAAATAGTCTAAGAAACACATATGCAAAGCATCCAAACAGTACAATTCGTCAATTTTTTGTTTTTCAAGTTTAAGTGAACTACGAGCCCCATTGTTAATCCTTTAACGAAAATTATTTGTAACTTTCGACAAGTAGAACAATGATTGGAACACGTAGATGGTTGAAATCTTTGTATATATTTCTTCCATATAGTCTATGAAACATATATGCAAAGCATCCAAACAGTACAATTCGCCAATTTTTTGTTTTTCAAGGTTAAGTGAACAACGAGCCCCATTGATAATCATGAAACGGAAATTATTTGTAACTTTCTACAAGTAGAACAATGAATAGAACAGGTAGACGGTTGAAACCTTTGTATATGTTGCTTCTATATAGTCTACGAAACATATATGCAAAGCATCCAAACAGTACAATTCGCCAATTTTTTGTTCTTCAAGTTTAAGTGAACAATGAGCCCCAATGGTTAATCCTTTATCGGAAATTATTTGTAACATTCGGCAAGTAGAACAATGAATGGAACAAGTAGACGGTTGAAATCTTTGTATATATTGATTCTATATAGTCTAAGAAACATATATGCAGAGCATCCAAACAGTACAATTCGTCAATTTTTAGTTCTTCAAGTTTAAGTGAACAATGAGCCCCAATGGTTAATCCTTTATCGGTAATTATTTGTAACTTTCTACAAGTAGAACAATGAATGGAACAGGTAGACTGTTGAAATCATTGTATATATTGCTTCTATATAGTCCAAGAAACATATATGCAAAGCGTCCAAACAGTACAATTCGCCAATTTTTTGTTCTTCAAGTTTAAGTGAACAATGAGCCCCATTGTTAATTCTTTAAAGGAAATTATTTGTAAATTTCGGCAAGTAGAACAATGAATGGAATAGGTAGACTGTTGAAATCATTGTATATATTGCTTCTATATAGTCTAAGAAACATATATGCAAAGCATCCAAACAGTACAATTCGCCAATTTTTTGTTATTCAAGTTTAAGTAAACTACGATCCCCATTGTTAATCCCTTAACGGAAATTATTTGTAACTTTCGACAAGTAGAACAATGAATGGAACTGGTAGACGGTTGAAATCTTTTTATATATTGCTTCTATATAGTCAAAGAAACATATATGCAAAGCATCCAAACAGTACAATTCGCCAATTTTTTGTTCTTCAAGTTTAAGTAAACTACGATCCCCATTGTTAATCCCTTAACGGAAATTATTTGTAACTTTCGACAAGTAGAACAATGAATGGAACAGGTAGACGGTTGAAATCTTTGTATATATTGCTTCTATGTAGTCTAAGAAACATATATGCAAAGCATCCACACAGTACCATTCGCCAATTTTTTGTTCGTCAAGTTTAAGTAAACTACGATCCCCATTGTTAATCCCTTAACGGAAATTATTTGTAACTTTCGACAAGTTGAACAATGAATGGAAAAGGTAGACGGTTGAAATCTTTGTATATATTGCTTCTATATAGGCTAAGAAATATATGTGCAAAGCATCCAAACAGTACAATTCGCCAATTTTTTGTTCTTCAAGTATAAGTGAACAATGAGCCCCAATGGTTAATCCGTTATCGGAAATTATTTGTAACTTTCGACAAGTAGAACAATGAATAGAACAGGTAGACGGTTGATATCTTTGTATATATTGCTTCTATATAGTATAAGAAACATATATGCAAAGCATCCAAACAGTACCATTCGCCAATTTTTTGTTCTTCAAGTTTAAGTGAACTACGAGCCCCATTGTTAATCCTTTATCGGAAATTATTTGTAAATTTCGACAAGTAGAACAATGAATGGAACAGGTAGACGGTTGAAATCTTTGTATATATTGCTTCTATATAGTCTAAGAAACATATATGCAAAGCATCCAAACAGTACCATTCGGCAATTTTTTGTTCTTCAAGTTTAAGTGAACAATGAGCCCAAATGGTTAATCCGTTATCGGAAATTATTTGTAACTTTCGACAAGTAGAACAATGAATGGAACAGGTAGACGGTTGAAATCTTTGTATATATTGCTTCTATATAGTCTAAGAAACATATATGCAAAGCATCCAAACAGTACAATTCGCCAATTTTTTGTTCAACAAGTTTAAGTGAACAATGAGCCCCAATGGTTAATCCTTTATCGGAAATTATTTGTAAATTTCGACAAGTAGAACAATGAATGGAACAGGTAGACGGTTGAAATCTTTGTATATATTGCTTCTATGTAGTCTAAGAAACATATATGCAAAGCATCCAAACAGTACAATTCGCCAATTTTTCGTTCTTCAAGTTTAAGTGAACAATGAGCCCAAATGGTTAATCCGTTATCGGAAATTATTTGTAACTTTCGACAAGTTGAACAATGAATGGAAAAGGTAGACGGTTGAAATCTTTGTATATATTGCTTCTATATAGTCTAAGAAATATATGTGCAAAGCATCCAAACAGTACAATTCGCCAATTTTTTGTTCTTCAAGTTTAAGTGAACAATGAGCCCCAATGGTTAATCCGTTATCGGAAATTATTTGTAATTTTCGACAAGTAGAACAATGAATAGAACAGGTAGACGGTTGAAATCTTTGTATATATTGCTTCTATATAGTATAAGAAACATATATGCAAAGCATCCAAACAGTACCATTCGCCAATTTTTTGTTCTTCAAGTTTAAGTGAACTACGAGCCCCATTGTTAATCCTTTAAAGGAAATTATTTGTAAATTTCGACAAGTAGAACAATGAATGGAACAGGTAGACTGTTGAAATCATTGTATATATTGCTTCTATATAGTCTAAGAAACATTTATGCAAAGCATCCAAACAGTACAATTCGCCAATTTTTTGTTCTTCAAGTTTAAGTAAACTACGATCCCCTTTGTTAATCCCTTAACGGAAATTATTTGTAACTTTCGACAAGTAGAACAGTGAATGGAACAGGTAGACGGTTGAAATCTTTTTATATATTGCTTCTATATAGTATAAGAAACATATATGCAAAGCATCCAAACAGTACAATTCGCCAATTTTTTGTTCTTCAAGTTTAAGTGAACAATGAGCCCCATTGTTAATCCTTTATCGGAAATTATTTGTAAATTTCGACAAGTAGAACAAGGAATGGAACAGGTAGACTGTTGAAATCATTGTATATATTGCTTCTATATAGTCCAAGAAACATATATGCAAAGCGTCCAAACAGTACAATTCGCCAATTTTTTGTTCTTCAAGTTTAAGTGAACAATGAGCCCCATTGTTAATTCTTTAAAGGAAATTATTTGTAAATTTCGGCAAGTAGAACAATGAATGGAATAGGTAGACTGTTGAAATCATTGTATATATTGCTTCTATATAGTCTAAGAAACATATATGCAAAGCATCCAAACAGTACAATTCGCCAATTTTTTGTTATTCAAGTTTAAGTAAACTACGATCCCCATTGTTAATCCCTTAACGGAAATTATTTGTAACTTTCGACAAGTAGAACAATGAATGGAACTGGTAGACGGTTGAAATCTTTTTATATATTGCTTCTATATAGTCTAAGAAACATATATGCAAAGCATCCAAACAGTACAATTCGCCAATTTTTTGTTCTTCAAGTTTAAGTAAACTACGATCCCCATTGTTAATCCCTTAACGGAAATTATTTGTAACTTTCGACAAGTAGAACAATGAATGGAACAGGTAGACGGTTGAAATCTTTGTATATATTGCTTCTATGTAGTCTAAGAAACATATATGCAAAGCATCCACACAGTACCATTCGCCAATTTTTTGTTCTTCAAGTTTAAGTGATCAATGAGCCCCAATGGTTAATCTTTTATCGGAAATTATTTGTAAATGTCGACAAGTAGAACAATGAATGGAACAGGTAGACGGTTGAAATCTTTGTATATATTGCTTCTATATAGTCTAAGAAACATATATGCAAAGCATCCAAACAGTACCATTCGCCAATTTTTTGTTCTTCAAGTTTAAGTGAACAATGAGCCCAAATGGTTAATCCGTTATCGGAAATTATTTGTAACTTTCGACAAGTAGAACAATGAATGGAACAGGTAGACGGTTGAAATCTTTGTATATATTGCTTCTATATAGTATAAGAAACATATATGCAAAGCATCCAAACAGTACCATTCGCCAATTTTTTGTTCTTCAAGTTTAAGTGAACAATGAGCCCCATTGTTAATCCCTTAACGGAAATTATTTGTAACTTTCGACAAGTAGAACAATGAATGGAACAGGTAGCCGGTTGAAATCAATGTATATATTGCTTCTATATAGTCTAAGAAACATGTACGCAAAGCATCCAAACAGTACCATTCGCCAATTTTTTGTTCTTCAAGTTTAAGTGAACAATGAGCCCCATTGTTAATCCTTTATCGGAAATTATTTGTAAATTTCGACAAGTAGAACAATGAATGGAACAGGTAGACTGTTGAAATCATTGTATATATTGCTTCTATATAGTCCAAGAAACATATATGCAAAGCATCCAAACAGTACAATTCGCCAATTTTTTGTTCAACAAGTTTAAGTGAACAATGAGCCCCAATGGTAAATCCTTTATCGGAAATTATTTGTAAATTTCGACAAGTAGAACAATGAATGGAACTGGTAGACGGTTGAAATCTTTGTATATATTGCTTCTATGTAGTCTAAGAAACATATATGCAAAGCATCCAAACAGTACAATTCGCCAATTTTTTGTTCTTCAAGTTTAAGTGAACAATGAGCCCAAATGGTTAATCCGTTATCGGAAATTATTTGTAACTTTCGACAAGTAGAACAATGAATGGAAAAGGTAGACGGTTGAAATCTTTGTATATATTGCTTCTATATAGTCTAAGAAATATATGTGCAAAGCATCCAAACAGTACAATTCGCCAATTTTTTGTTCTTCAAGTTTAAGAGAACAATGAGCCCCAATGGTTAATCCGTTATCGGAAATTATTTGTAACTTTCGACAAGTAGAACAATGAATAGAACAGGTAGACGGTTGAAATCTTTGTATATATTGCTTCTATATAGTATAAGAAACATATATGCAAAGCATCCAAACAGTACCATTCGCCAATTTTTTGTTCTTCAAGTTTAAGTGAACTACGAGCCCCATTGTTAATCCTTTAAAGGAAATTATTTGTAAATTTCGACAAGTAGAACAATGAATGGAACAGGTAGACTGTTGAAATCATTGTATATATTGCTTCTATATAGTCTAAGAAACATTTATGCAAAGCATCCAAACAGTACAATTCGCAGATTTTTGTTCTTCAAGTTTAAGTAAACTACGATCCCCTTTGTTAATCCCTTAACGGAAATTATTTGTAACTTTCGACAAGTAGAACAGTGAATGGAACAGGTAGACGGTTGAAATCTTTTTATATATTGCTTCTATATAGTATAAGAAACATATATGCAAAGCATCCAAACAGTACAATTCGCCAATTTTTTGTTCTTCAAGTTTAAGTGAACAATGAGCCCCAATGGTTAATCCGTTATCGGAAATTATTTGTAACTTTCGACAAGTAGAACAATGAATGGAACAGGTAGACGGTTGAAATCAATGTATATATTGCTTCTATATAGTCTAAGAAACATATATGCAAAGCATCCAAACAGTAACATTCGCCAATTTTTTGTTCTTCAAGTTTAAGTGAACAATGAGCCCCATTGTTAATCCTTTATCGGAAATTATTTGTAAATTTCGACAAGTAGAACAATGAATGGAACAGGTAGACTGTTGAAATCATTGTATATATTGCTTCTATATAGTCCAAGAAACATATATGCAAAGCGTCCAAACAGTACAATTCGCCAATTTTTTGTTCTTCAAGTTTAAGTGAACAATGAGCCCCATTGTTAATTCTTTAAAGGAAATTATTTGTAAATTTCGGCAAGTAGAACAATGAATGGAATAGGTAGACTGTTGAAATCATTGTATATATTGCTTCTATATAATCTAAGAAACATATATGCAAAGCATCCAAACAGTACAATTCGCCAATTTTTTGTTATTCAAGTTTAAGTAAACTACGATCCCCATTGTTAATCCCTTAACGGAAATTATTTGTAACTTTCGACAAGTAGAACAATGAATGGAACTGGTAGACGGTTGAAATCTTTTTATATATTGCTTCTATATAGTCAAAGAAACATATATGCAAAGCATCCAAACAGTACAATTCGCCAATTTTTTGTTCTTCAAGTTTAAGTAAACTACGATCCCCATTGTTAATCCCTTAACGGAAATTATTTGTAACTTTCGACAAGTAGAACAATGAATGGAACAGGTAGACGGTTGAAATCTTTGTATATATTGCTTCTATGTAGTCTAAGAAACATATATGCAAAGCATCCACACAGTACCATTCGCCAATTTTTTGTTCTTCAAGTTTAAGTGAACAATGAGCCCCAATGGTTAATCTTTTATCGGAAATTATTTGTAAACTTCGACAAGTAGAACAATGAATGGAACAGGTAGACGGTTGAAATCTTTGTATATATTGCTTCTATATAGTCTAAGAAACATATATGCAAAGCATCCAAACAGTACCATTCGCCAATTTTTTGTTCTTCAAGTTTAAGTAAACTACGATCCCCATTGTTAATCCCTTAACGGAAATTATTTGTAACTTTCGACAGGTAGAACAATGAATGGAACAGGTAGACGGTTGAATTCTTTGTATATATTGCTTCTATGTAGTCTAAGAAACATATATGCAAAGCATCCAAACAGTACAATTCGCCAATTTTTTGTTCTTCAAGTTTAAGTGAACAATGAGCCCCAATGGTTAATCCTTTATCGGAAATTATTTGTAAATTTCGACAAGTAGAACAATCAATGGAACAGGTAGCCGGTTGAAATCAATGTATATATTGCTTCTATATAGTATAAGAAACATATATGCAAAGCATCCAAACAGTACCATTCGACAATTTTTTGTTCTTCAAATTTAAGTGAACTACGAGCCCCATTGTTAATCCTTTAAAGGAAATTATTTGTAAATTTCGACAAGTAGAACCATGAATGGAACAGGTAGACTGTTGAAATCATTGTATATATTGCTTCTATATAGTCTAAGAAACATTTATGCAAAGCATCCAAACAGTACAATTCGCCAATTTTTTGTTCTTCAAGTTTAAGTAAACTACGATCCCCTTTGTTAATCCCTTAACGGAAATTATTTGTAACTTTCGACAAGTAGAACAGTGAATGGAACAGGTAGACGGTTGAAATCTTTTTATATATTGCTTCTATATAGTATAAGAAACATATATGCAAAGCATCCAAACAGTACAATTCGCCAATTTTTTGTTCTTCAAGTTTAAGTGAACAATGAGCCCCAATGGTTAATCCGTTATCGGAAATTATTTGTAACTTTCGACAAGTAGAACAATGAGTGGAACAGGTAGACGGTTGAAATCAATGTATATATTGCTTCTATATAGTCTAAGAAACATATATGCAAAGCATCCAAACAGTACCATTCGCCAATTTTTTGTTCTTCAAGTTTAAGTGAACAATGAGCCCCATTGTTAATCCTTTATCGGAAATTATTTGTAAATTTCGACAAGTAGAACAATGAATGGAACAGGTAGACTGTTGAAATCATTGTATATATTGCTCCTATATAGTCCAAGAAACATATATGCAAAGCGTCCAAACAGTACAATTCGCCAATTTTTTGTTCTTCAAGTTTAAGTGAACAATGAGCCCCATTGTTAATTCTTTAAAGGAAATTATTTGTAAATTTCGGCAAGTAGAACAATGAATGGAACAGGTAGACGGTTGAAATCTTTGTATATATTGCTTCTATATAGTCTAAGAAACATATATGCAAAGCATCCAAACAGTACCATTCGCCAATTTTTTGTTCTTCAAGTTTAAGTGAACAATGAGCCCAAATGGTTAATCCGTTATCGGAAATTATTTGTAACTTTCGACAAGTAGAACAATGAATGGAACAGGTAGACGGTTGAAATCTTTGTATATATTGCTTCTATATAGTCTAAGAAACATATATGCAAAGCATCCAAACAGTACAATTCGCCAATTTTTTGTTCAACAAGTTTAAGTGAACAATGAGCCCCAACGGTAAATCCTTTATCGGAAATTATTTGTAAATTTCGACAAGTAGAACAATGAATGGAACTGGTAGACGGTTGAAATCTTTGTATATATTGCTTCTATGTAGTCTAAGAAACATATATGCAAAGCATCCAAACAGTACAATTCGCCAATTTTTTGTTCTTCAAGTTTAAGTGAACAATGAGCCCAAATGGTTAATCCGTTATCGGAAATTATTTGTAACTTTCGACAAGTAGAACAATGAATGGAAAAGGTAGACGGTTGAAATCTTTGTATATATTGCTTCTATATAGTCTAAGAAATATATGTGCAAAGCATCCAAACAGTACAATTCGCCAATTTTTTGTTCTTCAAGTTTAAGGGAACAATGAGCCCCAATGGTTAATCCGTTATCGGAAATTATTTGTAACTTTCGACAAGTAGAACAATGAATGGAACAGGTAGACGGTTGAAATCTTTGTATATATTGCTTCTATATAGTATAAGAAACATATATGCAAAGCATCCAAACAGTACCATTCGCCAATTTTTTGTTCTTCAAGTTTAAGTGAACTACGAGCCCCATTGTTAATCCTTTAAAGGAAATTATTTGTAAATTTCGACAAGTAGAACAATGAATGGAACAGGTAGACTGTTGAAATCATTGTATATATTGCTTCTATATAGTATAAGAAACATATATGCAAAGCATCCAAACAGTACCATTCGCCAATTTTTTGTTCTTCAAGTTTAAGTTAACAACGAGCCCCATTGTTAATCCTTTAAAGGAAATTATTTGTAATTTTCGACAAGTAGAACAATGAATGGAACTGGTAGACGGTTGAAATCTTTGTATATATTGCTTCTATATAATCTAAGAAACATATATGCAAAGCATCTAAACAGTAACAATCGCCAATTTTTTGTTCTTCAAGTTTAAGTAAACTACGATCCCCATTGTTAATCCCTTAACGGAAATTATTTGTAACTTTCGACAAGTAGAACAATGAATGGAACAGGTAGACGGTTGAAATCATTGTATATATTGCTTCTATATAGTCTAAGAAACATATATGCAAAGCATCCAAACAGTACAATTCGCCAATTTTTTGTTCTTCAAGTTTAAGTAAACTACGATCCCCATTGTTAATCCCTTAACGGAAATTATTTGTAAATTTCGGCAAGTAGAACAATGAATGGAATAGGTAGACGGTTGAAATCATTGTATATATTGCTTCTATATAGTCTAAGAAACATATATGCAAAGCATCCAAACAGTACAATTCGCCAATTATTTGATCTTCAAGTTTAAGTGAACTACGAGCCCCATTGTTAATACTTTAACGGAAATTATTTGTAACTTGCGACAAGTAGAACAATGAATGGAACTGGTAGACGGTTGAAATCAATGTATATATTGCTTCTATATAGTCTAAGAAACATATATGCAAAGCATCCAAACAGTACCATTCGCCACTTTTTTGTTCTTTAAGTTTAAGTGAACAACGAGCCCCATTGTTAATCCTTTAATGGAAATTATTTGTAAATTTCGACAAGTAGAACAATGATTGGAACACGTAGACGGTTGAAATCTTTGTATATATTGCTTCTATATAATCTACGAAACATATATGCAAAGCATCCAAACAGTACAATTCGCCAATTTTTTGTTCTTCAAGTTTAAGTGAACTACGAGCCCCATTGTTAATCCTTCATCGGAAATTATTTGTAACTTTCGACAAGTAGAACAATGAATGGAACAGGTAGACGGTTGAAATCCTTGTTTATGTTGCTTCCATATAGTCCAAGAAACATATATGCAAAGCGTCCAAACAGTACAATTCGCCAATTTTTTGTTCTTCAAGTTTAAGTGAACAATGAGCCCCATTGTTAATTCTTTAAAGGAAATTATTTGTAAATTTCGGCAAGTAGAACAATGAATGGAATAGGTAGACTGTTGAAATCATTGTATATATTGCTTCTATATAGTCTAAGAAACATATATGCAAAGCATCCAAACAGTACAATTCGCCAATTTTTTGTTATTCAAGTTTAAGTAAACTACGATCCCCATTGTTAATCCCTTAACGGAAATTATTTGTAACTTTCGACAAGTAGAACAATGAATGGAACTGGTAGACGGTTGAAATCTTTTTATATATTGCTTCTATATAGTCAAAGAAACATATATGCAAAGCATCCAAACAGTACAATTCGCCAATTTTTTGTTCTTCAAGTTTAAGTAAACTACGATCCCCATTGTTAATCCCTTAACGGAAATTATTTGTAACTTTCGACAAGTAGAACAATGAATGGAACAGGTAGACGGTTGAAATCTTTGTATATATTGCTTCTATGTAGTCTAAGAAACATATATGCAAAGCATCCACACAGTACCATTCGCCAATTTTTTGTTCTTCAAGTTTAAGTGAACAATGAGCCCCAATGGTTAATCTTTTATCGGAACTTATTTGTAAACTTCGACAAGTAGAACAATGAATGGAACAGGTAGACGGTTGAAATCTTTGTATATATTGCTTCTATATAGTCTAAGAAACATATATGCAAAGCATCCAAACAGTACCATTCGCCAATTTTTTGTTCTTCAAGTTTAAGTGAACAATGAGCCCCAATGGTTAATCCGTTATCGGAAATTATTTGTAACTTTCGACAAGTAGAACAATGAGTGGAACAGGTAGACGGTTGAAATCAATGTATATATTGCTTCTATATAGTCTAAGAAACATATATGCAAAGCATCCAAACAGTACCATTCGCCAATTTTTTGTTCTTCAAGTTTAAGTGAACAATGAGCCCCATTGTTAATCCTTTATCGGAAATTATTTGTAAATTTCGACAAGTAGAACAATGAATGGAACAGGTAGACTGTTGAAATCATTGTATATATTGCTCCTATATAGTCCAAGAAACATATATGCAAAGCGTCCAAACAGTACAATTCGCCAATTTTTTGTTCTTCAAGTTTAAGTGAACAATGAGCCCCATTGTTAATTCTTTAAAGGAAATTATTTGTAAATTTCGGCAAGTAGAACAATGAATGGAATAGGTAGACTGTTGAAATCATTGTATATATTGCTTCTATATAGTCTAAGAAACATATATGCAAAGCATCCAAACAGTACAATTCGCCAATTTTTTGTTATTCAAGTTTAAGTAAACTACGATCCCCATTGTTAATCCCTTAACGGAAATTATTTGTAACTTTCGACAAGTAGAACAATGAATGGAACTGGTAGACGGTTGAAATCTTTTTATATATTGCTTCTATATAGTCTAAGAAACATATATGCAAAGCATCCAAACAGTACAATTCGCCAATTTTTTGTTCTTCAAGTTTAAGTAAACTACGATCCCCATTGTTAATCCCTTAACGGAAATTATTTGTAACTTTCGACAAGTAGAACAATGAATGGAACAGGTAGACGGTTGAAATCTTTGTATATATTGCTTCTATGTAGTCTAAGAAACATATATGCAAAGCATCCACACAGTACCATTCGCCAATTTTTTGTTCTTCAAGTTTAAGTGATCAATGAGCCCCAATGGTTAATCTTTTATCGGAAATTATTTGTAAATGTCGACAAGTAGAACAATGAATGGAACAGGTAGACGGTTGAAATCTTTGTATATATTGCTTCTATATAGTCTAAGAAACATATATGCAAAGCATCCAAACAGTACCATTCGCCAATTTTTTGTTCTTCAAGTTTAAGTGAACAATGAGCCCAAATGGTTAATCCGTTATCGGAAATTATTTGTAACTTTCGACAAGTAGAACAATGAATGGAACAGGTAGACGGTTGAAATCTTTGTATATATTGCTTCTATATAGTATAAGAAACATATATGCAAAGCATCCAAACAGTACCATTCGCCAATTTTTTGTTCTTCAAGTTTAAGTGAACAATGAGCCCCATTGTTAATCCCTTAACGGAAATTATTTGTAACTTTCGACAAGTAGAACAATGAATGGAACAGGTAGCCGGTTGAAATCAATGTATATATTGCTTCTATATAGTCTAAGAAACATGTACGCAAAGCATCCAAACAGTACCATTCGCCAATTTTTTGTTCTTCAAGTTTAAGTGAACAATGAGCCCCATTGTTAATCCTTTATCGGAAATTATTTGTAAATTTCGACAAGTAGAACAATGAATGGAACAGGTAGACTGTTGAAATCATTGTATATATTGCTTCTATATAGTCCAAGAAACATATATGCAAAGCATCCAAACAGTACAATTCGCCAATTTTTTGTTCAACAAGTTTAAGTGAACAATGAGCCCCAATGGTAAATCCTTTATCGGAAATTATTTGTAAATTTCGACAAGTAGAACAATGAATGGAACTGGTAGACGGTTGAAATCTTTGTATATATTGCTTCTATGTAGTCTAAGAAACATATATGCAAAGCATCCAAACAGTACAATTCGCCAATTTTTTGTTCTTCAAGTTTAAGTGAACAATGAGCCCAAATGGTTAATCCGTTATCGGAAATTATTTGTAACTTTCGACAAGTAGAACAATGAATGGAAAAGGTAGACGGTTGAAATCTTTGTATATATTGCTTCTATATAGTCGAAGAAATATATGTGCAAAGCATCCAAACAGTACAATTCGCCAATTTTTTGTTCTTCAAGTTTAAGAGAACAATGAGCCCCAATGGTTAATCCGTTATCGGAAATTATTTGTAACTTTCGACAAGTAGAACAATGAATAGAACAGGTAGACTGTTGAAATCATTGTATATATTGCTTCTATATAGTCTAAGAAACATTTATGCAAAGCATCCAAACAGTACAATTCGCAGATTTTTGTTCTTCAAGTTTAAGTAAACTACGATCCCCTTTGTTAATCCCTTAACGGAAATTATTTGTAACTTTCGACAAGTAGAACAGTGAATGGAACAGGTAGACGGTTGAAATCTTTTTATATATTGCTTCTATATAGTATAAGAAACATATATGCAAAGCATCCAAACAGTACAATTCGCCAATTTTTTGTTCTTCAAGTTTAAGTGAACAATGAGCCCCAATGGTTAATCCGTTATCGGAAATTATTTGTAACTTTCGACAAGTAGAACAATGAATGGAACAGGTAGACGGTTGAAATCAATGTATATATTGCTTCTATATAGTCTAAGAAACATATATGCAAAGCATCCAAACAGTAACATTCGCCAATTTTTTGTTCTTCAAGTTTAAGTGAACAATGAGCCCCATTGTTAATCCTTTATCGGAAATTATTTGTAAATTTCGACAAGTAGAACAATGAATGGAACAGGTAGACTGTTGAAATCATTGTATATATTGCTCCTATATAGTCCAAGAAACATATATGCAAAGCGTCCAAACAGTACAATTCGCCAATTTTTTGTTCTTCAAGTTTAAGTGAACAATGAGCCCCATTGTTAATTCTTTAAAGGAAATTATTTGTAAATTTCGGCAAGTAGAACAATGAATGGAATAGGTAGACTGTTGAAATCATTGTATATATTGCTTCTATATAGTCTAAGAAACATATATGCAAAGCATCCAAACAGTACAATTCGCCAATTTTTTGTTATTCAAGTTTAAGTAAACTACGATCCCCATTGTTAATCCCTTAACGGAAATTATTTGTAACTTTCGACAAGTAGAACAATGAATGGAACTGGTAGACGGTTGAAATCTTTTTATATATTGCTTCTATATAGTCTAAGAAACATATATGCAAAGCATCCAAACAGTACAATTCGCCAATTTTTTGTTCTTCAAGTTTAAGTAAACTACGATCCCCATTGTTAATCCCTTAACGGAAATTATTTGTAACTTTCGACAAGTAGAACAATGAATGGAACAGGTAGACGGTTGAAATCTTTGTATATATTGCTTCTATGTAGTCTAAGAAACATATATGCAAAGCATCCACACAGTACCATTCGCCAATTTTTTGTTCTTCAAGTTTAAGTGATCAATGAGCCCCAATGGTTAATCTTTTATCGGAAATTATTTGTAAATGTCGACAAGTAGAACAATGAATGGAACAGGTAGACGGTTGAAATCTTTGTATATATTGCTTCTATATAGTCTAAGAAACATATATGCAAAGCATCCAAACAGTACCATTCGCCAATTTTTTGTTCTTCAAGTTTAAGTGAACAATTAGCCCAAATGGTTAATCCGTTATCGGAAATTATTTGTAACTTTCGACAAGTAGAACAATGAATGGAACAGGTAGACGGTTGAAATCTTTGTATATATTGCTTCTATATAGTATAAGAAACATATATGCAAAGCATCCAAACAGTACCATTCGCCAATTTTTTGTTCTTCAAGTTTAAGTGAACAATGAGCCCCATTGTTAATCCCTTAACGGAAATTATTTGTAACTTTCGACAAGTAGAACAATGAATGGAACAGGTAGCCGGTTGAAATCAATGTATATATTGCTTCTATATAGTCTAAGAAACATGTACGCAAAGCATCCAAACAGTACCATTCGCCAATTTTTTGTTCTTCAAGTTTAAGTGAACAATGAGCCCCATTGTTAATCCTTTATCGGAAATTATTTGTAAATTTCGACAAGTAGAACAATGAATGGAACAGGTAGACTGTTGAAATCATTGTATATATTGCTTCTATATAGTCCAAGAAACATATATGCAAAGCATCCAAACAGTACAATTCGCCAATTTTTTGTTCAACAAGTTTAAGTGAACAATGAGCCCCAATGGTAAATCCTTTATCGGAAATTATTTGTAAATTTCGACAAGTAGAACAATGAATGGAACTGGTAGACGGTTGAAATCTTTGTATATATTGCTTCTATGTAGTCTAAGAAACATATATGCAAAGCATCCAAACAGTACCATTCGCCAATTTTTTGTTCTTCAAGTTTAAGTGAACAATGAGCCCAAATGGTTAATCCGTTATCGGAAATTATTTGTAACTTTCGACAAGTAGAACAATGAATGGAAAAGGTAGACGGTTGAAATCTTTGTATATATTGCTTCTATATAGTCGAAGAAATATATGTGCAAAGCATCCAAACAGTACAATTCGCCAATTTTTTGTTCTTCAAGTTTAAGAGAACAATGAGCCCCAATGGTTAATCCGTTATCGGAAATTATTTGTAACTTTCGACAAGTAGAACAATGAATAGAACAGGTAGACTGTTGAAATCATTGTATATATTGCTTCTATATAGTCTAAGAAACATTTATGCAAAGCATCCAAACAGTACAATTCGCAGATTTTTGTTCTTCAAGTTTAAGTAAACTACGATCCCCTTTGTTAATCCCTTAACGGAAATTATTTGTAACTTTCGACAAGTAGAACAGTGAATGGAACAGGTAGACGGTTGAAATCTTTTTATATATTGCTTCTATATAGTATAAGAAACATATATGCAAAGCATCCAAACAGTACAATTCGCCAATTTTTTGTTCTTCAAGTTTAAGTGAACAATGAGCCCCAATGGTTAATCCGTTATCGGAAATTATTTGTAACTTTCGACAAGTAGAACAATGAATGGAACAGGTAGACGGTTGAAATCAATGTATATATTGCTTCTATATAGTCTAAGAAACATATATGCAAAGCATCCAAACAGTAACATTCGCCAATTTTTTGTTCTTCAAGTTTAAGTGAACAATGAGCCCCATTGTTAATCCTTTATCGGAAATTATTTGTAAATTTCGACAAGTAGAACAATGAATGGAACAGGTAGACTGTTGAAATCATTGTATATATTGCTTCTATATAGTCCAAGAAACATATATGCAAAGCGTCCAAACAGTACAATTCGCCAATTTTTTGTTCTTCAAGTTTAAGTGAACAATGAGCCCCATTGTTAATTCTTTAAAGGAAATTATTTGTAAATTTCGGCAAGTAGAACAATGAATGGAATAGGTAGACTGTTGAAATCATTGTATATATTGCTTCTATATAATCTAAGAAACATATATGCAAAGCATCCAAACAGTACAATTCGCCAATTTTTTGTTATTCAAGTTTAAGTAAACTACGATCCCCATTGTTAATCCCTTAACGGAAATTATTTGTAACTTTCGACAAGTAGAACAATGAATGGAACTGGTAGACGGTTGAAATCTTTTTATATATTGCTTCTATATAGTCAAAGAAACATATATGCAAAGCATCCAAACAGTACAATTCGCCAATTTTTTGTTCTTCAAGTTTAAGTAAACTACGATCCCCATTGTTAATCCCTTAACGGAAATTATTTGTAACTTTCGACAAGTAGAACAATGAATGGAACAGGTAGACGGTTGAAATCTTTGTATATATTGCTTCTATGTAGTCTAAGAAACATATATGCAAAGCATCCACACAGTACCATTCGCCAATTTTTTGTTCTTCAAGTTTAAGTGAACAATGAGCCCCAATGGTTAATCTTTTATCGGAAATTATTTGTAAATTTCGACAAGTAGAACAATGAATGGAACAGGTAGACGGTTGAAATCTTTGTATATATTGCTTCTATATAGTCTAAGAAACATATATGCAAAGCATCCAAACAGTACCATTCGCCAATTTTTTGTTCTTCAAGTTTAAGTGAACAATGAGCCCAAATGGTTAATCCGTTATCGGAAATTATTTGTAACTTTCGACAAGTAGAACAATGAATGGAACAGGTAGACGGTTGAAATCTTTGTATATATTGCTTCTATATAGTCTAAGAAACATATATGCAAAGCATCCAAACAGTACAATTCGCCAATTTTTTGTTCTTCAAGTTTAAGTGAACAATGAGCCCAAATGGTTAATCCGTTATCGGAAATTATTTGTAACTTTCGACAAGTAGAACAATGAATGGAACAGGTAGACGGTTGAAATCTTTGTATATATTGCTTCTATATAGTCTACGAAACATATATGCAAAGCATCCATCAGTACAATTCGCCAATTTATTGTTCTTCAAGTTTAAGTGAACAACGAGCCCCATTGTTAATCCTTTAAAGAAAATTATTTGTAAATTTCGACAAGTAGAACAATGATTGGAACACGTAGACGGTTGAAATCTTTGTATATATTGCTTCCATATAGTCTAAGAAACATGTACGCAAAGCATCCAAACAGTACCATTCGCCAATTTTTTGTTCTTCAAGTTTAAGTAAACTACGATCCCCATTGTTAATCCCTTAACGGAAATTATTTGTAAATTTCGGCAAGTAGAACAATGAATGGAATAGGTAGACTGTTGAAATCATTGTATATATTGCTTCTATATAGTCTAAGAAACATATATGCAAAGCATCCAAGCAGTACAATTCGCCAATTTTTTGTTATTCAAGTTTAAGTAAACTACGATCCCCATTGTTAATCCCTTAACGGAAATTATTTGTAACTTTCGACAAGTAGAACAATGAATGGAACTCGTAGACGGTTGAAATCTTTTTATATATTGCTTCTATATAGTCTAAGAAACATGTATGCAAAGCATCCAAACAGTACAATTCGCCAATTTTTTGTTCTTCAAGTTTAAGTAAACTACAATCCCCATTGTTAATCCCTTAACGGAAATTATTTGTAACTTTCGACAAGTAGAACAATGAATGGAACAGGTAGACGGTTGAAATCTTTGTAGATATTGCTTCTATGTAGTCTAAGAAACATATATGCAAAGCATCCAAACAGTACCATTCGCCAATTTTTTGTTCTTCAAGTTTAAGTGAACTACGAGCCCCATTGTTAATCCTTTAAAGGAAATTATTTGTAAATTTCGACAAGTAGAACAATGAATGGAACAGGTAGACTGTTGAAATCATTGTATATATTGCTTCTATATAGTCTAAGAAACATTTATGCAAAGCATCCAAACAGTACAATTCGCCAATTTTTTGTTCTTCAAGTTTAAGTAAACTACGATCCCCATTGTTAATTCTTTAAAGGAAATTATTTGTAAATTTCGGCAAGTAGAACAATGAATGGAATAGGTAGACTGTTGAAATCATTGTATATATTGCTTCTATATAGTCTAAGAAACATATATGCAAAGCATCCAAGCAGTACAATTGGCCAATTTTTTGTTATTCAAGTTTAAGGAAACTACGATCCCCATTGTTAATCCCTTAACGGAAATTATTTGTAACTTTCGACAAGTAGAACAATGAATGGAACAGGTAGACGGTTGAAATCTTTGTATACATTGCTTCTATATAGTCTAAGAAACATATATGCAAAGCATCCAAACAGTACAATTCGCCAATTTCTTATTCCTCAAGTTTAAGTAAACTACGATCCCCATTGTTAATGCCTTAACGGAAATTATTTGTAACTTTCTACAAGTAGAACAATGAATGGAACAGGTAGACGGTTGAATTCTTTTTATATATTGCTTCTATAAAGTCTAAGAAACATATATGCAAATCATCCAAACAGTACAATTCGCCAATTATTTGATCTTCAAGTTTAAGTGAACTACGAGCCCCATTGTTAATATTTTAACGGAAATTATTTGTAACTTGCGACAAGTAGAACAATGAATGGAACAGGTAGCCGGTTGAAATCAATGTATATATTGTTTCTATATAGTCTAAGAAACATATATGCAAAGCGTCCAAACAGTACAATTCGCCAATTATTTGATCTTCAAGTTTAGGTGAACTACGAGCCCCATTGTTAATACTTTAACGGAAATTATTTCTAACTTGCGACAAGTAGAACAATGAATGGAACAGGTAGCCGGTTGAAATCAATGTATATATTGCTTCTATATAGTCTAAGAAACAAGTACGCAAAGCATCCAAACAGTACCATTCGCCAATTTTTTGTTCTTCAAGTTTAAGTGAACAACGAGCCCCATTGTTAATCCTTTAAAGGAAATTATTTGTAACTTTCGACAAGTAGAACAATGAATGGAACAGGTAGACGGTTGAAATCCTTGTACATATTGCTACCATATAGTCTAAGAAACAAGTACGCAAAGCATCCAAACAGTACCATTCGCCAATTTTTTGTTCTTCAAGTTTAAGTGAACAATGAGCCCCATTGTTAATCCTTTAAAGGAAATTATTTGTAACTTTCGACAAGTAGAACAATGAATGGAACAGGTAGACGGTTGAAATCTTTGTATATATTGCTCCTATATAGTCTAAGAAACATATATGCAAAGCATTCAAACAGTAAAATTCGCCAATTTCTTGTTCTTCAAGTTTAAGTAAACTACGATCCCCATTGTTAATGCCTTAACGGAAATTATTTGTAACTTTCGACAAGTAGAACAATGAATGGAACAGGTAGACGGTTGAAATCCTTGTACATATTGCTACCATATAGTCTAAGAAACAAGTACGCAAAGCATCCAAACAGTACCATTCGCCAATTTTTTGTTCTTCAAGTTTAAGTGAACAATGAGCCCCATTGTTAATCCTTTAAAGGAAATTATTTGTAACTTTCGACAAGTAGAACAATGAATGGAACAGGTAGACGGTTGAAATCTTTGTATATATTGCTCCTATATAGTCTAAGAAACATATATGCAAAGCGTCCAAACAGTACAATTCGCCAATTTTTTGTTCTTCAAGTTTAAGTGAACAATGAGCCCCATTGTTAATTCTTTAAAGGAAATTATTTGTAAATTTCGGCAAGTAGAACAATGAATGGAATAGGTAGACTGTTGAAATCATTGTATATATTGCTTCTATATAATCTAAGAAACATATATGCAAAGCATCCAAACAGTACAATTCGCCAATTTTTTGTTATTCAAGTTTAAGTAAACTACGATCCCCATTGTTAATCCCTTAACGGAAATTATTTGTAACTTTCGACAAGTAGAACAATGAATGGAACAGGTAGACGGTTGAAATCTTTGTATATATTGCTTCTATATAGTATAAGAAACATATATGCAAAGCATCCAAACAGTACCATTCGCCAATTTTTTGTTCTTCAAGTTTAAGTGAACTACGAGCCCCATTGTTAATCCTTTAAAGGAAATTATTTGTAAATTTCGACAAGTAGAACAATGAATGGAACAGGTAGACTGTTGAAATCATTGTATATATTGCTTCTATATAGTCTAAGAAACATTTATGCAAAGCATCCAAACAGTACAATTCGCCAATTATTTGTTCTTCAAGTTTAAGTAAACTACGATCCCGATTGTTAATCCCTTAACGGAAATTATTTGTAACTTTCGACAAGTAGAACAGTGAATGGAACAGGTAGACGGTTGAAATCTTTGTATATATTGCTTCTATATAGTATAAGAAACATATATGCAAAGCATCCAAACAGTACAATTCGCCAATTTTTTGTTCTTCAAGTTTAAGTGAACAATGAGCCCCAATTGTTAATCCGTTATCGGAAATTATTTGTGACTTTCGACAAGTAGAACAATGAATGGAACAGGTAGACGGTTGAAATCATTGTATATATTGCTTCTATATAGTATAAGAAACATATATGCAAAGCATCCAAACAGTACCATTCGCCAATTTTTTGTTCTTCAAGTTTAAGTGAACTACGAGCCCCATTGTTAATCCTTTAAAGGAAATTATTTGTAAATTTCGACAAGTAGAACAATGAATGGAACAGGTAGACTGTTGAAATCATTGTATATATTGCTTCTATATAGTCTAAGAAACATTTATGCAAAGCATCCAAACAGTACAATTCGCCAATTTTTTGTTCTTCAAGTTTAAGTGAACAATGAGCCCAAATGGTTAATCCGTTATCGGAAATTATTTGTAACTTTCGACAAGTAGAACAATGAATGGAACAGGTAGACGGTTGAAATCTTTGTATATATTGCTTCTATATAGTCTAAGAAACATATATGCAAAGCATCCATCAGTACAATTCGCCAATTTATTGTTCTTCAAGTTTAAGTGAACAACGAGCCCCATTGTTAATCCTTTAAAGAAAATTATTTGTAAATTTCGACAAGTAGAACAATGATTGGAACACGTAGACGGTTGAAATCTTTGTATATATTGCTTCCATATAGTCTAAGAAACATGTACGCAAAGCATCCAAACAGTACCATTCGCCAATTTTTTGTTCTTCAAGTTTAAGTAAACTACGATCCCCATTGTTAATCCCTTAACGGAAATTATTTGTAAATTTCGGCAAGTAGAACAATGAATGGAATAGGTAGACTGTTGAAATCATTGTATATATTGCTTCTATATAGTCTAAGAAACATATATGCAAAGCATCCAAGCAGTACAATTCGCCAATTTTTTGTTATTCAAGTTTAAGTAAACTACGATCCCCATTGTTAATCCCTTAACGGAAATTATTTGTAACTTTCGACAAGTAGAACAATGAATGGAACTCGTAGACGGTTGAAATCTTTTTATATATTGCTTCTATATAGTCTAAGAAACATGTATGCAAAGCATCCAAACAGTACAATTCGCCAATTTTTTGTTCTTCAAGTTTAAGTAAACTACAATCCCCATTGTTAATCCCTTAACGGAAATTATTTGTAACTTTCGACAAGTAGAACAATGAATGGAACAGGTAGACGGTTGAAATCTTTGTAGATATTGCTTCTATGTAGTCTAAGAAACATATATGCAAAGCATCCAAACAGTACCATTCGCCAATTTTTTGTTCTTCAAGTTTAAGTGAACTACGAGCCCCATTGTTAATCCTTTAAAGGAAATTATTTGTAAATTTCGACAAGTAGAACAATGAATGGAACAGGTAGACTGTTGAAATCATTGTATATATTGCTTCTATATAGTCTAAGAAACATTTATGCAAAGCATCCAAACAGTACAATTCGCCAATTTTTTGTTCTTCAAGTTTAAGTAAACTACGATCCCCATTGTTAATTCTTTAAAGGAAATTATTTGTAAATTTCGGCAAGTAGAACAATGAATGGAATAGGTAGACTGTTGAAATCATTGTATATATTGCTTCTATATAGTCTAAGAAACATATATGCAAAGCATCCAAGCAGTACAATTGGCCAATTTTTTGTTATTCAAGTTTAAGGAAACTACGATCCCCATTGTTAATCCCTTAACGGAAATTATTTGTAACTTTCGACAAGTAGAACAATGAATGGAACAGGTAGACGGTTGAAATCTTTGTATACATTGCTTCTATATAGTCTAAGAAACATATATGCAAAGCATCCAAACAGTACAATTCGCCAATTTCTTATTCCTCAAGTTTAAGTAAACTACGATCCCCATTGTTAATGCCTTAACGGAAATTATTTGTAACTTTCTACAAGTAGAACAATGAATGGAACAGGTAGACGGTTGAATTCTTTTTATATATTGCTTCTATAAAGTCTAAGAAACATATATGCAAATCATCCAAACAGTACAATTCGCCAATTATTTGATCTTCAAGTTTAAGTGAACTACGAGCCCCATTGTTAATATTTTAACGGAAATTATTTGTAACTTGCGACAAGTAGAACAATGAATGGAACAGGTAGCCGGTTGAAATCAATGTATATATTGTTTCTATATAGTCTAAGAAACATATATGCAAAGCGTCCAAACAGTACAATTCGCCAATTATTTGATCTTCAAGTTTAGGTGAACTACGAGCCCCATTGTTAATACTTTAACGGAAATTATTTCTAACTTGCGACAAGTAGAACAATGAATGGAACAGGTAGCCGGTTGAAATCAATGTATATATTGCTTCTATATAGTCTAAGAAACAAGTACGCAAAGCATCCAAACAGTACCATTCGCCAATTTTTTGTTCTTCAAGTTTAAGTGAACAACGAGCCCCATTGTTAATCCTTTAAAGGAAATTATTTGTAACTTTCGACAAGTAGAACAATGAATGGAACAGGTAGACGGTTGAAATCCTTGTACATATTGCTACCATATAGTCTAAGAAACAAGTACGCAAAGCATCCAAACAGTACCATTCGCCAATTTTTTGTTCTTCAAGTTTAAGTGAACAATGAGCCCCATTGTTAATCCTTTAAAGGAAATTATTTGTAACTTTCGACAAGTAGAACAATGAATGGAACAGGTAGACGGTTGAAATCTTTGTATATATTGCTCCTATATAGTCTAAGAAACATATATGCAAAGCATTCAAACAGTAAAATTCGCCAATTTCTTGTTCTTCAAGTTTAAGTAAACTACGATCCCCATTGTTAATGCCTTAACGGAAATTATTTGTAACTTTCGACAAGTAGAACAATGAATGGAACAGGTAGACGGTTGAAATCCTTGTACATATTGCTACCATATAGTCTAAGAAACAAGTACGCAAAGCATCCAAACAGTACCATTCGCCAATTTTTTGTTCTTCAAGTTTAAGTGAACAATGAGCCCCATTGTTAATCCTTTAAAGGAAATTATTTGTAACTTTCGACAAGTAGAACAATGAATGGAACAGGTAGACGGTTGAAATCTTTGTATATATTGCTCCTATATAGTCTAAGAAACATATATGCAAAGCGTCCAAACAGTACAATTCGCCAATTTTTTGTTCTTCAAGTTTAAGTGAACAATGAGCCCCATTGTTAATTCTTTAAAGGAAATTATTTGTAAATTTCGGCAAGTAGAACAATGAATGGAATAGGTAGACTGTTGAAATCATTGTATATATTGCTTCTATATAATCTAAGAAACATATATGCAAAGCATCCAAACAGTACAATTCGCCAATTTTTTGTTATTCAAGTTTAAGTAAACTACGATCCCCATTGTTAATCCCTTAACGGAAATTATTTGTAACTTTCGACAAGTAGAACAATGAATGGAACAGGTAGACGGTTGAAATCTTTGTATATATTGCTTCTATATAGTATAAGAAACATATATGCAAAGCATCCAAACAGTACCATTCGCCAATTTTTTGTTCTTCAAGTTTAAGTGAACTACGAGCCCCATTGTTAATCCTTTAAAGGAAATTATTTGTAAATTTCGACAAGTAGAACAATGAATGGAACAGGTAGACTGTTGAAATCATTGTATATATTGCTTCTATATAGTCTAAGAAACATTTATGCAAAGCATCCAAACAGTACAATTCGCCAATTATTTGTTCTTCAAGTTTAAGTAAACTACGATCCCGATTGTTAATCCCTTAACGGAAATTATTTGTAACTTTCGACAAGTAGAACAGTGAATGGAACAGGTAGACGGTTGAAATCTTTGTATATATTGCTTCTATATAGTATAAGAAACATATATGCAAAGCATCCAAACAGTACAATTCGCCAATTTTTTGTTCTTCAAGTTTAAGTGAACAATGAGCCCCAATTGTTAATCCGTTATCGGAAATTATTTGTGACTTTCGACAAGTAGAACAATGAATGGAACAGGTAGACGGTTGAAATCATTGTATATATTGCTTCTATATAGTATAAGAAACATATATGCAAAGCATCCAAACAGTACCATTCGCCAATTTTTTGTTCTTCAAGTTTAAGTAAACTACGATCCCCATTGTTAATTCTTTAAAGGAAATTATTTGTAAATTTCGGCAAGTAGAACAATGAATGGAATAGGTAGACTGTTGAAATCATTGTATATATTGCTTCTATATAGTCTAAGAAACATATATGCAAAGCATCCAAGCAGTACAATTGGCCAATTTTTTGTTATTCAAGTTTAAGTAAACTACGATCCCCATTGTTAATCCCTTAACGGAAATTATTTGTAACTTTCGACAAGTAGAACAATGAATGGAACAGGTAGACGGTTGAAATCTTTGTATATATTGCTTCTATATAGTCTAAGAAACATATATGCAAAGCATCCAAACAGTACAATTCGCCAATTTCTTATTCCTCAAGTTTAAGTAAACTACGATCCCCATTGTTAATGCCTTAACGGAAATTATTTGTAACTTTCTACAAGTAGAACAATGAATGGAACAGGTAGACGGTTGAATTCTTTTTATATATTGCTTCTATAAAGTCTAAGAAACATATATGCAAATCATCCAAACAGTACAATTCGCCAATTTTTTGATCTTCAAGTTTAAGTGAACTACGAGCCCCATTGTTAATACTTTAACGGAAATTATTTGTAACTTGCGACAAGTAGAAGAATGAATGGACAGGTAGACGGTTGAAATCAATGTATATATTGCTTCTATATAGTCTAAGAAACATATATGCAAAGCATCCAAACAGTACAATTCGCCAATTTTTTGTTCTTCAAGTTTAAGTGAACAATGAGCCCCAATGGTTAATCCTTTATCGGAAATTATTTGTAACTTTCGACAAGTAGAACAATGAATGGAACAGGTAGACGGTTGAAATCTTTGTATATATTGCTTCTATATAGTCTAAGAAACATATGTGCAAAGCATCCAAACAGTACAATTCGCCAATTTTTTGTTCTTCAAGTTTAAGTGAACAATGAGCCCCAATGGTTAATCCGTTATCGGAAATTATTTGTAACTTTCGACAAGTAGAACAATGAATGGAACAGGTAGACGGTTGAATTCTTTTTATATATTGCTTCTATAAAGTCTAAGAAACATATATGCAAATCATCCAAACAGTACAATTCGCCAATTATTTGATCTTCAAGTTTAAGTGAACTACGAGCCCCATTGTTAATATTTTAACGGAAATTATTTGTAACTTGCGACAAGTAGAACAATGAATGGAACAGGTAGCCGGTTGAAATCAATGTATATATTGTTTCTATATAGTCTAAGAAACATATATGCAAAGCGTCCAAACAGTACAATTCGCCAATTATTTGATCTTCAAGTTTAGGTGAACTACGAGCCCCATTGTTAATACTTTAACGGAAATTATTTCTAACTTGCGACAAGTAGAACAATGAATGGAACAGGTAGCCGGTTGAAATCAATGTATATATTGCTTCTATATAGTCTAAGAAACATGTACGCAAAGCATCCAAACAGTACCATTCGCCAATTTTTTGTTCTTCAAGTTTAAGTGAACAACGAGCCCCATTGTTAATCCTTTAAAGGAAATTATTTGTAACTTTCGACAAGTAGAACAATGAATGGAACAGGTAGACGGTTGAAATCCTTGTACATATTGCTACCATATAGTCTAAGAAACAAGTACGCAAAGCATCCAAACAGTACCATTCGCCAATTTTTTGTCCTTCAAGTTTAAGTGAACAATGAGCCCCATTGTTAATCCTTTATCGGAAATTATTTGTAAATTTCGACAAGTAGAACAATGAATGGAACATGTAGACTGTTGAAATCATTGTATATATTGCTTCTATATAATCTACGAAACATATATGCAAAGCGTCCAAACAGTACAATTCGCCAATTATTTGATCTTCAAGTTTAAGTAAAATACGATCCCCATTGTTAATCCTTTATCGGGAATTATTTGTAACTTTCGACAAGCAGAACATTGAATGGAACAGGTAGACGGTTGAAATCTTTGTATATATTGCTTCTATATAGTCTAAGAAACATATATGCAAAGCATCCAAACAGTACAATTCGCCAATTTTTTGTTCTTCAAGTTTAAGTGAACAATGAGCCCCAATGGTTAATCCGTTATCGGAAATTATTTGTAACTTTCGACAAGTAGAACAATGAATGGAAAAGGTAGACGGTTGAAATCTTTGTATATATTGCTTCTATATAGTCTAAGAAACATATGTGCAAAGCATCCAAACAGTACAATTCGCCAATTTTTTGTTCTTCAAGTTTAAGTGAACAATGAGCCCCAATGGTTAATCCGTTATCGGAAATTATTTGTAACTTTCGACAAGTAGAACAATGAATGGAACAGGTAGACGGTTGAAATCTTTGTATATATTGCTTCTATATAGTATAAGAAACATATATGCAAAGCATCCAAACAGTACCATTCGCCAATTTTTTGTTCTTCAAGTTTAAGTGAACTACGAGCCCCATTGTTAATCCTTTAAAGGAAATTATTTGTAAATTTCGACAAGTAGAACAATGATTGGAACACGTAGACGGTTGAAATCTTTGTATATATTGCTTCCATATAGTCTAAGAAACATGTACGCAAAGCATCCAAACAGTACCATTCGCCAATTTTTTGTTCTTCAAGTTTAAGTGAACAATGAGCCCCATTGTTAATCCTTTATAGGAAATTATTTGTAACTTTCGACAAGTAGAACAATGAATGGAACAGGTAGACGGTTGAAATCTTTGTATATATTGCTTCTATATAGTCTAAGAAACATATATGCAAAGCATCCAAACAGTACAATTCGCCAATTTTTTGTTCTTCAAGTTTAAGTGAACAATGAGCCCCAATGGTTAATCCTTTATCGGTAATTATTTGTAACTTTCGACAAGTAGAACAATGAATGGAACAGGTAGACGGTTGAAATCCTTGTATATATTGCTACCATATAGTCTAAGAAACATGTACGCAAAGCATCCAAACAGTACCATTCGCCAATTTTTTGTTCTTCAAGTTTAAGTGAACAATGAGCCCCAATGGTTAATCCTTTATCGGAAATTATTTCTAACTTTCGACAAGTAGAACAATGAATGGAACAGGTAGACGGTTGAAATCTTTGTATATATTGCTTCTATATAATCTAAGAAACATATATGCAAAGCATCCAAACAGTACCATTCGCCAATTTTTTGTTCTTCAAGTTTAAGTGAACAACGAGCCCCATTGATAATCATGAAACGGAAATTATTTGTAACTTTTTACAAGTAGAACAATGAATAGAACAGGTAGACGGTTGAAATCTTTGTATATGTTGCTTCTATATAGTCTAAGAAACCTATATGCAAAGCATCCAAACAGTACAATTCGCCAATTTTTTGTTCTTCAAGTTTAAGTGAACAATGAGCCCCAATGGTTAATCCGTTATCGGAAATTATTTGTAACTTTCGACAAGTAGAACAATGAATGGAACAGGTAGACGGTTGAAATCTTTGTATATATTGCTTCTATATAGTCTAAGAAACATATATGCAAAGCATCCAAACAGTACAATTCGCCAATTTTTTGTTCTTCAAGTTTAAGTGAACAATGAGCCCCAATGGTTAATCCTTTATCGGTAATTATTTGTAACTTTCGACAAGTAGAACAATGAATGGAACTCGTAGACGGTTGAAATCTTTTTATATATTGCTTCTATATAGTCTAAGAAACATGTATGCAAAGCATCCAAACAGTACAATTCGCCAATTTTTTGTTCTTCAAGTTTAAGTAAACTACAATCCCCATTGTTAATCCCTTAACGGAAATTATTTGTAACTTTCGACAAGTAGAACAATGAATGGAACAGGTAGACGGTTGAAATCTTTGTAGATATTGCTTCTATGTAGTCTAAGAAACATATATGCAAAGCATCCAAACAGTACAATTCGCCAATTTTTTGTTCTTCAAGTTTAAGTGAACAATGAGCCCCATTGTTAATCCTTTAAAGGAAATTATTTGTAACTTTCGACAAGTAGAACAATGAATGGAACAGGTAGACGGTTGAAATCTTTGTATATATTGCTCCTATATAGTCTAAGAAACATATATGCAAATCATCCAAACAGTACAATTCGCCAATTATTTGATCTTCAAGTTTAAGTGAACTACGAGCCCCATTGTTAATACTTTAACGGAAATTATTTGTAACTTGCGACAAGTAGAACAATGAATGGAACAGGTAGACTGTTGAAATCATTGTATATATTGCTTCTATATAGTATAAGAAACATATATGCAAAGCATCCAAACAGTACAATTCGCCAATTTTTTGTTCTTCAAGTTTAAGTGAACAATGAGCCCCAATGGTTAATCCGTTATCGGAAATTATTTGTAACTTTCGACAAGTAGAACAATGAATGGAACAGGTAGACGGTTGAAATCTTTGTATATATTGCTTCTATATAGTATAAGAAACATATATGCAAAGCATCCAAACAGTACAATTCGCCAATTATTTGTTCTTCAAGTTTAAGTGAACAATGAGCCCCAATTGTTAATCCGTTATCGGAAATTATTTGTGACTTTCGACAAGTAGAACAATGAATGGAACAGGTAGACGGTTGAAATCATTGTATATATTGCTTCTATATAGTATAAGAAACATATATGCAAAGCATCCAAACAGTACCATTCGCCAATTTTTTGTTCTTCAAGTTTAAGTGAACTACGAGCCCCATTGTTAATCCTTTAAAGGAAATTATTTGTAAATTTCGACAAGTAGAACAATGAATGGAACAGGTAGACTGTTGAAATCATTGTATATATTGCTTCTATATAGTCTAAGAAACATTTATGCAAAGCATCCAAACAGTACAATTCGCCAATTTTTTGTTCTTCAAGTTTAAGTAAACTACGATCCCCATTGTTAATTCTTTAAAGGAAATTATTTGTAAATTTCGGCAAGTAGAACAATGAATGGAATAGGTAGACTGTTGAAATCATTGTATATATTGCTTCTATATAGTCTAAGAAACATATATGCAAAACATCCAAGCAGTACAATTGGCCAATTTTTTGTTATTCAAGTTTAAGTAAACTACGATCCCCATTGTTAATCCCTTAACGGAAATTATTTGTAACTTTCGACAAGTAGAACAATGAATGGAACAGGTAGACGGTTGAAATCTTTGTATATACTGCTTCTATGTAGTCTAAGAAACATATATGCAAAGCATCCAAACAGTACAATTCGCCAATTTTTTGTTCTTCAAGTTTAAGTTAACAATGAGACCCAATGGTTAATCCTTTATCGGAAATTATTTGTAAATTTCGACAAGTAGAACAATGAATGGAACAGGTAGCCGGTTGAAATCAATGTATATATTGCTTCTATATAGTATAAGAAACATATATGCAAAGCATCCAAACAGTACCATTCGCCAATTTTTTGTTCTTCAAGTTTAAGTGAACAATGAGCCCCATTGTTAATCCTTTATCTTAAATTATTTGTAAATTTCGACAAGTAGAACAATGAATGGAACAGTTAGACTGTTGAAAGCATTGTATATATTGCTTCTATATAGTCCAAGAAACATATATGCAAAGCGTCCAAACAGTACAATTCGCCAATTTTTTGTTCTTCAAGTTTAAGTGAACAATGAGCCACATTATTAATTCTTTAAAGGAAATTATTTGCAAATTTCGGCAAGTAGAACAATGAATGGAACAGGTAGCCGGTTGAAATCAATGTATATATTGTTTCTATATAGTCTAAGAAACATGTACGCAAAGCATCCAAACAGTACCATTCGCCAATTTTTTGTTCTTCAAGTTTAAGTGAACTACGAGCCCCATTGTTAATATTTTAACGGAAATTATTTGTAACTTGCGACAAGTAGAACAATGAATGGAACAGGTAGCCGGTTGAAATCAATGTATATATTGTTTCTATATAGTCTAAGAAACATATATGCAAAGCGTCCAAACAGTACAATTCGCCAATTATTTGATCTTCAAGTTTAGGTGAACTACGAGCCCCATTGTTAATATTTTAACGGAAATTATTTGTAACTTGCGACAAGTAGAACAATGAATGGAACAGGTAGCCGGTTGAAATCAATGTATATATTGTTTCTATATAGTCTAAGAAACATATATGCAAAGCGTCCAAACAGTACAATTCGCCAATTATTTGATCTTCAAGTTTAGGTGAACTACGAGCCCCATTGTTAATACTTTAACGGAAATTATTTCTAACTTGCGACAAGTAGAACAATGAATGGAACAGGTAGCCGGTTGAAATCAATGTATATATTGCTTCTATATAGTCTAAGAAACATGTACGCAAAGCATCCAAACAGTACCATTCGCCAATTTTTTGTTCTTCAAGTTTAAGTGAACAACGAGCCCCATTGTTAATCCTTTAAAGGAAATTATTTGTAACTTTCGACAAGTAGAACAATGAATGGAACAGGTAGACGGTTGAAATCCTTGTACATATTGCTACCATATAGTCTAAGAAACAAGTACGCAAAGCATCCAAACAGTACCATTCGCCAATTTTTTGTCCTTCAAGTTTAAGTGAACAATGAGCCCCATTGTTAATCCTTTATCGGAAATTATTTGTAAATTTCGACAAGTAGAACAATGAATGGAACATGTAGACTGTTGAAATCATTGTATATATTGCTTCTATATAATCTACGAAACATATATGCAAAGCGTCCAAACAGTACAATTCGCCAATTATTTGATCTTCAAGTTTAAGTAAAATACGATCCCCATTGTTAATCCTTTATCGGGAATTATTTGTAACTTTCGACAAGCAGAACATTGAATGGAACAGGTAGACGGTTGAAATCTTTGTATATATTGCTTCTATATAGTCTAAGAAACATATATGCAAAGCATCCAAACAGTACAATTCGCCAATTTTTTGTTCTTCAAGTTTAAGTGAACAATGAGCCCCAATGGTTAATCCGTTATCGGAAATTATTTGTAACTTTCGACAAGTAGAACAATGAATGGAAAAGGTAGACGGTTGAAATCTTTGTATATATTGCTTCTATATAGTCTAAGAAACATATGTGCAAAGCATCCAAACAGTACAATTCGCCAATTTTTTGTTCTTCAAGTTTAAGTGAACAATGAGCCCCAATGGTTAATCCGTTATCGGAAATTATTTGTAACTTTCGACAAGTAGAACAATGAATGGAACAGGTAGACGGTTGAAATCTTTGTATATATTGCTTCTATATAGTATAAGAAACATATATGCAAAGCATCCAAACAGTACCATTCGCCAATTTTTTGTTCTTCAAGTTTAAGTGAACTACGAGCCCCATTGTTAATCCTTTAAAGGAAATTATTTGTAAATTTCGACAAGTAGAACAATGATTGGAACACGTAGACGGTTGAAATCTTTGTATATATTGCTTCCATATAGTCTAAGAAACATGTACGCAAAGCATCCAAACAGTACCATTCGCCAATTTTTTGTTCTTCAAGTTTAAGTGAACAATGAGCCCCATTGTTAATCCTTTATAGGAAATTATTTGTAACTTTCGACAAGTAGAACAATGAATGGAACAGGTAGACGGTTGAAATCTTTGTATATATTGCTTCTATATAGTCTAAGAAACATATATGCAAAGCATCCAAACAGTACAATTCGCCAATTTTTTGTTCTTCAAGTTTAAGTGAACAATGAGCCCCAATGGTTAATCCTTTATCGGTAATTATTTGTAACTTTCGACAAGTAGAACAATGAATGGAACAGGTAGACGGTTGAAATCCTTGTATATATTGCTACCATATAGTCTAAGAAACATGTACGCAAAGCATCCAAACAGTACCATTCGCCAATTTTTTGTTCTTCAAGTTTAAGTGAACAATGAGCCCCAATGGTTAATCCTTTATCGGAAATTATTTGTAACTTTCGACAAGTAGAACAATGAATGGAACAGGTAGACGGTTGAAATCTTTGTATATATTGCTTCTATATAATCTAAGAAACATATATGCAAAGCATCCAAACAGTACCATTCGCCAATTTTTTGTTCTTCAAGTTTAAGTGAACAACGAGCCCCATTGATAATCATGAAACGGAAATTATTTGTAACTTTTTACAAGTAGAACAATGAATAGAACAGGTAGACGGTTGAAATCTTTGTATATGTTGCTTCTATATAGTCTAAGAAACCTATATGCAAAGCATCCAAACAGTACAATTCGCCAATTTTTTGTTCTTCAAGTTTAAGTGAACAATGAGCCCCAATGGTTAATCCGTTATCGGAAATTATTTGTAACTTTCGACAAGTAGAACAATGAATGGAACAGGTAGACGGTTGAAATCTTTGTATATATTGCTTCTATATAGTCTAAGAAACATATATGCAAAGCATCCAAATAGTACAATTCGCCAATTTTTTGTTCTTCAAGTTTAAGTGAACAATGAGCCCCAATGGTTAATCCGTTATCGGAAATTATTTGTAACTTTCGACAAGTAGAACAATGAATGGAACAGGTAGACGGTTGAAATCTTTGTATATATTGCTTCTATATAGTCTAAGAAACATATATGCAAAGCATCCAAATAGTACAATTCGCCAATTTTTTGTTCTTCAAGATTAAGTTAACAATGAGCCCCAATGGTTAATCCTTTATCGGAAATTATTTGTAAATTTCGACAAGTAGAACAATGAATGGAACAGGTAGCCGGTTGAAATCAATGTATATATTGCTTCTATATAGTATAAGAAACATATATGCAAAGCATCCAAACAGTACCATTCGCCAATTTTTTGTTCTTCAAGTTTAAGTGAACAATGAGCCCCATTGTTAATCCTTTATCTTAAATTATTTGTAAATTTCGACAAGTCGAACAATGAATGGAACAGGTAGACTGTTGAAATCATTGTATATATTGCTTCTATATAGTCCAAGAAACATATATGCAAAGCGTCCAAACAGTACAATTCGCCAATTTTTTGTTCTTCAAGTTTAAGTGAACAATGAGCCACATTATTAATTCTTTAAAGGAAATTATTTGTAAATTTCGGCAAGTAGAACAATGAATGGAATAGGTAGACTGTTGAAATCATTGTATATATTGCTTCTATATAGTCTAAGAAACATATATGCAAAGCATCCAAGCAGTACAATTCGCCAATTTTTTGTTATTCAAGTTTAAGTAAACTACGATCCCCATTGTTAATCCCTTAACGGAAATTATTTGTAACTTTCGACAAGTAGAACAATGAATGGAACTGGTAGACGGTTGAAATCTTTTTATATATTGCTTCTATATAGTCTAAGAAACATGTATGCAAAGCATCCAAACAGTACAATTCGCCAATTTTTTGTTCTTCAAGTTTAAGTAAACTACAATCCCCATTGTTAATCCCTTAACGGAAATTATTTGTAACTTTCGACAAGTAGAACAATGAATGGAACAGGTAGACGGTTGAAATCTTTGTAGATATTGCTTCTATGTAGTCTAAGAAACATATATGCAAAGCATCCAAACAGTACAATTCGCCAATTTTTTGTTCTTCAAGTTTAAGTGAACAATGAGCCCCATTGTTAATCCTTTAAAGGAAATTATTTGTAACTTTCGACAAGTAGAACAATGAATGGAACAGGTAGACGGTTGAAATCTTTGTATATATTGCTTCTATATAGTCTAAGAAACATATATGCAAAGCATTCAAACAGTAAAATTCGCCAATTTCTTGTTCTTCAAGTTTAAGTAAACTACGATCCCCATTGTTAATGCCTTAACGGAAATTATTTGTAACTTTCGACAAGTAGAACAATGAATGGAACAGGTAGACGGTTGAAATCTTTGTATATATTGCTTGTATAAAGTCTAAGAAACATATATGCAAATCATCCAAACAGTACAATTCGCCAATTATTTGATCTTCAAGTTTAAGTGAACTACGAGCCCCATTGTTAATACTTTAACGGAAATTATTTGTAACTTGCGACAAGTAGAAGAATGAATGGACAGGTAGACGGTTGAAATCAATGTATATATTGCTTCTATATAGTCTAAGAAACATATATGCAAAGCATCCAAACAGTACAATTCGCCAATTTTTTGTTCTTCAAGTTTAAGTGAACAATGAGCCCCAATGGTTAATCCTTTATCGGAAATTATTTGTAACTTTCGACAAGTAGAACAATGAATGGAACAGGTAGACGGTTGAAATCTTTGTATATATTGCTTCTATATAGTCTAAGAAACATATGTGCAAAGCATCCAAACAGTACAATTCGCCAATTTTTTGTTCTTCAAGTTTAAGTGAACAATGAGCCCCAATGGTTAATCCGTTATCGGAAATTATTTGTAACTTTCGACAAGTAGAACAATGAATGGAACAGGTAGACGGTTGAATTCTTTTTATATATTGCTTCTATAAAGTCTAAGAAACATATATGCAAATCATCCAAACAGTACAATTCGCCAATTATTTGATCTTCAAGTTTAAGTGAACTACGAGCCCCATTGTTAATATTTTAACGGAAATTATTTGTAACTTGCGACAAGTAGAACAATGAATGGAACAGGTAGCCGGTTGAAATCAATGTATATATTGTTTCTATATAGTCTAAGAAACATATATGCAAAGCGTCCAAACAGTACAATTCGCCAATTATTTGATCTTCAAGTTTAGGTGAACTACGAGCCCCATTGTTAATACTTTAACGGAAATTATTTCTAACTTGCGACAAGTAGAACAATGAATGGAACAGGTAGCCGGTTGAAATCAATGTATATATTGCTTCTATATAGTCTAAGAAACATGTACGCAAAGCATCCAAACAGTACCATTCGCCAATTTTTTGTTCTTCAAGTTTAAGTGAACAACGAGCCCCATTGTTAATCCTTTAAAGGAAATTATTTGTAACTTTCGACAAGTAGAACAATGAATGGAACAGGTAGACGGTTGAAATCCTTGTACATATTGCTACCATATAGTCTAAGAAACAAGTACGCAAAGCATCCAAACAGTACCATTCGCCAATTTTTTGTCCTTCAAGTTTAAGTGAACAATGAGCCCCATTGTTAATCCTTTATCGGAAATTATTTGTAAATTTCGACAAGTAGAACAATGAATGGAACATGTAGACTGTTGAAATCATTGTATATATTGCTTCTATATAATCTACGAAACATATATGCAAAGCGTCCAAACAGTACAATTCGCCAATTATTTGATCTTCAAGTTTAAGTAAAATACGATCCCCATTGTTAATCCTTTATCGGGAATTATTTGTAACTTTCGACAAGCAGAACATTGAATGGAACAGGTAGACGGTTGAAATCTTTGTATATATTGCTTCTATATAGTCTAAGAAACATATATGCAAAGCATCCAAACAGTACAATTCGCCAATTTTTTGTTCTTCAAGTTTAAGTGAACAATGAGCCCCAATGGTTAATCCGTTATCGGAAATTATTTGTAACTTTCGACAAGTAGAACAATGAATGGAAAAGGTAGACGGTTGAAATCTTTGTATATATTGCTTCTATATAGTCTAAGAAACATATGTGCAAAGCATCCAAACAGTACAATTCGCCAATTTTTTGTTCTTCAAGTTTAAGTGAACAATGAGCCCCAATGGTTAATCCGTTATCGGAAATTATTTGTAACTTTCGACAAGTAGAACAATGAATGGAACAGGTAGACGGTTGAAATCTTTGTATATATTGCTTCTATATAGTATAAGAAACATATATGCAAAGCATCCAAACAGTACCATTCGCCAATTTTTTGTTCTTCAAGTTTAAGTGAACTACGAGCCCCATTGTTAATCCTTTAAAGGAAATTATTTGTAAATTTCGACAAGTAGAACAATGATTGGAACACGTAGACGGTTGAAATCTTTGTATATATTGCTTCCATATAGTCTAAGAAACATGTACGCAAAGCATCCAAACAGTACCATTCGCCAATTTTTTGTTCTTCAAGTTTAAGTGAACAATGAGCCCCATTGTTAATCCTTTATAGGAAATTATTTGTAACTTTCGACAAGTAGAACAATGAATGGAACAGGTAGACGGTTGAAATCTTTGTATATATTGCTTCTATATAGTCTAAGAAACATATATGCAAAGCATCCAAACAGTACAATTCGCCAATTTTTTGTTCTTCAAGTTTAAGTGAACAATGAGCCCCAATGGTTAATCCTTTATCGGTAATTATTTGTAACTTTCGACAAGTAGAACAATGAATGGAACAGGTAGACGGTTGAAATCCTTGTATATATTGCTACCATATAGTCTAAGAAACATGTACGCAAAGCATCCAAACAGTACCATTCGCCAATTTTTTGTTCTTCAAGTTTAAGTGAACAATGAGCCCCAATGGTTAATCCTTTATCGGAAATTATTTGTAACTTTCGACAAGTAGAACAATGAATGGAACAGGTAGACGGTTGAAATCTTTGTATATATTGCTTCTATATAATCTAAGAAACATATATGCAAAGCATCCAAACAGTACCATTCGCCAATTTTTTGTTCTTCAAGTTTAAGTGAACAACGAGCCCCATTGATAATCATGAAACGGAAATTATTTGTAACTTTTTACAAGTAGAACAATGAATAGAACAGGTAGACGGTTGAAATCTTTGTATATGTTGCTTCTATATAGTCTAAGAAACCTATATGCAAAGCATCCAAACAGTACAATTCGCCAATTTTTTGTTCTTCAAGTTTAAGTGAACAATGAGCCCCAATGGTTAATCCGTTATCGGAAATTATTTGTAACTTTCGACAAGTAGAACAATGAATGGAACAGGTAGACGGTTGAAATCTTTGTATATATTGCTTCTATATAGTCTAAGAAACATATATGCAAAGCATCCAAACAGTACAATTCGCCAATTTTTTGTTCTTCAAGTTTAAGTGAACAATGAGCCCCAATGGTTAATCCTTTATCGGTAATTATTTGTAACTTTCGACAAGTAGAACAATGAATGGAACTCGTAGACGGTTGAAATCTTTTTATATATTGCTTCTATATAGTCTAAGAAACATGTATGCAAAGCATCCAAACAGTACAATTCGCCAATTTTTTGTTCTTCAAGTTTAAGTAAACTACAATCCCCATTGTTAATCCCTTAACGGAAATTATTTGTAACTTTCGACAAGTAGAACAATGAATGGAACAGGTAGACGGTTGAAATCTTTGTAGATATTGCTTCTATGTAGTCTAAGAAACATATATGCAAAGCATCCAAACAGTACAATTCGCCAATTTTTTGTTCTTCAAGTTTAAGTGAACAATGAGCCCCATTGTTAATCCTTTAAAGGAAATTATTTGTAACTTTCGACAAGTAGAACAATGAATGGAACAGGTAGACGGTTGAAATCTTTGTATATATTGCTCCTATATAGTCTAAGAAACATATATGCAAATCATCCAAACAGTACAATTCGCCAATTATTTGATCTTCAAGTTTAAGTGAACTACGAGCCCCATTGTTAATACTTTAACGGAAATTATTTGTAACTTGCGACAAGTAGAACAATGAATGGAACAGGTAGACTGTTGAAATCATTGTATATATTGCTTCTATATAGTATAAGAAACATATATGCAAAGCATCCAAACAGTACAATTCGCCAATTTTTTGTTCTTCAAGTTTAAGTGAACAATGAGCCCCAATGGTTAATCCGTTATCGGAAATTATTTGTAACTTTCGACAAGTAGAACAATGAATGGAACAGGTAGACGGTTGAAATCTTTGTATATATTGCTTCTATATAGTATAAGAAACATATATGCAAAGCATCCAAACAGTACAATTCGCCAATTATTTGTTCTTCAAGTTTAAGTGAACAATGAGCCCCAATTGTTAATCCGTTATCGGAAATTATTTGTGACTTTCGACAAGTAGAACAATGAATGGAACAGGTAGACGGTTGAAATCATTGTATATATTGCTTCTATATAGTATAAGAAACATATATGCAAAGCATCCAAACAGTACCATTCGCCAATTTTTTGTTCTTCAAGTTTAAGTGAACTACGAGCCCCATTGTTAATCCTTTAAAGGAAATTATTTGTAAATTTCGACAAGTAGAACAATGAATGGAACAGGTAGACTGTTGAAATCATTGTATATATTGCTTCTATATAGTCTAAGAAACATTTATGCAAAGCATCCAAACAGTACAATTCGCCAATTTTTTGTTCTTCAAGTTTAAGTAAACTACGATCCCCATTGTTAATTCTTTAAAGGAAATTATTTGTAAATTTCGGCAAGTAGAACAATGAATGGAATAGGTAGACTGTTGAAATCATTGTATATATTGCTTCTATATAGTCTAAGAAACATATATGCAAAACATCCAAGCAGTACAATTGGCCAATTTTTTGTTATTCAAGTTTAAGTAAACTACGATCCCCATTGTTAATCCCTTAACGGAAATTATTTGTAACTTTCGACAAGTAGAACAATGAATGGAACAGGTAGACGGTTGAAATCTTTGTATATACTGCTTCTATGTAGTCTAAGAAACATATATGCAAAGCATCCAAACAGTACAATTCGCCAATTTTTTGTTCTTCAAGTTTAAGTTAACAATGAGACCCAATGGTTAATCCTTTATCGGAAATTATTTGTAAATTTCGACAAGTAGAACAATGAATGGAACAGGTAGCCGGTTGAAATCAATGTATATATTGCTTCTATATAGTATAAGAAACATATATGCAAAGCATCCAAACAGTACCATTCGCCAATTTTTTGTTCTTCAAGTTTAAGTGAACAATGAGCCCCATTGTTAATCCTTTATCTTAAATTATTTGTAAATTTCGACAAGTAGAACAATGAATGGAACAGTTAGACTGTTGAAAGCATTGTATATATTGCTTCTATATAGTCCAAGAAACATATATGCAAAGCGTCCAAACAGTACAATTCGCCAATTTTTTGTTCTTCAAGTTTAAGTGAACAATGAGCCACATTATTAATTCTTTAAAGGAAATTATTTGCAAATTTCGGCAAGTAGAACAATGAATGGAACAGGTAGCCGGTTGAAATCAATGTATATATTGTTTCTATATAGTCTAAGAAACATGTACGCAAAGCATCCAAACAGTACCATTCGCCAATTTTTTGTTCTTCAAGTTTAAGTGAACTACGAGCCCCATTGTTAATATTTTAACGGAAATTATTTGTAACTTGCGACAAGTAGAACAATGAATGGAACAGGTAGCCGGTTGAAATCAATGTATATATTGTTTCTATATAGTCTAAGAAACATATATGCAAAGCGTCCAAACAGTACAATTCGCCAATTATTTGATCTTCAAGTTTAGGTGAACTACGAGCCCCATTGTTAATATTTTAACGGAAATTATTTGTAACTTGCGACAAGTAGAACAATGAATGGAACAGGTAGCCGGTTGAAATCAATGTAGATATTGTTTCTATATAGTCTAAGAAACATATATGCAAAGCGTCCAAACAGTACAATTCGCCAATTATTTGATCTTCAAGTTTAGGTGAACTACGAGCCCCATTGTTAATACTTTAACGGAAATTATTTCTAACTTGCGACAAGTAGAACAATGAATGGAACAGGTAGCCGGTTGAAATCAATGTATATATTGCTTCTATATAGTCTAAGAAACATGTACGCAAAGCATCCAAACAGTACCATTCGCCAATTTTTTGTTCTTCAAGTTTAAGTGAACAACGAGCCCCATTGTTAATCCTTTAAAGGAAATTATTTGTAACTTTCGACAAGTAGAACAATGAATGGAACAGGTAGACGGTTGAAATCCTTGTACATATTGCTACCATATAGTCTAAGAAACAAGTACGCAAAGCATCCAAACAGTACCATTCGCCAATTTTTTGTCCTTCAAGTTTAAGTGAACAATGAGCCCCATTGTTAATCCTTTATCGGAAATTATTTGTAAATTTCGACAAGTAGAACAATGAATGGAACATGTAGACTGTTGAAATCATTGTATATATTGCTTCTATATAATCTACGAAACATATATGCAAAGCGTCCAAACAGTACAATTCGCCAATTATTTGATCTTCAAGTTTAAGTAAAATACGATCCCCATTGTTAATCCTTTATCGGGAATTATTTGTAACTTTCGACAAGCAGAACATTGAATGGAACAGGTAGACGGTTGAAATCTTTGTATATATTGCTTCTATATAGTCTAAGAAACATATATGCAAAGCATCCAAACAGTACAATTCGCCAATTTTTTGTTCTTCAAGTTTAAGTGAACAATGAGCCCCAATGGTTAATCCGTTATCGGAAATTATTTGTAACTTTCGACAAGTAGAACAATGAATGGAAAAGGTAGACGGTTGAAATCTTTGTATATATTGCTTCTATATAGTCTAAGAAACATATGTGCAAAGCATCCAAACAGTACAATTCGCCAATTTTTTGTTCTTCAAGTTTAAGTGAACAATGAGCCCCAATGGTTAATCCGTTATCGGAAATTATTTGTAACTTTCGACAAGTAGAACAATGAATGGAACAGGTAGACGGTTGAAATCTTTGTATATATTGCTTCTATATAGTATAAGAAACATATATGCAAAGCATCCAAACAGTACCATTCGCCAATTTTTTGTTCTTCAAGTTTAAGTGAACTACGAGCCCCATTGTTAATCCTTTAAAGGAAATTATTTGTAAATTTCGACAAGTAGAACAATGATTGGAACACGTAGACGGTTGAAATCTTTGTATATATTGCTTCCATATAGTCTAAGAAACATGTACGCAAAGCATCCAAACAGTACCATTCGCCAATTTTTTGTTCTTCAAGTTTAAGTGAACAATGAGCCCCATTGTTAATCCTTTATAGGAAATTATTTGTAACTTTCGACAAGTAGAACAATGAATGGAACAGGTGGACGGTTGAAATCTTTGTATATATTGCTTCTATATAGTCTAAGAAACATATATGCAAAGCATCCAAACAGTACAATTCGCCAATTTTTTGTTCTTCAAGTTTAAGTGAACAATGAGCCCCAATGGTTAATCCTTTATCGGTAATTATTTGTAACTTTCGACAAGTAGAACAATGAATGGAACAGGTAGACGGTTGAAATCCTTGTATATATTGCTACCATATAGTCTAAGAAACATGTACGCAAAGCATCCAAACAGTACCATTCGCCAATTTTTTGTTCTTCAAGTTTAAGTGAACAATGAGCCCCAATGGTTAATCCTTTATCGGAAATTATTTGTAACTTTCGACAAGTAGAACAATGAATGGAACAGGTAGACGGTTGAAATCTTTGTATATATTGCTTCTATATAATCTAAGAAACATATATGCAAAGCATCCAAACAGTACCATTCGCCAATTTTTTGTTCTTCAAGTTTAAGTGAACAACGAGCCCCATTGATAATCATGAAACGGAAATTATTTGTAACTTTTTACAAGTAGAACAATGAATAGAACAGGTAGACGGTTGAAATCTTTGTATATGTTGCTTCTATATAGTCTAAGAAACCTATATGCAAAGCATCCAAACAGTACAATTCGCCAATTTTTTGTTCTTCAAGTTTAAGTGAACAATGAGCCCCAATGGTTAATCCGTTATCGGAAATTATTTGTAACTTTCGACAAGTAGAACAATGAATGGAACAGGTAGACGGTTGAAATCTTTGTATATATTGCTTCTATATAGTCTAAGAAACATATATGCAAAGCATCCAAATAGTACAATTCGCCAATTTTTTGTTCTTCAAGTTTAAGTGAACAATGAGCCCCAATGGTTAATCCTTTATCGGTAATTATTTGTAACTTTCGACAAGTAGAACAATGAATGGAACTCGTAGACGGTTGAAATCTTTTTATATATTGCTTCTATATAGTCTAAGAAACATGTATGCAAAGCATCCAAACAGTACAATTCGCCAATTTTTTGTTCTTCAAGTTTAAGTAAACTACAATCCCCATTGTTAATCCCTTAACGGAAATTATTTGTAACTTTCGACAAGTAGAACAATGAATGGAACAGGTAGACGGTTGAAATCTTTGTAGATATTGCTTCTATGTAGTCTAAGAAACATATATGCAAAGCATCCAAACAGTACAATTCGCCAATTTTTTGTTCTTCAAGTTTAAGTGAACAATGAGCCCCATTGTTAATCCTTTAAAGGAAATTATTTGTAACTTTCGACAAGTAGAACAATGAATGGAACAGGTAGACGGTTGAAATCTTTGTATATATTGCTCCTATATAGTCTAAGAAACATATATGCAAATCATCCAAACAGTACAATTCGCCAATTATTTGATCTTCAAGTTTAAGTGAACTACGAGCCCCATTGTTAATACTTTAACGGAAATTATTTGTAACTTGCGACAAGTAGAACAATGAATGGAACAGGTAGACTGTTGAAATCATTGTATATATTGCTTCTATATAGTATAAGAAACATATATGCAAAGCATCCAAACAGTACAATTCGCCAATTTTTTGTTCTTCAAGTTTAAGTGAACAATGAGCCCCAATGGTTAATCCGTTATCGGAAATTATTTGTAACTTTCGACAAGTAGAACAATGAATGGAACAGGTAGACGGTTGAAATCTTTGTATATATTGCTTCTATATAGTATAAGAAACATATATGCAAAGCATCCAAACAGTACAATTCGCCAATTATTTGTTCTTCAAGTTTAAGTGAACAATGAGCCCCAATTGTTAATCCGTTATCGGAAATTATTTGTGACTTTCGACAAGTAGAACAATGAATGGAACAGGTAGACGGTTGAAATCATTGTATATATTGCTTCTATATAGTATAAGAAACATATATGCAAAGCATCCAAACAGTACCATTCGCCAATTTTTTGTTCTTCAAGTTTAAGTGAACTACGAGCCCCATTGTTAATCCTTTAAAGGAAATTATTTGTAAATTTCGACAAGTAGAACAATGAATGGAACAGGTAGACTGTTGAAATCATTGTATATATTGCTTCTATATAGTCTAAGAAACATTTATGCAAAGCATCCAAACAGTACAATTCGCCAATTTTTTGTTCTTCAAGTTTAAGTAAACTACGATCCCCATTGTTAATTCTTTAAAGGAAATTATTTGTAAATTTCGGCAAGTAGAACAATGAATGGAATAGGTAGACTGTTGAAATCATTGTATATATTGCTTCTATATAGTCTAAGAAACATATATGCAAAACATCCAAGCAGTACAATTGGCCAATTTTTTGTTATTCAAGTTTAAGTAAACTACGATCCCCATTGTTAATCCCTTAACGGAAATTATTTGTAACTTTCGACAAGTAGAACAATGAATGGAACAGGTAGACGGTTGAAATCTTTGTATATACTGCTTCTATGTAGTCTAAGAAACATATATGCAAAGCATCCAAACAGTACAATTCGCCAATTTTTTGTTCTTCAAGTTTAAGTTAACAATGAGACCCAATGGTTAATCCTTTATCGGAAATTATTTGTAAATTTCGACAAGTAGAACAATGAATGGAACAGGTAGCCGGTTGAAATCAATGTATATATTGCTTCTATATAGTATAAGAAACATATATGCAAAGCATCCAAACAGTACCATTCGCCAATTTTTTGTTCTTCAAGTTTAAGTGAACAATGAGCCCCATTGTTAATCCTTTATCTTAAATTATTTGTAAATTTCGACAAGTAGAACAATGAATGGAACAGTTAGACTGTTGAAAGCATTGTATATATTGCTTCTATATAGTCCAAGAAACATATATGCAAAGCGTCCAAACAGTACAATTCGCCAATTTTTTGTTCTTCAAGTTTAAGTGAACAATGAGCCACATTATTAATTCTTTAAAGGAAATTATTTGCAAATTTCGGCAAGTAGAACAATGAATGGAATAGGTAGACTGTTGAAATCATTGTATATATTGCTTCTATATAGTCTAAGAAACATATATGCAAAGCATCCAAGCAGTACAATTCGCCAATTTTTTGTTATTCAAGTTTAAGTAAACTACGATCCCCATTGTTAATCCCTTAACGGAAATTATTTGTAACTTTCGACAAGTAGAACAATGAATGGAACTGGTAGACGGTTGAAATCTTTTTATATATTGCTTCTATATAGTCTAAGAAACATGTATGCAAAGCATCCAAACAGTACAATTCTCCAATTTTTTGTTCTTCAAGTTTAAGTAAACTACAATCCCCATTGTTAATCCCTTAACGGAAATTATTTGTAACTTTCGACAAGTAGAACAATGAATGGAACAGGTAGACGGTTGAAATCTTTGTAGATATTGCTTCTATGTAGTCTAAGAAACATATATGCAAAGCATCCAAACAGTACAATTCGCCAATTTTTTGTTCTTCAAGTTTAAGTGAACAATGAGCCCCATTGTTAATCCTTTAAAGGAAATTATTTGTAACTTTCGACAAGTAGAACAATGAATGGAACAGGTAGACGGTTGAAATCTTTGTATATATTGCTTCTATATAGTCTAAGAAACATATATGCAAAGCATTCAAACAGTAAAATTCGCCAATTTCTTGTTCTTCAAGTTTAAGTAAACTACGATCCCCATTGTTAATGCCTTAACGGAAATTATTTGTAACTTTCGACAAGTAGAACAATGAATGGAACAGGTAGACGGTTGGAATCTTTGTATATATTGCTTCTATAAAGTCTAAGAAACATATATGCAAATCATCCAAACAGTACAATTCGCCAATTATTTGTTCTTCAAGTTTAGGTGAACAATGAGCCCCATTGTTAATTCTTTAAAGGAAATTATTTGTAAATTTCGGCAAGTAGAACAATGAATGGAATAGGTAGACTGTTGAAATCATTGTATATATTGCTTCTATATAGTCTAAGAAACATATATGCAAAGCATCCAAGCAGTACAATTCGCCAATTTTTTGTTATTCAAGTTTAAGTAAACTACGATCCCCATTGTTAATCCCTTAACGGAAATTATTTGTAACTTTCGACAAGTAGAACAATGAATGGAACAGGTAGACGGTTGAAATCTTTGTATATATTGCTCCTATATAGTCTAAGAAACATATATGCAAATCATCCAAACAGTACAATTCGCCAATTATTTGATCTTCAAGTTTAAGTGAACTACGAGCCCCATTGTTAATACTTTAACGGAAATTATTTGTAACTTGCGACAAGTAGAACAATGAATGGAACAGGTAGACTGTTGAAATCATTGTATATATTGCTTCTATATAGTATAAGAAACATATATGCAAAGCATCCAAACAGTACAATTCGCCAATTTTTTGTTCTTCAAGTTTAAGTGAACAATGAGCCCCAATGGTTAATCCGTTATCGGAAATTATTTGTAACTTTCGACAAGTAGAACAATGAATGGAACAGGTAGACGGTTGAAATCTTTGTATATATTGCTTCTATATAGTATAAGAAACATATATGCAAAGCATCCAAACAGTACAATTCGCCAATTATTTGTTCTTCAAGTTTAAGTGAACAATGAGCCCCAATTGTTAATCCGTTATCGGAAATTATTTGTGACTTTCGACAAGTAGAACAATGAATGGAACAGGTAGACGGTTGAAATCATTGTATATATTGCTTCTATATAGTATAAGAAACATATATGCAAAGCATCCAAACAGTACCATTCGCCAATTTTTTGTTCTTCAAGTTTAAGTGAACTACGAGCCCCATTGTTAATCCTTTAAAGGAAATTATTTGTAAATTTCGACAAGTAGAACAATGAATGGAACAGGTAGACTGTTGAAATCATTGTATATATTGCTTCTATATAGTCTAAGAAACATTTATGCAAAGCATCCAAACAGTACAATTCGCCAATTTTTTGTTCTTCAAGTTTAAGTAAACTACGATCCCCATTGTTAATTCTTTAAAGGAAATTATTTGTAAATTTCGGCAAGTAGAACAATGAATGGAATAGGTAGACTGTTGAAATCATTGTATATATTGCTTCTATATAGTCTAAGAAACATATATGCAAAACATCCAAGCAGTACAATTGGCCAATTTTTTGTTATTCAAGTTTAAGTAAACTACGATCCCCATTGTTAATCCCTTAACGGAAATTATTTGTAACTTTCGACAAGTAGAACAATGAATGGAACAGGTAGACGGTTGAAATCTTTGTATATACTGCTTCTATGTAGTCTAAGAAACATATATGCAAAGCATCCAAACAGTACAATTCGCCAATTTTTTGTTCTTCAAGTTTAAGTTAACAATGAGACCCAATGGTTAATCCTTTATCGGAAATTATTTGTAAATTTCGACAAGTAGAACAATGAATGGAACAGGTAGCCGGTTGAAATCAATGTATATATTGCTTCTATATAGTATAAGAAACATATATGCAAAGCATCCAAACAGTACCATTCGCCAATTTTTTGTTCTTCAAGTTTAAGTGAACAATGAGCCCCATTGTTAATCCTTTATCTTAAATTATTTGTAAATTTCGACAAGTAGAACAATGAATGGAACAGTTAGACTGTTGAAAGCATTGTATATATTGCTTCTATATAGTCCAAGAAACATATATGCAAAGCGTCCAAACAGTACAATTCGCCAATTTTTTGTTCTTCAAGTTTAAGTGAACAATGAGCCACATTATTAATTCTTTAAAGGAAATTATTTGCAAATTTCGGCAAGTAGAACAATGAATGGAATAGGTAGACTGTTGAAATCATTGTATATATTGCTTCTATATAGTCTAAGAAACATATATGCGAAGCATCCAAGCAGTACAATTCGCCAATTTTTTGTTATTCAAGTTTAAGTAAACTACGATCCCCATTGTTAATCCCTTAACGGAAATTATTTGTAACTTTCGACAAGTAGAACAATGAATGGAACTGGTAGACGGTTGAAATCTTTTTATATATTGCTTCTATATAGTCTAAGAAACATGTATGCAAAGCATCCAAACAGTACAATTCGCCAATTTTTTGTTCTTCAAGTTTAAGTAAACTACAATCCCCATTGTTAATCCCTTAACGGAAATTATTTGTAACTTTCGACAAGTAGAACAATGAATGGAACAGGTAGACGGTTGAAATCTTTGTAGATATTGCTTCTATGTAGTCTAAGAAACATATATGCAAAGCATCCAAACAGTACAATTCGCCAATTTTTTGTTCTTCAAGTTTAAGTGAACAATGAGCCCCATTGTTAATCCTTTAAAGGAAATTATTTGTAACTTTCGACAAGTAGAACAATGAATGGAACAGGTAGACGGTTGAAATCTTTGTATATATTGCTTCTATATAGTCTAAGAAACATATATGCAAAGCATTCAAACAGTAAAATTCGCCAATTTCTTGTTCTTCAAGTTTAAGTAAACTACGATCCCCATTGTTAATGCCTTAACGGAAATTATTTGTAACTTTCGACAAGTAGAACAATGAATGGAACAGGTAGACGGTTGGAATCTTTGTATATATTGCTTCTATAAAGTCTAAGAAACATATATGCAAATCATCCAAACAGTACAATTCGCCAATTATTTGTTCTTCAAGTTTAGGTGAACAATGAGCCCCATTGTTAATTCTTTAAAGGAAATTATTTGTAAATTTCGGCAAGTAGAACAATGAATGGAATAGGTAGACTGTTGAAATCATTGTATATATTGCTTCTATATAGTCTAAGAAACATATATGCAAAGCATCCAAGCAGTACAATTCGCCAATTTTTTGTTATTCAAGTTTAAGTAAACTACGATCCCCATTGTTAATCCCTTAACGGAAATTATTTGTAACTTTCGACAAGTAGAACAATGAATGGAACAAGTAGACGGTTGAAATCTTTGTATATATTGCTTCTATATAGTCTAAGAAACATATATGCAAAGCATCCAAACAGTACAATTCGCCAATTTCTTGTTCCTCAAGTTTAAGTAAACTACGATCCCCATTGTTAATGCCTTAACGGAAATTATTTGTAACTTTCTACAAGTAGAACAATGAATGGAACAGGTAGACGGTTGAATTCTTTTTATATATTGCTTCTATAAAGTCTAAGAAACATATATGCAAATCATCCAAACAGTACATTTCGCCAATTATTTGATCTTCAAGTTTAAGTGAACTACGAGCCCCATTGTTAATACTTTAACGGAAATTATTTGTAACTTGCGACAAGTAGAACAATGAATGGAACAGGTAGCCGGTTAAAATCAATGTATATATTGCTTCTATATAGTCTAAGAAACATGTACGCAAAGCATCCAAACAGTACCATTCGCCAATTTTTTGTTCTTCAAGTTTAAGTGAACAACGAGCCCCATTGTTAATCCTTTAAAGGAAATTATTTGTAAATTTCGACAAGTAGAACAATGATTGGAACACGTAGACGGTTGAAATCTTTGTATATATTGCTTCCATATAGTCTAAGAAACATGTACGCAAAGCATCCAAACAGTACCATTCGCCAATTTTTTGTCCTTCAAGTTTAAGTGAACAATGAGCCCCATTGTTAATCCTTTATCGGAAATTATTTGTAACTTTCGACAAGTAGAACAATGAATGGAACAGGTAGACGGTTGAAATATTTGTATATATTGCTTCTATATAATATAAGAAACATATATTCAAAGCATCCAAACAGTACCATTCGCCAATTTTTTGTTCTTCAAGTTTAAGTGAACTACGAGCCCCATTGTTAATCCTTTAAAGGAAATTATTTGTAAATTTCGGCAAGTAGAACAATGAATGGAATAGGTAGACGGTTGAAATCATTGTATATATTGCTTCTATATAGTCTAAGAAACATATATGCAAAGCATCCAAACAGTACAATTCGCCAATTTCTTGTTCTTCAAGTTTAAGTAAACTACGATCCCCATTGTTAATCCCTTAACGGAAATTATTTGTAACTTCCGACAAGTAGAACAATGAATGGAACATGTAGACTGTTGAAATCATTGTATATATTGCTTCTATATAATCTACGAAACATATATGCAAAGCGTCCAAACAGTACAATTCGCCAATTATTTGATCTTCAAGTTTAAGTAAAATACGATCCCCATTGTTAATCCTTTATCGGGAATTATTTGTAACTTTCGACAAGCAGAACATTGAATGGAACAGGTAGACGGTTGAAATCTTTGTATATATTGCTTCTATATAGTCTAAGAAACATATATGCAAAGCATCCAAACAGTACAATTCGCCAATTTTTTGTTCTTCATGTTTAAGTGAACAATGAGCCCCAATGGTTAATCCTTTATCGGTAATTATTTGTAATTTTCGACAAGTAGAACAATGAATGGAACAGGTAGACGGTTGAAATCTTTGTATATACTGCTTCTATGTAGTCTAAGAAACATATATGCAAAGCATCCAAACAGTACAATTCGCCAATTTTTTGTTCTTCAAGATTAAGTTAACAATGAGCCCCAATGGTTAATCCTTTATCGGAAATTATTTGTAAATTTCGACAAGTAGAACAATGAATGGAACAGGTAGCCGGTTGAAATCAATGTATATATTGCTTCTATATAGTATAAGAAACATATATGCAAAGCATCCAAACAGTACCATTCGCCAATTTTTTGTTCTTCAAGTTTAAGTGAACAATGAGCCCCATTGTTAATCCTTTATCTTAAATTATTTGTAAATTTCGACAAGTCGAACAATGAATGGAACAGGTAGACTGTTGAAATCATTGTATATATTGCTTCTATATAGTCCAAGAAACATATATGCAAAGCGTCCAAACAGTACAATTCGCCAATTTTTTGTTCTTCAAGTTTAAGTGAACAATGAGCCACATTATTAATTCTTTAAAGGAAATTATTTGTAAATTTCGGCAAGTAGAACAATGAATGGAATAGGTAGACTGTTGAAATCATTGTATATATTGCTTCTATATAATCTACGAAACATATATGCAAAGCGTCCAAACAGTACAATTCGCCAATTATTTGATCTTCAAGTTTAAGTAAAATACGATCCCCATTGTTAATCCTTTATCGGGAATTATTTGTAACTTTCGACAAGCAGAACATTGAATGGAACAGGTAGACGGTTGAAATCTTTGTATATATTGCTTCTATATAGTCTAAGAAACATATATGCAAAGCATCCAAACAGTACAATTCGCCAATTTTTTGTTCTTCATGTTTAAGTGAACAATGAGCCCCAATGGTTAATCCTTTATCGGTAAGTATTTGTAATTTTCGACAAGTAGAACAATGAATGGAACAGGTAGACGGTTGAAATCTTTGTATATACTGCTTCTATGTAGTCTAAGAAACATATATGCAAAGCATCCAAACAGTACAATTCGCCAATTTTTTGTTCTTCAAGATTAAGTTAACAATGAGCCCCAATGGTTAATCCTTTATCGGAAATTATTTGTAAATTTCGACAAGTAGAACAATGAATGGAACAGGTAGCCGGTTGAAATCAATGTATATATTGCTTCTATATAGTATAAGAAACATATATGCAAAGCATCCAAACAGTACCATTCGCCAATTTTTTGTTCTTCAAGTTTAAGTGAACAATGAGCCCCATTGTTAATCCTTTATCTTAAATTATTTGTAAATTTCGACAAGTAGAACAATGAATGGAACTGGTAGACGGTTGAAATCTTTTTATATATTGCTTCTATATAGTCTAAGAAACATGTATGCAAAGCATCCAAACAGTACAATTCGCCAATTTTTTGTTCTTCAAGTTTAAGTAAACTACAATCCCCATTGTTAATCCCTTAACGGAAATTATTTGTAACTTTCGACAAGTAGAACAATGAATGGAACAGGTAGACGGTTGAAATCTTTGTAGATATTGCTTCTATGTAGTCTAAGAAACATATATGCAAAGCATCCAAACAGTACAATTCGCCAATTTTTTGTTCTTCAAGTTTAAGTGAACAATGAGCCCCATTGTTAATCCTTTAAAGGAAATTATTTGTAACTTTCGACAAGTAGAACAATGAATGGAACAGGTAGACGGTTGAAATCTTTGTATATATTGCTTCTATATAGTCTAAGAAACATATATGCAAAGCATTCAAACAGTAAAATTCGCCAATTTCTTGTTCTTCAAGTTTAAGTAAACTACGATCCCCATTGTTAATGCCTTAACGGAAATTATTTGTAACTTTCGACAAGTAGAACAATGAATGGAACAGGTAGACGGTTGAAATCTTTGTATATATTGCTTCTATAAAGTCTAAGAAACATATATGCAAATCATCCAAACAGTACAATTCGCCAATTATTTGATCTTCAAGTTTAAGTGAACTACGAGCCCCATTGTTAATACTTTAACGGAAATTATTTGTAACTTGCGACAAGTAGAAGAATGAATGGACAGGTAGACGGTTGAAATCAATGTATATATTGCTTCTATATAGTCAAAGAAACATATATGCAAAGCATCCAAACAGTACAATTCGCCAATTTTTTGTTCTTCAAGTTTAAGTGAACAATGAGCCCCAATGGTTAATCCTTTATCGGAAATTATTTGTAACTTTCGACAAGTAGAACAATGAATGGAACTGGTAGACGGTTGAAATCTTTGTATATATTGCTTCTATATAGTCTAAGAAACATATGTGCAAAGCATCCAAACAGTACAATTCGCCAATTTTTTGTTCGTCAAGTTTAAGTGAACAATGAGCCCCATTGTTAATCCTTTAAAGGAAATTATTTGTAACTTTCGACAAGTAGAACAATGAATGGAACAGGTAGACGGTTGAAATCTTTGTATATATTGCTTCTATATAGTATAAGAAACATATATGCAAAGCATCCAAACAGTACAATTCGCCAATTTTTTGTTCTTCAAGTTTAAGTGAACAAGGAGCCCCAATTGTTAATCCGTTATCGGAAATTATTTGTAACTTTCGACAAGTAGAACAATGAGTGGAACAGGTAGACGGTTGAAATCAATGTATATATTGCTTCTATATAGTCTAAGAAACATATATGCAAAGCATCCAAACAGTACCATTCGCCAATTTTTTGTTCTTCAAGTTTAAGTGAACAATGAACCCCATTGTTAATCCTGTATCGGAAATTATTTGTAAATTTCGACAAGTAGAACAATGAATGGAACAGGTAGACTGTTGAAATCATTGTATATATTGCTTCTATATAGTCCAAGAAACATATATGCAAAGCGTTCAAACAGTACAATTCGCCAATTTTTTGTTCTTCAAGTTTAAGTGAACAATGAGCCCCATTGTTAATTCTTTAAAGGAAATTATTTGTAAATTTCGGCAAGTAGAACAATGAATGGAATAGGTAGACTGTTGAAATCATTGTATATATTGCTTCTATATAGTCTAAGAAACATATATGCAAAGCATCCAAGCAGTACAATTCGCCAATTTTTTGTTATTCAAGTTTAAGTAAACTACGATCCCCATTGTTAATCCCTTAACGGAAATTATTTGTAACTTTCGACAAGTAGAACAATGAATGGAACAGGTACACGGTTGAAATCTTTGTATATATTGCTTCTATATAGTCTAAGAAACATATATGCAAAGCATCCAAACAGTAAAATTCGCCAATTTTTTGTTCTTCAAGTTTAAGTGAACAATGAGCCCCAATGGTTAATCCTTTATCGGTAATTATTTGTAATTTTCGACGAGTAGAACGATGAATGGAACAGGTAGACGGTTGAAATCTTTGTATATATTGCTTCTATATAGTCTAAGAAACATATATGCAAAGCATCCAAACAGTACAATTCGCCAATTTTTTGTTCTTCAAGTTTAAGTGAACAACGAGCCCCATTGATAATCATGAAACGGAAATTATTTGTAACTTTTTACAAGTAGAACAATGAATAGAACAGGTAGACGGTTGAAATCTTTGTATATGTTGCTTCTATATAGTCTAAGAAACCTATATGCAAAGCATCCAAACAGTACCATTCGCCAATTTTTTGGTTTTCCAGTTTAAGTGAACAATGAGCCCCTATGGTTAATCCTTTATCGGTAATTATTTGTAACTTTCGACAAGTAGAACAATGAATGGAACAGGTAGACGGTTGAAATCATTGTATATTTTGCTTCTATATAGTCTAAGAAACATATATGCAAAGCATCCAACCAGTACTATTCGCCAATTTTTTGTTCTTCAAGTTTAAGTGAACAACGAGCCCCATTGTTAATCCTTTATCGGAAATTATTTGTAACTTTCGACAAGTAGAACAATGAATGGAACAGGTAGACGGTTGAAATCTTTGTATATATTGCTTCTATATAGTCTAAGAAACATATATGCAAAGCATCCAACCAGTACAATTCGCAAATTTTTTGTTCTTCAAGTTTAAGTGAACAATGAGCCCCATTGTTAATCCTTTAAAGGAAATTATTTGTAACTTTCGACAAGTAGAACAATGAATGGAACAGGTACACGGTTGAAATCTTTGTATATATTGCTTCTATATAGTCTAAGAAACATATATGCAAAGCATCCAAACAGTAAAATTCGCCAATTTTTTGTTCTTCAAGTTTAAGTGAACAATGAGCCCCAATGGTTAATCCTCTATCGGTAATTATTTGTAATTTTCGACGAGTAGAACGATGAATGGAACAGGTAGACGGTTGAAATCTTTGTATATATTGCTTCTATATAGTCTAAGAAACATATATGCAAAGCATCCAAACAGTACAATTCGCCAATTTTTTGTTCTTCAAGTTTAAGTGAACAATGAGCCCCAATGGTTAATCCTTTATCGGTAATTATTTGTAATTTTCGACAAGTAGAACAATGAATGGAACAGGTAGACGGTTGAAATCTTTGTATATATTGCTTCTATATAGTCTAAGAAACATATATGCAGAGCATCCAAACAGTTCCATTCGCCAATTTTTTGTTCTTCAAGTTTAAGTGAACTACGAGCCCCATTGTTAATCCTTTAAAGGAAATTATTTGTAAATTTCGACAAGTAGAACAATGAATGGAACAGGTAGACTGTTGAAATTATTGTACATATTGCTTCTATATAGTCTAAGAAACATATATGCAAAGCATCCAAACAGTACAATTCGCCAATTTTTTGTTCTTCAAGTTTAAGTGAACAATGAGCCCCATTGTTAATCCTTTAAAGGAAATTATTTGTAACTTTCGACAAGTAGAACAATGAATGGAACAGGTAGCCGGTTGAAATCAATGTATATATTGTTTCTATATAGTCTAAGAAACATATATGCAAAGCGTCCAAACAGTACAATTCGCCAATTATTTGATCTTCAAGTTTAAGTGAACTACGAGCCCCATTGTTAATACTTTAACGGAAATTATTTGTACCTTGCGACAAGTTGAACAATGAATGGAACAGGTAGCCGGTTGAAATCAATGTATATATTGATTCTATATAGTCTAAGAAACATGTACGCAAAGCATCCAAACAGTACCATTCGCCAGTTTTTTGTTCTTCAAGTTTAAGTGAACAACGAGCCCCAATGGTTAATCCTTTATCGGTAATTATTTGTAATTTTCGACAAGTAGAACAATGTATGGAACAGGTAGACGGTTGAAATCTTTGTATATATTGCTTCTATATAGTCTAAGAAACATATATGCAAAGCATCCAAAGAGTACAATTCGCCTATTTCTTGTTCTTCAAGTTTAAGTAAACTACGATCCCCAATGGTTAATCCTTTAAAGGAAATTATTTGTAAATTTCGACAAGTAGAACAATGAATGGAACAGGTAGACGGTTGAAATCTTTGTATATATTGCTTCTATATAGACTAAGAAACATATATGCAAATCATCCAAACAGTACAATTCGCCAATTTTTTGTTCTTCATGTTTAAGTGAACAATGAGCCCCAATGGTTAATCCTTTATCGGTAATTATTTGTAATTATCGACAAGTAGAACAATGAATGGAACTGGTAGACGGTTGAAATCTTTGTATATAATGTTTCTATATAATCTAAGAAACATATATGCAATGCATCTAAACAGTAACAATCGCCAATTTTTTGTTCTTGAAGTTTAAGTGAACTACGAGCCCCATTGTTAATACTTTAACGGAAATTATTTGTATCTTGCGACAAGTAGAACAATGAATGGAACAGGTAGACGGTTGAAATCTTTGTATATATTGCTTCTATATAATCTAAGAAACATATATGCAAAGCATCCAAACAGTACCATTCGCCAATTTTTTGTTCTACAAGTTGAAGTGAACAACGAGCCCCATTGTTAATCCTTTAAAGGAAATTATTTGTAAATTTCGACAAGTAGAACAATGAATGGAACAGGTAGACGGTTGAAATCTTTGTATATATTGCTTCTATATAATCTAAGAAACATTTATGCAAAGCATCCAAACAGTACCATTCGCCAATTTTTTGTTCTTCAAGTTTAAGTGAACAACGAGCCCCATTGTTAATCCTTTAAAGGAAATTATTTGTAAATTTCGACAAGTAGAACAATGAATGTAACAGATAGACGGTTGAAATCTTTGTATATATTGCTTCCATATAGTCTAAGAAACATGTACGCAAAGCATCCAAACAGTACCATTCGCCAATTTTTTGTTCTTCAAGTTTAAGTGAACAATGAGCCCCAATGGTTAATCCTTTATCGGAAATTATTTGTAACTTTCGGCAAGTAGAACAATGAATGGAACAGGTAGACGGTTGAAATCTTTGTATATATTGATTCTATATAGTCTAAGAAACATATATGCAAAGCATCCAAACAGTACAATTCGCCAATTTATTGTTCTTCAAGTTTAAGTGAACTATGAGCCCCATTGTTAATCCTTTAAAGGAAATTATTTGTAAATTTCGACAAGTAGAACTATGAATGGAACAGGTAGACGGTTGAAATCTTTGTATATATTGCTTCTATATAATCTAAGTAACATATATGCAAAGCATCCAAACAGTACCATTCGCCAATTTTTTGTTCTTCAAGTTTAAGTGAACAATGAGCCCCATTGTTAATCCTTTATCGGAAATTATTTGTAACTTTCGACAAGCAGAACATTGAATGGAACAGGTAGACGGTTGAAATCTTTGTATATATTGCTTCTATATAGTCTAAGAAACATATATGCAAAGCATCCAAACAGTACAATTCGCCAATTTTTTGTTCTTCATGTTTAAGTGAACAATGAGCCCCAATGGTTAATCCTTTATCGGTAATTATTTGTAATTTTCGGCAAGTAGAACAATGAATGGAACTGGTAGACGGTTGAAATCTTTGTATATATTGCTTCTATATAGTCTAAGAAACATATATGCAAAGCATCCAAACAGTACAATTCGCCAATTTTTTGTTCTTCAAGTTTAAGTGAACTACGAGCCCCATTGTTAATCCTTTAAAGGAAATTATTTGTAAATTTCGACAAGTAGAACAATGAATGGAACAGGTAGACGGTTGAAATCTTTGTATATATTGCTTCTATATAATCTAAGAAACATATATGCAAAGCATCCAAACAGTACCATTCGCCAATTTTTTGTTCTTCAAGTTTAAGTAAACTACGATCCCCATTGTTAATCCCTTAACGGAAATTATTTGTAACTTTCGACAAGTAGAACAGTGAATGGAACAGGTAGACGGTTGAAATCTTTGTATATATTGCTTCTATATAGTATAAGAAACATATATGCATAGCATCCAAACAGTACCATTCGCCAATTTTTTGTTCTTCAAGTTTAAGTGAACAACGAGCCCCATTGTTAATCCTTTAAAGGAAATTATTTGTAAATTTCGACAAGTAGAACAATGAATGGAACATGTAGACTGTTGAAATCATTGTATATATTGCTTCTATATAATCTACGAAACATATATGCAAAGCGTCCAAACAGTACAATTCGCCAATTATTTGATCTTCAAGTTTAAGTAAAATACGATCCCCATTGTTAATCCTTTAAAGGAAATTATTTGTAAATTTCGACAAGTAGAACAATGAATGGAACAGGTAGACGGTTGAAATCTTTGTATATATTGCTTCTATATAATCTAAGAAACATATATGCAAAGCATCCAAACAGTACCATTCGCCAATTTTTTGTTCTTCAAGTTTAAGTAAACTACGATCCCCATTGTTAATCCCTTAACGGAAATTATTTGTAACTTTCGACAAGTAGAACAGTGAATGGAACAGGTAGACGGTTGAAATCTTTGTATATATTGCTTCTATATAGTATAAGAAACATATATGCATAGCATCCAAACAGTACCATTCGCCAATTTTTTGTTCTTCAAGTTTAAGTGAACAACGAGCCCCATTGTTAATCCTTTAAAGGAAATTATTTGTAAATTTCGACAAGTAGAACAATGAATGGAACATGTAGGCTGTTGAAATCATTGTATATATTGCTTCTATATAATCTACGAAACATATATGCAAAGCGTCCAAACAGTACAATTCGCCAATTATTTGATCTTCAAGTTTAAGTGAACTACGAGCCCCATTGTTAATACTTTAGTGGTAATTATTTGTAACTTGCGACAAGTAGAACAATGAATGGAACAGGTAGCCGGTTAAAATCAATGTATATATTGCTTCTATATAGTCTAAGAAACATGTACGCAAAGCATCCAAACAGTACCATTCGCCAATTTTTTGTTCTTCAAGTTTAAGTGAACAATGAGCCCCAATGGTTAATCCTTTATCGGAAATTGTTTGTAACTTTCGGCAAGTAGAACAATGAATGGAACATGTAGACGGGTGAAATCTTTCTATATATTGCTTCTAAATAGTCTAAGAAACATATATGCAAAGCATCCAAACAGTACAATGCGCCAATTTTTTGTTCTTCAAGTTTAAGTGAACTACGAGCCCCATTGTTAATCCTTTAACGGAAATTAATTGTAACTTTCTACAAGTAGAACAATGAATGGAACACGTAGACGGTTGAAATCTTTGTATATATTGCTTCCATATAGTCTAAGAAACCTATATGCAAAGCATCCAAACAGTACAATTCGCCAATTTTTTGTTCTTCAAGTTTAAGTGAACAATGAGCCCCAATGGTTAATCCTTTATCGGTAATTATTTGTAAATTTCGACAAGTAGAACAATGAATGGAACCGGTAGCCGGTTGAAATCAATGTATATATTGTTTCTATATAGTCTAAGAAACATATATGCAAAGCGTCCAAACAGTACAATTCGCCAATTATTTGATCTTCAAGTTTAAGTGAACTACGAGCCCCATTGTTAATACTTTAACGGAAATTATTTGTACCTTGCGACAAGTTGAACAATGAATGGAACAGGTAGCCGGTTGAAATCAATGTATATATTGCTTCTATATAGTCTAAGAAACATGTACGCAAAGCATCCAAACAGTACCATTCGCCAGTTTTTTGTTCTTCAAGTTTAAGTGAACAACGAGCCCCAATGGTTAATCCTTTATCGGTAATTATTTGTAATTTTCGACAAGTAGAACAATGTATGGAACAGGTAGACGGTTGAAATCTTTGTATATATTGCTTCTATATAGTCTAAGAAACATATATGCAAAGCATCCAAAGAGTACAATTCGCCTATTTCTTGTTCTTCAAGTTTAAGTAAACTACGATCCCCAATGGTTAATCCTTTAAAGGAAATTATTTGTAAATTTCGACAAGTAGAACAATGAATGGAACAGGTAGACGGTTGAAATCTTTGTATATATTGCTTCTATATAGACTAAGAAACATATATGCAAATCATCCAAACAGTACAATTCGCCAATTTTTTGTTCTTCATGTTTAAGTGAACAATGAGCCCCAATGGTTAATCCTTTATCGGTAATTATTTGTAATTATCGACAAGTAGAACAATGAATGGAACTGGTAGACGGTTGAAATCTTTGTATATAATGTTTCTATATAATCTAAGAAACATATATGCAATGCATCTAAACAGTAACAATCGCCAATTTTTTGTTCTTGAAGTTTAAGTGAACTACGAGCCCCATTGTTAATACTTTAACGGAAATTATTTGTATCTTGCGACAAGTAGAACAATGAATGGAACAGGTAGACGGTTGAAATCTTTGTATATATTGCTTCTATATAATCTAAGAAACATATATGCAAAGCATCCAAACAGTACCATTCGCCAATTTTTTGTTCTACAAGTTGAAGTGAACAACGAGCCCCATTGTTAATCCTTTAAAGGAAATTATTTGTAAATTTCGACAAGTAGAACAATGAATGGAACAGGTAGACGGTTGAAATCTTTGTATATATTGCTTCTATATAATCTAAGAAACATTTATGCAAAGCATCCAAACAGTACCATTCGCCAATTTTTTGTTCTTCAAGTTTAAGTGAACAACGAGCCCCATTGTTAATCCTTTAAAGGAAATTATTTGTAAATTTCGACAAGTAGAACAATGAATGTAACAGATAGACGGTTGAAATCTTTGTATATATTGCTTCCATATAGTCTAAGAAACATGTACGCAAAGCATCCAAACAGTACCATTCGCCAATTTTTTGTTCTTCAAGTTTAAGTGAACAATGAGCCCCAATGGTTAATCCTTTATCGGAAATTATTTGTAACTTTCGGCAAGTAGAACAATGAATGGAACAGGTAGACGGTTGAAATCTTTGTATATATTGATTCTATATAGTCTAAGAAACATATATGCAAAGCATCCAAACAGTACAATTCGCCAATTTATTGTTCTTCAAGTTTAAGTGAACTATGAGCCCCATTGTTAATCCTTTAAAGGAAATTATTTGTAAATTTCGACAAGTAGAACTATGAATGGAACAGGTAGACGGTTGAAATCTTTGTATATATTGCTTCTATATAATCTAAGTAACATATATGCAAAGCATCCAAACAGTACCATTCGCCAATTTTTTGTTCTTCAAGTTTAAGTGAACAATGAGCCCCATTGTTAATCCTTTATCGGAAATTATTTGTAACTTTCGACAAGCAGAACATTGAATGGAACAGGTAGACGGTTGAAATCTTTGTATATATTGCTTCTATATAGTCTAAGAAACATATATGCAAAGCATCCAAACAGTACAATTCGCCAATTTTTTGTTCTTCATGTTTAAGTGAACAATGAGCCCCAATGGTTAATCCTTTATCGGTAATTATTTGTAATTTTCGGCAAGTAGAACAATGAATGGAACTGGTAGACGGTTGAAATCTTTGTATATATTGCTTCTATATAGTCTAAGAAACATATATGCAAAGCATCCAAACAGTACAATTCGCCAATTTTTTGTTCTTCAAGTTTAAGTGAACTACGAGCCCCATTGTTAATCCTTTAAAGGAAATTATTTGTAAATTTCGACAAGTAGAACAATGAATGGAACAGGTAGACGGTTGAAATCTTTGTATATATTGCTTCTATATAATCTAAGAAACATATATGCAAAGCATCCAAACAGTACCATTCGCCAATTTTTTGTTCTTCAAGTTTAAGTAAACTACGATCCCCATTGTTAATCCCTTAACGGAAATTATTTGTAACTTTCGACAAGTAGAACAGTGAATGGAACAGGTAGACGGTTGAAATCTTTGTATATATTGCTTCTATATAGTATAAGAAACATATATGCATAGCATCCAAACAGTACCATTCGCCAATTTTTTGTTCTTCAAGTTTAAGTGAACAACGAGCCCCATTGTTAATCCTTTAAAGGAAATTATTTGTAAATTTCGACAAGTAGAACAATGAATGGAACATGTAGACTGTTGAAATCATTGTATATATTGCTTCTATATAATCTACGAAACATATATGCAAAGCGTCCAAACAGTACAATTCGCCAATTATTTGATCTTCAAGTTTAAGTAAAATACGATCCCCATTGTTAATCCTTTAAAGGAAATTATTTGTAAATTTCGACAAGTAGAACAATGAATGGAACAGGTAGACGGTTGAAATCTTTGTATATATTGCTTCTATATAATCTAAGAAACATATATGCAAAGCATCCAAACAGTACTATTCGCCAATTTTTTGTTCTTCAAGTTTAAGTAAACTACGATCCCCATTGTTAATCCCTTAACGGAAATTATTTGTAACTTTCGACAAGTAGAACAGTGAATGGAACAGGTAGACGGTTGAAATCTTTGTATATATTGCTTCTATATAGTATAAGAAACATATATGCATAGCATCCAAACAGTACCATTCGCCAATTTTTTGTTCTTCAAGTTTAAGTGAACAACGAGCCCCATTGTTAATCCTTTAAAGGAAATTATTTGTAAATTTCGACAAGTAGAACAATGAATGGAACATGTAGGCTGTTGAAATCATTGTATATATTGCTTCTATATAATCTACGAAACATATATGCAAAGCGTCCAAACAGTACAATTCGCCAATTATTTGATCTTCAAGTTTAAGTGAACTACGAGCCCCATTGTTAATACTTTAGTGGTAATTATTTGTAACTTGCGACAAGTAGAACAATGAATGGAACAGGTAGCCGGTTAAAATCAATGTATATATTGCTTCTATATAGTCTAAGAAACATGTACGCAAAGCATCCAAACAGTACCATTCGCCAATTTTTTGTTCTTCAAGTTTAAGTGAACAATGAGCCCCAATGGTTAATCCTTTATCGGAAATTGTTTGTAACTTTCGGCAAGTAGAACAATGAATGGAACATGTAGACGGGTGAAATCTTTCTATATATTGCTTCTAAATAGTCTAAGAAACATATATGCAAAGCATCCAAACAGTACAATGCGCCAATTTTTTGTTCTTCAAGTTTAAGTGAACTACGAGCCCCATTGTTAATCCTTTAACGGAAATTAATTGTAACTTTCTACAAGTAGAACAATGAATGGAACACGTAGACGGTTGAAATCTTTGTATATATTGCTTCCATATAGTCTAAGAAACCTATATGCAAAGCATCCAAACAGTACAATTCGCCAATTTTTTGTTCTTCAAGTTTAAGTGAACAATGAGCCCCAATGGTTAATCCTTTATCGGTAATTATTTGTAAATTTCGACAAGTAGAACAATGAATGGAACCGGTAGACGGTTGAAATCCTTGTATATATTGCCTCTGTATAATCTAAGAAACATATGTGCAAAGCATCCAAACAGTACCATTCGCCAATTTTTTGTCCTTCAAGTTTAAGTGAACTACGAGCCCCATTGTTAATCCTTTAAAGGAAATTATTTGTAAATTTCGACAAGTAGAACAATGAATGGAACAGGTAGACTGTTGAAATCATTGTATATATTGCTTCTATATAGTCTAAGAAACATATATGCAAAGCATCCAAACAGTACCATTCGCCAATTTTTTGTTCTTCAAGTTTAAGTGAACAATGAGCCCCAATGGTTAATCCTTTATCGGAAATTATTTGTAACTTTCGACAAGTAGAACAATGAATGGAACAGGTAGACGGTTGAAATCTTTGTATATATTGCTTCTATATAATCTAAGAAACATATATGCAAAGCATCCAAACAGTACCATTCGCCAATTTTTTGTTCTTCAAGTTTAAGTGAACAACGAGAACCATTGATAATCATGAAACGGAAATTATTTCTAACTTTTTACAAGTAGAACAATGAATAGAACAGGTAGACGGTTGAAATCTTTGTATATGTTGCTTCTATATAGTCTAAGAAACCTATATGCAAAGCATCCAAACAGTACCATTCGCCAATTTTTTGGTTTTCCAGTTTAAGTGAACAATGAGCCCCTATGGTTAATCCTTTATCGGTAATTATTTGTAACTTTCGACAAGTAGAACAATGAATGGAACAGGTAGACGGTTGAAATCCTTGTATATATTGCGTCTATATAATCTAAGAAACATAGAGCATAATAAACAATGAGCCCCATTGTTACTCCTTTAAAGGAAATTATTTGTAACTTTCGACAAGTAGAACAATGAATGGAACTGGTAGACGGTTGAAATTTGTGTATATATTGCTTCTATATAGTCTAAGAAACATATATGCAAAGCATCCAAACAGTACCATTCGCCAATTTTTTGTTCTTCAACTTTAAGTGAACAATGAGCCCCAATGGTTAATCCGTTATCGGAAATTATTTGTAACTTTCGACAAGTAGAACAATGAATGGAACGGGTACACGGTTGAAATCTTTGTATATATTGCTTCTATATAGTCTAAGAAACCTATATGCAAAGCATCCAAACAGTACAATTCGCCAATTTTTTGTTCTTCAAGTTTAAGTGAACAATGAGCCCCAATGGTTAATCCTTTATCGGTAATTATTTGTAAATTTCGACAAGTAGAACAATGAATGGACCAGGTAGACGGTTGAAATCCTTGTATATATTGCCTCTGTATAATCTAAGAAACATATGTGCAAAGCATCCAAACAGTACCATTCGCCAATTTTTTGTCCTTCAAGTTTAAGTGAACTACGAGCCCCATTGTTAATCCTTTAAAGGAAATTATTTGTAAATTTCGACAAGTAGAACAATGAATGGAACAGGTAGACTGTTGAAATCATTGTATATATTGCTTCTATATAGTCTAAGAAACATATATGCAAAGCATCCAAACAGTACCATTCGCCAATTTTTTGTTCTTCAAGTTTAAGTGAACAATGAGCCCCAATGGTTAATCCTTTATCGGAAATTATTTGTAACTTTCGACAAGTAGAACAATGAATGGAACAGGTAGACGGTTGAAATCTTTGTATATATTGCTTCTATATAATCTAAGAAACATATATGCAAAGCATCCAAACAGTACCATTCGCCAATTTTTGTTCTTCAAGTTTAAGTGAACAACGAGCCCCATTGATAATCCTTTAAAGGAAATTATTTGTAACTTTCGACAAGTAGAACAATGAATGGAACAGGTAGACGGTTGAAATCTTTGTATATATTGCTTCTATATAGTCTAAGAAACATATATGCAAAGCATCCAAACAGTACAATTCGCCAATTATTTGTTCTTCAAGTTTAAGTGAACTACGAGCCCCATTGTTAATCCTTTAAAGGAAACTATTTGTAAATTTCGACAAGTAGAACAATGAATGGATCATGTAGACGGTTGAAATCATTGCATATATTGCTTCTATATAGTGTGCGAAACAAATATGCAAAGCATCCAAACAGTACAATTCGCCAATTTTTTGTTCTTCTAGTTTAAGTGAACTACGAGCCCCATTGATAATCATGAAACGGAAATTATTTGTAACTTTCTACAAGTAGAACAATGAATAGAACAGGTAGACGGTTGAAATCTTTGTATATGTTGCTTCTATATAGTCTAAGAAACTTATATGCAAAGCATCTAAACAGTAACAATCGCCAATTTTTTTATCTTCAAGTTTAAGTGAACAATGAGCCCCAATGGTTAATCCGTTATCGGAAATTATTTGTAACTTTCGACAAGTAGAACAATGAATAGAACAGGTCGACGGTTGAAATCTTTGTATATATTGCTTCCATATAGTCTAAGAAACATATATGCAAAGCATCCAAACAGTAGCATTCGCCAATTTTTTGTTCTTCAAGTTTAAGTGAACAATGAGCCCCATTGTTAATCCTTTATCGGAAATTATTTGTAACTTTCGACAAGTAGAACAATGAATGGAACAGGTAGACGGTTGAAATCTTTGTATATATTGCTTCTATATAGTCTAAGAAACATATATGCAAAGCATCCAAACAGTACAATTCGCCAATTTATTGTTCTTCAAGTTTAAGTGAACAACGAGCCCCATTGTTAATCCTTTAAAGAAAATGATTTGTAAATTTCGACAAGTAGAACAATGATTGGAACACGTAGACGGTTGAAATCTTTGTATATATTGCTTCCATATAGTCTAAGAAACATATATGCAAAGCATCCAAACAGTACCATTCGCCAATTTTTTGTCCTTCAAGCTTAAGTGAACAATGAGCCCCATTGTTAATCCTTTATCGGAAATTATTTGTAACTTTCGAGAAGTAGAACAATGAATGGAACAGGTAGACGGTTGAAATCTTTGTATATATTGCTTCTATATAGTCTAAGAAACATATATGCAAAGCATCCAAGCAGTACAATTCGCCAATTTTTTGTTCTTCAAGTTTAAGTGAACAATGAGCCCCAATGGTTAATCCTTTATCCGTAATTATTTGTAACTTCCGACAAGTAGAACAATGAATGGAACAGGTAGACGGTTGAAATCTTTGTATATATTGCGTCTATATAGTCTAAGAAACATATATGCAAAGCATCCAAACAGTACCATTCGCCAATTTTTTGTTCTTCAAGTTTAAGTGAACTACGAGCCCCATTGTTAATCCTTTAAAGGAAATTATTTGTAAATTTCGACAAGTAGAACAATGAATGGAACAGGTAGACGGTTGAAATCAATGTATATATTGCTTCTATATAGTCTAAGAAACATATATGCAAAGCATCTAAACAGTACAATTCGCCGATTTATTGTTCTTCAAGTTTAAGTGAACAACGAGCCCCATTGTTAATCCTTTAAAGGAAATTACTTGTAATTTTCGACAAGTAGAACAATGAATAGAACAGGTAGACGGTTGAAATCTTTGTATATGTTGCTTCTATATAGTCTAAGAAACCTATATGCAAAGCATCCAAACAGTACCATTCGCCAATTTTTTGTTCTTCAAGTTTAAGTGAACTACGAGCCCCATTGTTAATCCTTTAAAGAAAATTATTTGTAAATTTCGACAAGTAGAACAATGATTGGAACACGTAGACGGTTGAAATCCTTGTATATATTGCCTCTGTATAATCTAAGAAACATATGTGCAAAGCATCCAAACAGTACCATTCGCCAATTTTTTGTCCTTCAAGTTTAAGTGAACTACGAGCCCCATTGTTAATCCTTTAAAGGAAATTATTTGTAAATTTCGACAAGTAGAACAATGAATGGAACAGGTAGACTGTTGAAATCATTGTATATATTGCTTCTATATAGTCTAAGAAACATATATGCAAAGCATCCAAACAGTACCATTCGCCAATTTTTTGTTCTTCAAGTTTAAGTGAACAATGAGCCCCAATGGTTAATCCTTTATCGGAAATTATTTGTAACTTTCGACAAGTAGAACAATGAATGGAACAGGTAGACGGTTGAAATCTTTGTATATATTGCTTCTATATAATCTAAGAAACATATATGCAAAGCATCCAAACAGTACCATTCGCCAATTTTTTGTTCTTCAAGTTTAAGTGAACAACGAGCCCCATTGATAATCCTTTAAAGGAAATTATTTGTAACTTTCGACAAGTAGAACAATGAATGGAACAGGTAGACGGTTGAAATCTTTGTATATATTGCTTCTATATAGTCTAAGAAACATATATGCAAAGCATCCAAACAGTACAATTCGCCAATTATTTGTTCTTCAAGTTTAAGTGAACTACGAGCCCCATTGTTAATCCTTTAAAGGAAACTATTTGTAAATTTCGACAAGTAGAACAATGAATGGATCATGTAGACGGTTGAAATCATTGCATATATTGCTTCTATATAGTGTGCGAAACAAATATGCAAAGCATCCAAACAGTACAATTCGCCAATTTTTTGTTCTTCTAGTTTAAGTGAACTACGAGCCCCATTGATAATCATGAAACGGAAATTATTTGTAACTTTCTACAAGTAGAACAATGAATAGAACAGGTAGACGGTTGAAATCTTTGTATATGTTGCTTCTATATAGTCTAAGAAACTTATATGCAAAGCATCTAAACAGTAACAATCGCCAATTTTTTTATCTTCAAGTTTAAGTGAACAATGAGCCCCAATGGTTAATCCGTTATCGGAAATTATTTGTAACTTTCGACAAGTAGAACAATGAATAGAACAGGTCGACGGTTGAAATCTTTGTATATATTGCTTCCATATAGTCTAAGAAACATATATGCAAAGCATCCAAACAGTAGCATTCGCCAATTTTTTGTTCTTCAAGTTTAAGTGAACAATGAGCCCCATTGTTAATCCTTTATCGGAAATTATTTGTAACTTTCGACAAGTAGAACAATGAATGGAACAGGTAGACGGTTGAAATCTTTGTATATATTGCTTCTATATAGTCTAAGAAACATATATGCAAAGCATCCAAACAGTACAATTCGCCAATTTATTGTTCTTCAAGTTTAAGTGAACAACGAGCCCCATTGTTAATCCTTTAAAGAAAATGATTTGTAAATTTCGACAAGTAGAACAATGATTGGAACACGTAGACGGTTGAAATCTTTGTATATATTGCTTCCATATAGTCTAAGAAACATATATGCAAAGCATCCAAACAGTACCATTCGCCAATTTTTTGTCCTTCAAGCTTAAGTGAACAATGAGCCCCATTGTTAATCCTTTATCGGAAATTATTTGTAACTTTCGAGAAGTAGAACAATGAATGGAACAGGTAGACGGTTGAAATCTTTGTATATATTGCTTCTATATAGTCTAAGAAACATATATGCAAAGCATCCAAGCAGTACAATTCGCCAATTTTTTGTTCTTCAAGTTTAAGTGAACAATGAGCCCCAATGGTTAATCCTTTATCCGTAATTATTTGTAACTTCCGACAAGTAGAACAATGAATGGAACAGGTAGACGGTTGAAATCTTTGTATATATTGCGTCTATATAGTCTAAGAAACATATATGCAAAGCATCCAAACAGTACCATTCGCCAATTTTTTGTTCTTCAAGTTTAAGTGAACTACGAGCCCCATTGTTAATCCTTTAAAGGAAATTATTTGTAAATTTCGACAAGTAGAACAATGAATGGAACAGGTAGACGGTTGAAATCAATGTATATATTGCTTCTATATAGTCTAAGAAACATATATGCAAAGCATCTAAACAGTACAATTCGCCGATTTATTGTTCTTCAAGTTTAAGTGAACAACGAGCCCCATTGTTAATCCTTTAAAGGAAATTACTTGTAATTTTCGACAAGTAGAACAATGAATAGAACAGGTAGACGGTTGAAATCTTTGTATATGTTGCTTCTATATAGTCTAAGAAACCTATATGCAAAGCATCCAAACAGTACCATTCGCCAATTTTTTGTTCTTCAAGTTTAAGTGAACTACGAGCCCCATTGTTAATCCTTTAAAGAAAATTATTTGTAAATTTCGACAAGTAGAACAATGATTGGAACACGTAGACGGTTGAAATCTTTGTATATATTGCTTCCATATAGTCTAAGAAACATGTACGCAAAGCATCCAAACAGTACCGTTCGCCAATTTTTTGTTCTTCAAGTTTAAGTGAACTACGAGCCCCATTGTTAATCCTTTAAAGAAAATTATTTGTAAATTTCGACAAGTAGAACAATGATTGGAACACGTAGACGGTTGAAATCTTTGTATATATTGCTTCCATATAGTCTAAGAAACATGTACGCAAAGCATCCAAACAGTACCGTTCGCCAATTTTTTGTTCTTCAAGTTTAAGTGAACTACGAGCCCCATTGTTACTCCTTTAAAGGAAATTATTTGTAACTTTCGACAAGTAGAACAATGAATGGAACTGGTAGACGGTTGAAATCTTTGTATATATTGCTTCTATATAGTCTAAGAAACATATATGCAAAGCATCCAAACAGTACCATTCGCCAATTTTTTGTTCTTCAAGTTTAAGTGAACAATGAGCCCCAATGGTTAATCCGTTATCGGAAATTATTTGTAACTTTCGACAAGTAGAACAATGAATGGAACAGGTACACGGTTGAAATCTTTGTATATATTGCTTCTATATAGTCTAAGAAACTTATATGCAAAGCATCTAAAGAGTAACATTCGCCAATTTTTTTATCTTCAAGTTTAAGTGAACAATGAGCCCCAATGGTTAATCCGTTATCGGAAATTATTTGTAACTTGCGACAAGTAGAACAATGAGTGGAACCGTTAGACGGTTGAAATCAATGTATATATTGCTTCTATATAGTCTAAGAAACATATATGCAAAGCATCCAAACAGTACCATTCGCCAATTTTTTGTTCTTCAAGTTTAAGTGAACAATGAGCCCCATTGTTAATACTTTATCGGAAATTATTTGTAACTTTCGACAAGTAGAACAATGAATAGAACATGTAGACGGTTGAAATCTTTGTATATATTGCTTCTATATAGTATAAGAATCATATACGCAAAGCATCCAAACAGTACAATTCGCCAATTTATTGTTCTTCAAGTTTAAGTGAACAACGAGCCCCATTGTTAATCCTTTAAAGGAAATTATTTGTAAATTTCGACAAGTAGAACAATGATTGGGACACGTAGAAGGTTGAAATCTTTGTATATATTGCTTCCATATAGTCTAAGAAACATGTACGCAAAGCATCCAAACAGTACCGTTCGCCAATTTTTTGTTCTTCAAGTTTAAGTGAACAATGAGCCCCAATGGTTAATCCGTTATCGGAAATTATTTGTAACTTTCGACAAGTAGAACAATGAATGGAACAGGTAGACGGTTGAAATCTTTGTATATATTGCTTCTATATAGTCTAAGAAACATATATGCAAAGCATCCAAGCAGTACAATTCGCCAATTTTTTGTTATTCAAGTTTAAGTAAACTACGCTCCCCATTGTTAATCCCTTAACGGAAATTATTTGTAACTTTCGACAAGTAGAACAATGAATGGAACTGGTAGACGGTTGAAATCTTTGTATATATTGCTTCTATATAATCTAAGAAACATATATGCAAAGCATCCAAACAGTACCATTCGCCAATTTTTTGTTCTTCAAGTTTAAGTGAACAACGAGCCCCATTGATAATCCTTTAAAGGAAATTATTTGTAACTTTCGACAAGTAGAACAATGAATGGAACAGGTAGACGGTTGAAATCTTTGTATATATTGCTTCTATATAGTCTAAGAAACATATATGCAAAGCTTCCAAACAGTACAATTCGCTAATTTATTGTTCTTCAAGTTTAAGTGAACTACGAGCCCCATTGTTAATCCTTTAAAGGAAATTATTTGTAAATTTCGACAAGTAGAACTATGAATGGAACAGGTAGACGGTTGAAATCTTTGTATATATTGCTTCTATATAGTCTAAGAAACATATATGCAAAGCATCCAAACAGTGCCATTCGCCAATTTTTTGTTCTTCAAGTTTAAGTGAACAATGAGCCCCATTGTTAATCCTTTATCGGAAATTATTTGTAACTTTCGGCAAGTAGAACAATGAATGGAACAGGTAGACGGTTGAAATCTTTGTATATATTGCTTCTATATAGTCTAAGAAACATATATGCAAAGCATTCAAACAGTAAAATTCGCCAATTTCTTGTTCTTCAAGTTTAAGTAAACTACGATCCCCATTGTTAATGCCTTAACGGAAATTATTTGTAACTTTCGACAAGTAGAACAATGAATGGAACAGGTAGACGGTTGAAATCTTTGTATACATTGCTTCTATAAAGTCTAAGAAACATATATGCAAATCATCCAAACAGTACAATTCGCCAATTATTTGATCTTCAAGTTTAAGTGAACTACGAGCCCCATTGTTAATACTTTAACGGAAATTATTTGTAACTTGCGACAAGTAGAAGAATGAATGGACAGGTAGAAGGTTGAAATCAATGTATATATTGCTTCTATATAGTCTAAGAAACATATATGCAAAGCATCCAAACAGTACAATTCGCCAATTTTTTGTTCTTCAAGTTTAAGTGAACAATGAGCCCCAATGGTTAATCCTTTATCGGAAATTATTTGTAACTTTCGACAAGTAGAACAATGAATGGAACAGGTAGACGGTTGAAATCTTTGTATATATTGCTTCTATATAGTCTAAGAAACATATATGCAAAGCATCCAAACAGTACAATTCGCCAATTTTTTGTTCTTCAAGTTTAAGTGAACAATGAGCCCCAATGGTTAATCCTTTATCGGAAATTATTTGTAAATTTCGACAAGTAGAACAATGAATGGAACAGGTAGCCGGTTGAAATCTTTGTATATATTGCTTCTATGTAGTCTAAGAAACATATATGCAAAGCATCCAAACAGTACAATTCGCCAATTTTTTGTTCTTCAAGTTTAAGTGAACAATGAGCCCAAATGGTTAATCCGTTATCGGAAATTATTTGTAACTTTCGACAAGTAGAACAATGAATGGAAAAGGTAGACGGTTGAAATCTTTGTATATATTGCTTCTATATAGTCTAAGAAACATATGTGCAAAGCATCCAAACAGTACAATTCTCCAATTTTTTGTTCTTCAAGTTTAAGTGAACAATGAGCCCCAATGGTTAATCCGTTATCGGAAATTATTTGTAACTTTCGACAAGTAGAACAATGAATGGAACAGGTAGACGGTTGAAATCTTTGTATATATTGCTTCTATATAATATAAGAAACATATATGCAAAGCATCCAAACAGTACCATTCGCCAATTTTTTGTTCTTCAAGTTTAAGTGAACAATGAGCCCCAATTGTTAATCCGTTATCGGAAATTATTTGTAACTTTCGACAAGTAGAACAATGAGTGGAACAGGTAGACGGTTGAAATCAATGTATATATTGCTTCTATATAGTCTAAGAAACATATATGCAAAGCATCCAAACAGTACCATTCGCCAATTTTTTGTTCTTCAAGTTTAAGTGAACAATGAACCCCAATGTTAATCCTGTATCGGAAATTATTTGTAAATTTCGACAAGTAGAACAATGAATGGAACAGGTAGACTGTTGAAATCATTGTATATATTGCTTCTATATAGTCCAAGAAACATATATGCAAAGCGTCCAAACAGTACAATTCGCCAATTTTTTGTTCTTCAAGTTTAAGTGAACAACGAGCCCCATTGTTAATCCTTTATCGGAAATTATTTGTAACTTTCGACAAGTAGAACAATGAATGGAACAGGTACACGGTTGAAATCTTTGTATATATTGCTTCTATATAGTCTAAGAAACTTATATGCAAAGCATCTAAAGAGTAACATTCGCCAATTTTTTTATCTTCAAGTTTAAGTGAACAATGAGCCCCAATGGTTAATCCGTTATCGGAAATTATTTGTAACTTGCGACAAGTAGAACAATGAGTGGAACCGTTAGACGGTTGAAATCAATGTATATATTGCTTCTATATAGTCTAAGAAACATATATGCAAAGCATCCAAACAGTACCATTCGCCAATTTTTTGTTCTTCAAGTTTAAGTGAACAATGAGCCCCATTGTTAATCCTTTATCGGAAATTATTTGTAACTTTCGACAAGTAGAACAATGAATAGAACATGTAGACGGTTGAAATCTTTGTATATATTGCTTCTATATAGTATAAGAATCATATATGCAAAGCATCCAAACAGTACAATTCGCCAATTTATTGTTCTTCAAGTTTAAGTGAACAACGAGCCCCATTGTTAATCCTTTAAAGGAAATTATTTGTAAATTTCGACAAGTAGAACAATGATTGGGACACGTAGAAGGTTGAAATCTTTGTATATATTGCTTCCATATAGTCTAAGAAACATGTACGCAAAGCATCCAAACAGTACCGTTCGCCAATTTTTTGTTCTTCAAGTTTAAGTGAACAATGAGCCCCAGTGGTTAATCCGTTATCGGAAATTATTTGTAACTTTCGACAAGTAGAACAATGAATGGAACAGGTAGACGGTAGAAATCTTTGTATATATTGCTTCTATATAGTCTAAGAAACATATATGCAAAGCATCCAAGCAGTACAATTCGCCAATTTTTTGTTATTCAAGTTTAAGTAAACTACGATCCCCATTGTTAATCCCTTAACGGAAATTATTTGTAACTTTCGACAAGTAGAACAATGAATGGAACTGGTAGACGGTTGAAATCTTTTTATATATTGCTTCTATATAGTCTAAGAAACATGTATGCAAAGCATCCAAACAGTACAATTTGCCAATTTTTTGTTCTTCAAGTTTAAGTAAACTACAATCCCCATTGTTAATCCCTTAACGGAAATTATTTGTAACTTTCGACAAGTAGAACAATGAATGGAACAGGTAGACGGTTGAAATCTTTGTAGATATTGCTTCTATGTAGTCTAAGAAACATATATGCAAAGCATCCAAACAGTACAATTCGCCAATTTTTTGTTCTTCAAGTTTAAGTGAACAATGAGCCCCATTGTTAATCCTTTAAAGGAAATTATTTGTAACTTTCGACAAGTAGAACAATGAATGGAACAGGTAGACGGTTGAAATCTTTGTATATATTGCTTCTATATAGTCTAAGAAACATATATGCAAAGCATTCAAACAGTAAAATTCGCCAATTTCTTGTTCTTCAAGTTTAAGTAAACTACGATCCCCATTGTTAATGCTTTAACGGAAATTATTTGTAACTTTCGACAAGTAGAACAATGAATGGAACAGGTAGACGGTTGAAATCTTTGTATACATTGCTTCTATAAAGTCTAAGAAACATATATGCAAATCATCCAAACAGTACAATTCGCCAATTATTTGATCTTCAAGTTTAAGTGAACTACGAGCCCCATTGTTAATACTTTAACGGAAATTATTTGTAACTTGCGACAAGTAGAAGAATGAATGGACAGGTAGAAGGTTGAAATCAATGTATATATTGCTTCTATATAGTCTAAGAAACATATATGCAAAGCATCCAAACAGTACAATTCGCCAATTTTTTGTTCTTCAAGTTTAAGTGAACAATGAGCCCCAATGGTTAATCCTTTATCGGAAATTATTTGTAACTTTCGACAAGTAGAACAATGAATGGAACAGGTAGACGGTTGAAATCTTTGTATATATTGCTTCTATATAGTCTAAGAAACATATATGCAAAGCATCCAAACAGTACAATTCGCCAATTTTTTGTTCTTCAAGTTTAAGTGAACAATGAGCCCCAATGGTTAATCCTTTATCGGAAATTATTTGTAAATTTCGACAAGTAGAACAATGAATGGAACAGGTAGCCGGTTGAAATCTTTGTATATATTGCTTCTATGTAGTCTAAGAAACATATATGCAAAGCATCCAAACAGTACAATTCGCCAATTTTTTGTTCTTCAAGTTTAAGTGAACAATGAGCCCAAATGGTTAATCCGTTATCGGAAATTATTTGTAACTTTCGACAAGTAGAACAATGAATGGAAAAGGTAGACGGTTGAAATCTTTGTATATATTGCTTCTATATAGTCTAAGAAACATATGTGCAAAGCATCCAAACAGTACAATTCTCCAATTTTTTGTTCTTCAAGTTTAAGTGAACAATGAGCCCCAATGGTTAATCCGTTATCGGAAATTATTTGTAACTTTCGACAAGTAGAACAATGAATGGAACAGGTAGACGGTTGAAATCTTTGTATATATTGCTTCTATATAGTATAAGAAACATATATGCAAAGCATCCAAACAGTACCATTCGCCAATTTTTTGTTCTTCAAGTTTAAGTGAACAATGAGCCCCAATTGTTAATCCGTTATCGGAAATTATTTGTAACTTTCGACAAGTAGAACAATGAGTGGAACAGGTAGACGGTTGAAATCAATGTATATATTGCTTCTATATAGTCTAAGAAACATATATGCAAAGCATCCAAACAGTACCATTCGCCAATTTTTTGTTCTTCAAGTTTAAGTGAACAATGAACCCCATTGTTAATCCTGTATCGGAAATTATTTGTAAATTTCGACAAGTAGAACAATGAATGGAACAGGTAGACTGTTGAAATCATTGTATATATTGCTTCTATATAGTCCAAGAAACATATATGCAAAGCGTCCAAACAGTACAATTCGCCAATTTTTTGTTCTTCAAGTTTAAGTGAACAACGAGCCCCATTGTTAATCCTTTATCGGAAATTATTTGTAACTTTCGACAAGTAGAACAATGAATGGAACAGGTAGACGGTTGAAATCTTTGTATATATTGCTTCTATATAGTCTAAGAAACATATATGCAAAGCATCCAACCAGTACAATTCGCAAATTTTTTGTTCTTCAAGTTTAAGTGAACAATGAGCCCCATTGTTAATCCTTTAAAGGAAATTATTTGTAACTTTCGACAAGTAGAACAATGAATGGAACAGGTACACGGTTGAAATCTTTGTATATATTGCTTCTATATAGTCTAAGAAACATATATGCAAAGCATCCAAACAGTAAAATTCGCCAATTTTTTGTTCTTCAAGTTTAAGTGAACAATGAGCCCCAATGGTTAATCCTTTATCGGTAATTATTTGTAATTTTCGACAAGTAGAACAATGAATGGAACAGGTAGACGGTTGAAATCTTTGTATATATTGCTTCTATATAGTCTAAGAAACATATATGCAAAGCATCCAAACAGTTCCATTCGCCAATTTTTTGTTCTTCAAGTTTAAGTGAACTACGAGCCCCATTGTTAATCCTTTAAAGGAAATTATTTGTAAATTTCGACAAGTAGAACAATGAATGGAACAGGTAGACTGTTGAAATTATTGTACATATTGCTTCTATATAGTCTAAGAAACATATATGCAAAGCATCCAAACAGTACAATTCGCCAATTTTTTGTTCTTCAAGTTTAAGTGAACAATGAGCCCCATTGTTAATCCTTTAAAGGAAATTATTTGTAACTTTCGACAAGTAGAACAATGAATGGAACATGTAGCCGGTTGAAATCAATGTATATATTGTTTCTATAGAGTCTAAGAAACATATATGCAAAGCGTCCAACCAGTACAATTCGCCAATTATTTGATCTTCAAGTTTAAGTGAACTACGAGCCCCATTGTTAATACTTTAACGGAAATTATTTGTACCTTGCGACAAGTAGAACAATGAATGGAACAGGTAGCCGGTTGAAATCAATGTATATATTGCTTCTATATAGTCTAAGAAACATGTACGCAAAGCATCCAAACAGTACCATTCGCCAATTTTTTGTTCTTCAAGTTTAAGTGAACAACGAGCCCCAATGGTTAATCCTTTATCGGTAATTATTTGTAATTTTCGACAAGTAGAACAATGTATGGAACAGGTAGACGGTTGAAATCTTTGTATATATTGCTTCTATATAGTCTAAGAAACATATATGCAAAGCATCCAAACAGTACCAATCGCCAATTTTTTGTTCTTCAAGTTTAAGTGAACAATGAGCCCCATTGTTAATCCTTTAAAGGAAATTATTTGTAACTTTCGACAAGTAGAACATTGAATGGAACAAGTAGACGGTTGAAATCTTTGTATATATTGCTTCTATATAGTCTAAGAAACATATATGCAAAGCATCCAAAGAGTACAATTCACCTATTTCTTGTTCTTCAAGTTTAAGTAAACTACGATCCCCAATGGTTAATCCTTTAAAGGAAATTATTTGTAAATTTCGACAAGTAGAACAATGATTGGAACACGTAGACGGTTGAAATCTTTGTATATATTGCTTCCATATAGTCTAAGAAACATGTACGCAAAGCATCCAAACAGGACCATTCGCCAATTTTTTGTTCTTCAAGTTTAAGTGAACAATGAGCCCCATTGTTAATCCTTTAAAGGAAATTATTTGTAACTTTCGACAAGTAGAACAATGAATGGAACAGGTAGACGGTTGAAATCTTTGTATATATTGCTTCTATATAGTCTAAGGAACATATATGCAAAGCATCCAAACAGTACAATTCGCCAATTTTTTGTTCTTCATGTTTAAGTGAACAATGAGCCCCAATGGTTAATCCTTTATCGGTAATTATTTGTAATTTTCGACAAGTAGAACAATGAATGGAACTGGTAGACGGTTGAAATCTTTGTATATATTGTTTCTATATAATCTAAGAAACATATATGCAAAGCATCTAAACAGTAACAATCGCCAATTTTTTGTTCTTGAAGTTTAAGTGAACTACGAGCCCCATTGTTAATACTTTAACGGAAATTATTTGTATCTTGCGACAAGTAGAACAATGAATGGAACAGGTAGCCGGTTGAAATCAATGTATATATTGCTTCTATATAGTCTAAGAAACATATATGTAAAGCATCCAAACAGTACCATTCGCCAATTTTTTGTTCTTCAAGTTTAAGTGAACAATGAGCCCCAATGGTTAATCCTTTATCGGAAATTATTTGTAATTTTCGACAAGTAGAATAATGAATGGAACAGGTAGACGGTTGAAATCATTGTATATATTGCTTCCATATAGTCTAAGAAACATGTACGCAAAGCATCCAAACAGTACCATTCGCCAATTTTTTGTTCTTCAAGTTTAAGTGAACAATGAGCCCCAATGGTTAATCCTTTATCGGAAATTATTTGTAATTTTCGACAAGTAGAACAATGAATGGAACAGGTAGACGGTTGAAATCAATGTATATATTGCTTCTATATAGTCTAAGAAACATGTACGCAAAGCATCCAAACAGTACCATTCGCCAATTTTTTGTTCTTCAAGTTTAAATGAACAATGAGCCCCAATGGTTAATCCTTTATCGGAAATTACTTGTAATTTTCGACAAGTAGAACAATGAATGGAACAGGTAGACGGTTGAAATCTTTGTATATATTGCGTCTATATAATCTAAGAAACATATATGCAAAGCATCTAAACAGTACAATTCGCCGATTTATTGTTCTTCAAGTTTAAGTGAACAACGAGCCCCATTGTTAATCCTTTAAAGAAAATTATTTTTAAATTTCGACAAGTAGAACAATGATTGGAACACGTAGACGGTTGAAATCTTTGTATATATTGCTTCCATATAGTCTAAGAAACATGTACGCAAAGCATCCAAACAGTACCGTTCGCCAATTTTTTGTTCTTCAAGTTTAAGTGAACAGCGAGCCCCATTGATAATCATGAAATGGAAATTATTTGTAACTTTCTACAAGTAGAACAATGAATAGTACAGGTAGACGGGTGAAATCTTTGTATATATTGATTCTATATAATTTAAGAAACATATATGCAAAGCATCTAAACAGCACAATTCGCCAATTTTTTGTTCTTTAAGTTTAAGTGAACTACGAGCCCCATTGTTAATCCTTTAACGGAAATTAATTGTAACTTTCTACAAGTAGAACAATGATTGGAACACGTAGACGGTTGAAATCTTTGTATATATTGCTTCCATATAGTCTAAGAAAAATATATGCAAGGCATCCAAACAGTACAATTCGCCAATTTTTTGTTCTTCAAGTTTAAGTGAACAATGAGCCCCAATGGTTCATCCTTTATCGGAAATTGTTTGTAACTTTCGACAAGTAGAACAATGAATGGAACAGGTAGACGGTTGAAATCTTTGTATATATTGCTTCTATATAGTCTAAGAAACATATATGCAAAGCATCCAAACAGTACAATTCGCCAATTTTTTGTTCTTCAAGTTTAAGTGAACAATGAGCCCCAATGGTTAATCCTTTATCGGAAATTATTTGTAAATTTCGACAAGTAGAACAATGAATGGAACAGGTAGCCGGTTGAAATCTTTGTATATATTGCTTCTATGTAGTCTAAGAAACATATATGCAAAGCATCCAAACAGTACAATTCGCCAATTCTTTGTTCTTCAAGTTTAAGTGAACAATGAGCCCAAATGGTTAATCCGTTATCGGAAATTATTTGTTACTTTCGACAAGTAGAACAATGAATGGAAAAGGTAGACGGTTGAAATCTTTGTATATATTGCTTCTATATAGTCTAAGAAACATATGTGCAAAGCATCCAAACAGTACAATTCGCCAATTTTTTGTTCTTCAAGTTTAAGTGAACAATGAGCCCCAATGGTTAATCCGTTATCGGAAATTATTTGTAACTTTCGACAAGTAGAACAATGAATGGAACACGTAGACGGTTGAAATCTTTGTATATATTGCTTCCATATAGTCTAAGAAACATGTACGCAAAGCATCCAAACAGTACCGTTCGCCAATTTTTTGTTCTTCAAGTTTAAGTGAACTACGAGCCCCATTGTTACTCCTTTAAAGGAAATTATTTGTAACTTTCGACAAGTAGAACAATGAATGGAACTGGTAGACGGTTGAAATTTGTGTATATATTGCTTCTATATAGTCTAAGAAACATATATGCAAAGCATCCAAACAGTACCATTTGCCAATTTCTTGTTCTTCAAGTTTAAGTGAACAATGAGCCCCAATGGTTAATCCGTTATCGGAAATTATTTGTAACTTTCGACAAGTAGAACAATGAATGGAACAGGTACACGGTTGAAATCTTTGTATATATTGCTTCTATATAGTCTAAGAAACTTATATGCAAAGCATCTAAAGAGTAACATTCGCCAATTTTTTTATCTTCAAGTTTAAGTGAACAATGAGCCCCAATGGTTAATCCGTTATCGGAAATTATTTGTAACTTGCGACAAGTAGAACAATGAATGGAACAGGTAGACGGTTGAAATCTTTGTATATATTGCTTCTATATAGTCTAAGAAACATATATGCAAAGCATCCAAACAGTACAATTCGCCAATTTTTTGTTCTTCAAGTTTAAGTGAACAATGAGCCCAAATGGTTAATCCGTTATCGGAAATTATTTGTAACTTTCGACAAGTAGAACAATGAATGGAACAGGTAGACGGGTGAAATCTTTGTATATATTGCTTCTATATAGTCTAAGAAACATATATGCAAAGCATCCAAAGAGTACAATTCGCCTATTTCTTGTTCTTCAAGTTTAAGTAAACTACGATCCCCATTGTTAATCCTTTAACGGAAATTAATTGTAACTTTCTACAAGTAGAACAATGAATGGAACACGTAGACGGTTAAAATCTTTGTATATATTGCTTCCATATAGTCTAAGAAACCTATATGCAAAGCATCCAAACAGTACAATTCGCCAATTTTTTGTTCTTCAAGTTTAAGTGAACAATGAGCCCCAATGGTTAATCCTTTATCCGTAATTATTTGTAACTTTCGACAAGTAGAACAATGAATGGAACAGGTAGACGGTTGAAATCCTTGTATATATTAAGTCTATATAGTCTAAGAAACATATATGCAAAGCATCCAAACAGTACAATTCGCCAATTTATTGTTCTTCAAGTTTAAGTGAACAACGAGCCCCAATGGTTAATCCTTTATCGGAAATTATTTGTAACTTTCGACAAGTAGAACATTGAATGGGACAGGTAGACGGTTGAAATCTTTGTATATATTGCTTCTATATAGTATAAGAAACATATATGCAAATCATCCAAACAGTACAATTCGCCAATTATTTGATCTTCAAGTTTAAGTGAACTACGAGCCCCATTGTTAATACTTTAACGGAAATTATTTGTAACTTGCGACATGTAGAACAATGAATGGAACAGGTAGACGGTTGAAATCCTTGTATATATTAAGTCTATATAGTCTAAGAAACATATATGCAAAGCATCCAAACAGTACCATTCGCCAATTTTTTGTTCTTCAAGTTTAAGTGAACAACGAGCCCCATTGATAATAATGAAACGGAAATTATTTGTAACTTTCGACAAGTAGAACAATGAATGGAACAGGTAGACGGTTGAAATCCTTGTATATATTAAGTCTATATAGTCTAAGAAACATATATGCAAAGCATCCAAACAGTACAATTCGCCAATTTCTTGTTCTTCAAGTTTAAGTGAACAATGAGCCCCATTGTTAATCCTTTATCGGAAAATATTTCTAACTTTCGACAAGTAGAACAATGAATGGAACAGGTAGACGGTTGAAATCCTTGTATATATTGCTTCCATATAGTCTAAGAAACATGTACGCAAAGCATCCAAACAGTACCATTCGCCAATTTTTTGTCCTTCAAGTTTAAGTGAACAATGAGCCCCATTGTTAATCCTTTATCGGAAATTATTTGTAACTTTCGACAAGTAGAACAATGAATGGAACAGGTAGACGGTTGAAATCTTTGTATATGTTGCTTCTATATAGTCTAAGAAACATATATGCAAAGCATCCAAACAGTACAATTCGCCAATTTTTTGTTCTTCAAGTTTAAGTGAACTACGAGCCCCATTGTTAATCCTTTAACGGAAATTAATTGTAACTTTCTACAAGTAGAACAATGATTGGAACACGTAGACGGTTGAAATCTTTGTATATATTGCTTCCATATAGTCTAAGAAACATATATGCAAAGCATCCAAACAGTACAATTCGCCAACTTTTTGTTCTTCAAGTTTTAGTAAACTACGATCCCCATTGTTAATCCCTTATCGGAAATTATTTGTAACTTTCGACAAGTAGAACAATGAATGGAACTGGTAGGCGGTTGAAATCTTTTTATATATTGCTTCTATATAGTCTAAGAAACATATATGCAAAGCATCCAAACAGTACCAGTCGCCAATTTTTTGTCCTTCAAGTTTAAGTGAACAACGAGGACCATTGATAATCATGAAACGGAAATTATTTGTAATTTTCGACAAGATGAACAATGAATAGAACAGGTAGACGGTTGAAATCTTTGTATATGTTGCTTCTATATAGTCTAAGAAACCTATATGCGAAGCATCTATACAGTAACATTCGCCAATTTTTTGATCTTCAAGGTTAAGTGAACAGCGAGCCCCATTGATAATCATGAAATGGAAATTATTTGTAACTTTCTACAAGTAGAACAATGAATTGTACAGGTAGACAGGTGAAATCTTTCTATATATTGCTTCTAAATAGTCTAAGAAACACATATGCAAAGCATCCAAACAGCATAATTCGCCAATTTTTTGTTCTACAAGTCTAAGTGAACTACGAGCCCCATTGTTAATCCTTTAAAGGAAATTATTTGTAAATTTCGACAAGTAGAACAATGAATGGATCTGGTAGACGGTTGAAATCATTATATATATTGCTTCCATATAACATACGAAACATATATGCAAAGCATCCAAACAGTACCATTCGCCAATTATTTCATCTTCAAGTTTAAGTGAACTACGAGCCCCATTGTTAACACTTTAACGGAAATTATTTGTAACTTGCGACAAGTAGAACAATGAGTGGAACAGGTAGGCGGTTGAAATCAATGTATATATTGCTTCTATATAGTCTAAGAAACATATATGCAAAGCATCCAAACAGTACCAGTCGCCAATTTTTTGTCCTTCAAGTTTAAGTGAACAACGAGGACCATTGATAATCATGAAACGGAAATTATTTGTAACTTTCGACAAGATGAACAATGAATAAAACAGGTAGACGGTTGAAATCTTTGTATATGTTGCTTCTATATAGTCTAAGAAACCTATATGCGAAGCATCTAAACAGTAACATTCGCCAATTTTTTGATCTTCAAGGTTAAGTGAACAGCGAGCCCCATTGATAATCATGAAATGGAAATTATTTGTAACTTTCTACAAGTAGAACAATGAATAGTACAGGTAGACAGGTGAAATCTTTCTATATATTGCTTCTAAATAGTCTAAGAAACACATATGCAAAGCATCCAAACAGTACCATTCGCCAATTTTTTGTCCTTCAAGTTTAAGTGAACAATGAGCCCCATTGTTAATCCTTTATCGGAAATTATTTCTAACTTTCGACAAGTAGAACAATGAATCGAACAGGTAGACGGTTGAAGTCTTTGTATATATTGCTTCTATATAGTCTAAAACACATATATGCAAAGCATCCAAACAGTACAATTCGCCAATTTTTTGTTCTTCAAGTTTAAGTGAACAATGAGCCCCAATGGTTAATCCTTTATCGGTAATTATTTGTAACTTTCGACAAGTAGAACAATGAATAGAACAGGTAGACGGTTGAAATCCTTGTATATATTGCGTCTATATAGTCTAAGAAACATATATGCAAAGCATCCAAACAGTACAATTCGCCAATTATTTCATCTTCAAGTTTAAGTGATCTACGAGCCCCATTGTTAACACTTTAACGGAAATTATTTGTAACTTGCGACAAGTAGAACAATGAGTGGAACAGGTAGACGGTTGAAATCAATGTATATATCGTTTCTATATAGTCTAAGAAACATATATGCAAAGCATCCAAACAGTACCATTCGCCAATTTTTTGTTCTTCAAGTTTAAGTGAACAATGAGCCCCATTGTTAATCCTTTATCGGAAAATATTTGTAACTTTCGACAAGTAGAACAATGAATGGAACAGGTAGACTGTTGAAATCATTGTATATATTGCGTCTATATAGTCTAAGAAATATATATGCAAAGCATCCAAACAATACAATTCGCCAATTATTTCATCTTCAAGTTTAAGTGAACTACGAGCCCCATTGTTAACACTTTAACGGAAATTATTTGTAACTTGCGACAAGTAGAACAATGAGTGGAACAGGTAGACGGTTGAAATCAATGTATATATTGCTTCTATATAGTCTAAGAAACATATATGCAAAGCATCCAAACAGTACCATTCGCCAATTTTTTGTTCTTCAAGTTTAAGTGAACAATGAGCCCCATTGTTAATCCTTTATCGGAAAATATTTCTAACTATCGACAAGTAGAACAATGAATGGAACAGGTAGACGGTTGAAATCCTTGTATATATTGCTTCCATATAGTCTAAGAAACATGTACGCAAAGCATCCAAACAGTACCATTCGCCAATTTTTTGTCCTTCAAGTTTAAGTGAACAATGAGCCCCATTGTTAATCCTTTATCGGAAATTATTTCTAACTTTCGATAAGTAGAACAATGAATCGAACAGGTAGACGGTTGAAATCTTTGTATATATTGCTTCTATATAGTCTAAAACACATATATGCAAAGCATCCAAACAGTACAATTCGCCAATTTTTTGTTCTTCAAGTTTAAGTGAACAATGAGCCCCAATGGTTAATCCTTTATCGGTAATTATTTGTAACTTTCGACAAGTAGAACAATGAATGGAACAGGTAGACGGTTGAAATCCTTGTATATATTGCGTCTATATAGTCTAAGAAACATATATGCAAAGCATCCAAACAGTACAATTCGCCAATTTTTTGTTCTTCAAGTTATAGTAAACTACGATCCCCATTGTTAATCCCTTATCGGAAATTATTTGTAACTTTCGACAAGTAGAACAATGAATGGAACTGGTAGGCGGTTGAAATCTTTTTATATATTGCTTCTATATAGTCTAAGAAACATATATGCAAAGCATCTAAACAGTACCAGTCGCCAATTTTTTGTCCTTCAAGTTTAAGTGAACAACGAGCTCCATTGTTAATCCTTTAAAGGAAATTATTTGTAACTTTCGACAAGTAGAACAATGAATGGAACAGGTAGACTGTTGAAAACATTGTATATATTGCTTCTATATAGTCTAAGAAACATTTATGCAAAGCATCCAAACAGTACAATTCGCCAATTTTTTGTTCTTCAAGTTTAAGTAAACTACGATCCCCATTGTTAATCCCTTAACGGAAATTATTTGTATCTTTCGACAAGTAGAACAGTGAATGGAACAGGTAGACGGTTGAAATCTTTGTATATATTGCTTCTATATAGTCTAAGAAACATATATGCAAAGCATCCAAACAGTACAATTCGCCAATTATTTCATCTTCAAGTTTAAGTGAACTACGAGCCCCATTGTTAACACTTTAACGGAAATTATTTGTAACTTGCGACAAGTAGAACAATGAGTGGAACTGGTAGACGGTTGAAATCAATGTATATATTGCTTCTATATAGTCTAAGAAACATATATGCAAAGCATCCAAACAGTACCATTCGCCAATTTTTTGTTCTTCAAGTTTAAGTGAACAATGAGCCCCATTGTTAATCCTTTATCGGAAAATATTTGTAACTTTCGACAAGTAGAACAATGAATGGAACAGGTAGACTGTTGAAATCATTGTATATATTGCGTCTATATAGTCTAAGAAACATATATGCAAAGCATCCAAACAGTACTATTCGCCAATTTTTTGTTCTTCAAGTTTAAGTGAACAATGAGCCCCAATGGTTAATCCTTTATCGGTAATTATTTGTAACTTTCGACAAGTAGAACAATGAATGGAACAGGTAGACGGTTGAAATCCTTGTATATATTGCGTCTATATAGTCTAAGAAACATATATGCAAAGCATCCAAACAGTACAATTCGCCAACTTTTTGTTCTTCAAGTTTTAGTAAACTACGATCCCCATTGTTAATCCCTTATCGGAAATTATTTGTAACTTTCGACAAGTAGAACAATGAATGGAACTGGTAGGCGGTTGAAATCTTTTTATATATTGCTTCTATATAGTCTAAGAAACATATATGCAAAGCATACAAACAGTGCCAGTCGCCAATTTTTTGTCTTTCAAGTTTAAGTGAACAACGAGGACCATTGATAATCATGAAACGGAAATTATTTGTAACTTTCGACAAGATGAACAATGAATAGAACAGGTAGACGGTTGAAATCTTTGTATATGTTGCTTCTATATAGTCTAAGAAACCTATATGCGAAGCATCTAAACAGTAACATTCGCCAATTTTTTGATCTTCAAGGTTAAGTGAACAGCGAGCCCCATTGATAATCATGAAATGGAAATTATTTGTAACTTTCTACAAGTAGAACAATGAATAGTACAGGTAGACACGTGAAATCTTTCTATATATTGCTTCTAAATAGACTAAGAAACACATATGCAAAGCATCCAAACAGCACAATTCGCCAATTTTTTGTTCTACAAGTCTAAGTGAACTACGAGCCCCATTGTTAATCCTTTAAAGTAAATTATTTGTAAATTTCGACAAGTAGAACAATGAATGGAACAGTTAGACGGTTGAAATATTTGTATATATTGCTTCTATATAGTCTACGAAACATGTATGCAAAGCATCCAAACAGTACAATTCGCCAATTTTTTGTTCTTCAAGTTTAAGTGAACAATGAGCCCCATTGTTAATCCTTTATCGGAAAATATTTGTAACTTTCGACAAGTAGAACAATGAATGGAACAGGTAGACTGTTGAAATCATTGTATATATTGCGTCTATATAGTCTAAGAAACACATATGCAAAGCATCCAAACAGTACTATTCGCCAATTTTTTGTTCTTCAAGTTTAAGTGAACAATGAGCCCCAATGGTTAATCCTTTATCGGTAATTATTTGTAACTTTCGACAAGTAGAACAATGAATGGAACAGGTAGACGGTTGAAATCCTTGTATATATTGCGTCTATATAGTCTAAGAAACATATATGCAAAGCATCCAAACAGTACAATTCGCCAACTTTTTGTTCTTCAAGTTTTAGTAAACTACGATCCCCATTGTTAATCCCTTATCGGAAATTATTTGTAACTTTCGACAAGTAGAACAATGAATGGAACTGGTAGGCGGTTGAAATCTTTTTATATATTGCTTCTATATAGTCTAAGAAACATATATGCAAAGCATACAAACAGTGCCAGTCGCCAATTTTTTGTCTTTCAAGTTTAAGTGAACAACGAGGACCATTGATAATCATGAAACGGAAATTATTTGTAACTTTCGACAAGATGAACAATGAATAGAACAGGTAGACGGTTGAAATCTTTGTATATGTTGCTTCTATATAGTCTAAGAAACCTATATGCGAAGCATCTAAACAGTAACATTCGCCAATTTTTTGATCTTCAAGGTTAAGTGAACAGCGAGCCCCATTGATAATCATGAAATGGAAATTATTTGTAACTTTCTACAAGTAGAACAATGAATAGTACAGGTAGACACGTGAAATCTTTCTATATATTGCTTCTAAATAGACTAAGAAACACATATGCAAAGCATCCAAACAGCACAATTCGCCAATTTTTTGTTCTACAAGTCTAAGTGAACTACGAGCCCCATTGTTAATCCTTTAAAGTAAATTATTTGTAAATTTCGACAAGTAGAACAATGAATGGATCAGGTAGACGGTTGAAATCATTATATATATTGCTTCTATATAACATACGAAACATATATGCAAAGCATCCAAACAGTACCATTCGCCAATTTTTTGTCCTTCAAGTTTAAGTGAACAATGAGCACCAATGGTTAATCCTTTATCGGAAATTATTTGTAATTTTCGACAAGTAGAACAATGAATGGAACAGTTAGACGGTTGAAATATTTGTATATATTGCTTCTATATAGTCTACGAAACATGTATGCAAAGCATCCAAACAGTACAATTCGCCAATTTTTTGTTCTTCAAGTTTAAGTGAACAATGAGCCCCATTGTTAATCCTTTATCGGAAAATATTTGTAACTTTCGACAAGTAGAACAATGAATGGAACAGGTAGACTGTTGAAATCATTGTATATATTGCGTCTATATAGTCTAAGAAACACATATGCAAAGCATCCAAACAGTACTATTCGCCAATTTTTTGTTTTTCAAGTTTAAGTGAACAATGAGCCCCAATGGTTAATCCTTTATCGGTAATTATTTGTAACTTTCGACAAGTAGAACAATGAATGGAACAGGTAGACGGTTGAAATCCTTGTATATATTGCGTCTATATAGTCTAAGAAACATGTACGCAAAGCATCCAAACAGTACCATTCGCCAATTTTTTGTCCTTCAAGTTTAAGTGAACAATGAGCCCCATTGTTAATCCTTTATCGGAAATTATTTCTAACTTTCGACAAGTAGAACAATGAATGGAACAGGTAGACTGTTGAAAACATTGTATATATTGCTTCTATATAGTCTAAGAAACATTTATGCAAAGCATCCAAACAGTACAATTCGCCAATTTTTTGTTCTTCAAGTTTAAGTAAACTACGATCCCCATTGTTAATCCCTTAACGGAAATTATTTGTAACTTGCGACAAGTAGAACAATGAGTGGAACAGGTAGACGGTTGAAATCAATGTATATTTTGCTTCTATATAGTCTAAGAAACATATATGCAAAGCATCCAAACAGTACCATTCGCCAATTTTTTGTTCTTCAAGTTTAAGTGAACAATGAGCCCCAATGGTTAATCCTTTATCGGAAAATATTTGTAACTTTCGACAAGTAGAACAATGAATGGAACAGGTAGACTGTTGAAATCATTGTATATATTGCGTCTATATAGTCTAAGAAACACATATGCAAAGCATCCAAACAGTACAATTCGCCAATTTTTTGTTCTTCAAGTTTTAGTAAACTACGATCCCCATTGTTAATCCCTTATCGGAAATTATTTGTAACTTTCGACAAGTAGAACAATGAATGGAACAGGTAGACGGTTGAAATCCTTGTATATATTGCGTCTATATAGTCTAAGAAACATGTACGCAAAGCATCCAAACAGTACCATTCGCCAATTTTTTGTCCTTCAAGTTTAAGTGAACAATGAGCCCCATTGTTAATCCTTTATCGGAAATTATTTCTAACTTTCGACAAGTAGAACAATGAATCGAACAGGTAGACGGTTGAAGTCTTTGTATATATTGCTTCTATATAGTCTAAAACACATATATGCAAAGCATCCAAACAGTACAATTCGCCAATTTTTTGTTCTTCAAGTTTAAGTGAACAATGAGCCCCAATGGTTAATCCTTTATCGGTAATTATTTGTAACTTTCGACAAGTAGAACAATGAATGGAACAGGTAGACGGTTGAAATCCTTGTATATATTGCGTCTATATAGTCTAAGAAACATATATGCAAAGCATCCAAACAGTACAATTCGCCAATTATTTCATCTTCAAGTTTAAGTGAACTACGAGCCCCATTGTTAACACTTTAACGGAAATTATTTGTAACTTGCGACAAGTAGAACAATGAGTGGAACAGGTAGACGGTTGAAATCAATGTATATATCGTTTCTATATAGTCTAAGAAACATATATGCAAAGCATCCAAACAGTACTATTCGCCAATTTTTTGTTCTTCAAGTTTAAGTGAACAATGAGCCCCATTGTTAATCCTTTATCGGAAAATATTTGTAACTTTCGACAAGTAGAACAATGAATGGAACAGGTAGACTGTTGAAATCATTGTATATATTGCGTCTATATAGTCTAAGAAACATATATGCAAAGCATCCAAACAATACAATTCGCCAATTATTTCATCTTCAAGTTTAAGTGAACTACGAGCCCCATTGTTAACACTTTAACGGAAATTATTTGTAACTTGCGACAAGTAGAACAATGAGTGGAACAGGTAGACGGTTGAAATCAATGTATATATTGCTTCTATATAGTCTAAGAAACATATATGCAAAGCATCCAAACAGTACCATTCGCCAATTTTTTGTTCTTCAAGTTTAAGTGAACAATGAGCCCCATTGTTAATCCTTTATCGGAAAATATTTCTAACTTTCGACAAGTAGAACAATGAATGGAACAGGTAGACGGTTGAAATCCTTGTATATATTGCTTCCATATAGTCTAAGAAACATGTACGCAAAGCATCCAAACAGTACCATTCGCCAATTATTTCATCTTCAAGTTTAAGTGAACTACGAGCCCCATTGTTAACACTTTAACGGAAATTATTTGTAACTTGCGACAAGTAGAACAATGAGTGGAACAGGTAGACGGTTGAAATCAATGTATATATTGCTTCTATATAGTCTAAGAAACATATATGCAAAGCATCCAAACAGTACCATTCGCCAATTTTTTGTTCTTCAAGTTTAAGTGAACAATGAGCCCCATTGTTAATCCTTTATCGGAAAATATTTCTAACTTTCGACAAGTAGAACAATGAATGGAACAGGTAGACGGTTGAAATCCTTGTATATATTGCTTCCATATAGTCTAAGAAACATGTACGCAAAGCATCCAAACAGTACCATTCGCCAATTTTTTGTCCTTCAAGTTTAAGTGAACAATGAACCCCATTGTTAATCCTTTATCGGAAATTATTTCTAACTTTCGATAAGTAGAACAATGAATCGAACAGGTAGACGGTTGAAATCTTTGTATATATTGCTTCTATATAGTCTAAAACACATATATGCAAAGCATCCAAACAGTACAATTCGCCAATTTTTTGTTCTTCAAGTTTAAGTGAACAATGAGCCCCAATGGTTAATCCTTTATCGGTAATTATTTGTAACTTTCGACAAGTAGAACAATGAATGGAACAGGTAGACGGTTGAAATCCTTGTATATATTGCGTCTATATAGTCTAAGAAACATATATGCAAAGCATCCAAACAGTACAATTCGCCAATTTTTTGTTCTTCAAGTTTTAGTAAACTACGATCCCCATTGTTAATCCCTTATCGGAAATTATTTGTAACTTTCGACAAGTAGAACAATGAATGGAACTGGTAGGCGGTTGAAATCTTTTTATATATTGCTTCTATATAGTCTAAGAAACATATATGCAAAGCATCCAAACAGTACCAGTCGCCAATTTTTTGTCCTTCAAGTTTAAGTGAACAACGAGCTCCATTGTTAATCCTTTAAAGGAAATTATTTGTAACTTTCGACAAGTAGAACAATGAATGGAACAGGTAGACTGTTGAAAACATTGTATATATTGCTTCTATATAGTCTAAGAAACATTTATGCAAAGCATCCAAACAGTACAATTCGCCAATTTTTTGTTCTTCAAGTTTAAGTAAACTACGATCCCCATTGTTAATCCCTTAACGGAAATTATTTGTATCTTTCGACAAGTAGAACAGTGAATGGAACAGGTAGACGGTTGAAATCTTTGTATATATTGCTTCTATATAGTCTAAGAAACATATATGCAAAGCATCCAAACAGTACAATTCGCCAATTATTTCATCTTCAAGTTTAAGTGAACTACGAGCCCCATTGTTAACACTTTAACGGAAATTATTTGTAACTTGCGACAAGTAGAACAATGAGTGGAACAGGTAGACTGTTGAAATCATTGTAAATATTGCTTCTATATAGTCTAAGAAACATATATGCAAAGCATCCAAACAGTACAATTCGCCAATTTTTTGTTCTTCAAGCTTAAGTGAACAATGAGCCCCAATGGTTAAACCTTTATCGGAAATTATTTGTAAGTTTCGACAAGTAGAACAATGAATGGAACAGGTAGCCGGTTGAAATCAATGTATATATTGCTTCTATATAGTCTAAGAAACATATATGCAAAGCATCCAAACAGTACAATTCGCCAATTTTTTGTTCTTCAAGTTTAAGTGAACAACGAGCCCCATTGTTAATCCTTTAAAAGAAATTATTTGTAAATTTCGACAAGTAGAACAATGATTGGAACACGTAGACGGTTGAAATCTTTGTATATATTGCTTCCATATAGTCTAAGAAACATGTACGCAAAGCATCCAAACAGTGCCATTCGCCAATTTTTTGTTCTTCAAGTTTAAGTGAACAATGAGCCCCAATGGTTAATTCTTTATCGGAAATTATTTGTAATTTTCGACAAGTAGAACAATGAATGGAACAGTTAGACGGTTGAAATATTTGTATATATTGCTTCTATATAATCTAAGAAACATATAAGCAAAGCATCTAAACAGTAACAATCGCCAATTTTTTGATCTTCAAGTTTAAGTGAACAGCGAGCCCCATTGATAATCATGAAATGGAAATTATTTGTAACTTTCTACAAGTAGAACAATGAATAGTACAGGTAGACGGGTGAAATCTTTCTATATATTGCTTCTAAATAGTCTAAGAAACATCTATGCAAAGCATCCAAACAGTACAATTCGCCAATTTTTTGTTCTTCAAGTTTAAGTGAACTACGAGCCCCATTGTTAATCCTTTAAAGGAAATTATTTGTAAATTTCGACAAGTAGAACAATGAATGGAACTGGTAGCCGGTTGAAATCTTTGTAAATATTGCTTCTATATAGTCTAAGAAACATATATGCAAAGCATCCAAACAGTACAATTCGCCAATTTTTTGTTCTTCAAGTTTAAGTGAACAATGAGCCCCAATGGTTAAACCTTTATCGGAAATTATTTGTAAGTTTCGACAAGTAGAACAATGAATGGAACAGGTAGCCGGTTGAAATCAATGTATATATTGCTTCTATATAGTCTAAGAAACATATATGCAAAGCATCCAAACAGTACAATTCGCCAATTTTTTGTTCTTCAAGTTTAAGTGAACTACGAGCCCCATTGTTAATCCCTTAACGGAAATTAATTGTAACTTTCTACAAGTAGAACAATGATTGGAACACGTAGACGGTTGAAATCTTTGTATATATTGCTTCCATATAGTCTAAGAAACATGTACGCAAAGCATCCAAACAGTACAATTCGCCAATTTTTTGTTCTTCAAGTTTAAGTAAACTACGATCCCCATTGTTAATCCTTTAAAGGAAATTATTTGTAACTTTGGACAAGTAGAACAATGAATGGAACAGGTAGACGGTTGAAATCCTTGTATATATTGCGTCTATATAGTCTAAGAAACATATATGCAAAGCATCCAAACAGTACAATTCGCCAACTTTTTGTTCTTCAAGTTTTAGTAAACTACGATCCCCATTGTTAATCCCTTATCGGAAATTATTTGTAACTTTCGACAAGTAGAACAATGAATGGAACTGGTAGGCGGTTGAAATCTTTTTATATATTGCTTCTATATAGTCTAAGAAACATATATGCAAAGCATACAAACAGTACCATTCGCCAATTTTTTGTTCTTCAAGTTTAAGTGAACTGCGAGCACCATTGTTAATCCTTTAAAGGAAATTATTTGTAACTTTCGACAAGTAGAACAATGAATGGAACAGGTAGACGGTTGAAATCTTTGTATATATTGCTTCTATATAACATACGAAACATATATGCAAAGCATCCAAACAGTACAATTCGCCAATTTTTTGTTCTTCAAGTTTAAGTAAACTACGATCCCCATTGTTAATCCCTTAACGGAAATTATTTGTAACTTTCGACAAGTAGAACATTGAATGGAACAGGTAGACGGTTGAAATCTTTGTATCTATTGCTTCTATATAGTATAAGAAACATATATGCAAAGCATCCAAACAGTACCATTCGCCAATTTTTTGTTCTTCAAGTTTAAGTGAACTGCGAGCACCATTGTTAATCCTTTAAAGGAAATTATTTGTAACTTTCGACAAGTAGAACAATGAATGGAACAGGTAGACTATTGAAAACATTGTATATATTGCTTCTATATAGTCTAAGAAACATTTATGCAAAGCATCCAAACAGTACAATTCGCCAATTTTTTGTTCTTCAAGTTTAAGTAAACTACGATCCCCATTGTTAATCCCTTAACGGAAATTATTTGTAACTTTCGACAAGTAGAACAGTGAATGGAACAGGTAGACGGTTGAAATCTTTGTATATATTGCTTCTATATAGTATAAGAAACATATATGCAAAGCATCCACACAGTACAATTCGCTAATTTTTTGTCCTTCAAGTTTAAGTGAACAATGAGCCCCATTGTTAATCCTTCATCGGAAATTATTTGTAACTTTCGACAAGTAGAACATTGAATGGAACAGGTAGACGGTTGAAATCTTTGTATCTATTGCTTCTATATAGTATAAGAAACATATATGCAAAGCATCCAAACAGTACCATTCGCCAATTTTTTGTTCTTCAAGTTTAAGAGAACTACGAGCCCCATTGTTAATCCTTTAAAGGAAATTATTTGTAACTTTCGACAAGTTGAACAATGAATGGAACAGGTAGACTGTTGAAATCATTGTATATATTGCTTCTATATAGTCTAAGAAACATATATGCAAAGCATCCAAACAGTACAATTCGCCAATTATTTCATCTTCAAGTTTAAGTGAACTACGAGCCCCATTGTTAACACTTTAACGGAAATTATTTGTAACTTGCGACAAGTAGAACAATGAGTGGAACAGGTAGACGGTTGAAATCAATGTATATATTGCTTCTATATAGTCTAAGAAACATATATGCAAAGCATCCAAACAGTACAATTCGCCAATTATTTCATCTTCAAGTTTAAGTGAACTACGAGCCCCATTGTTAACACTTTAACGGAAATTATTTGTAACTTGCGACAAGTAGAACAATGAGTGGAACAGGTAGACGGTTGAAATCAATGTATATATTGCTTCCATATAGTCTAAGAAACATGTACGCAAAGCATCCAAACAGTACCATTCGCCAATTTTTTGTTCTTCAAGTTTAAGTGAACAATGAGCCCCATTGTTAATCCTTTATCGGAAAATATTTGTAACTTTCGACAAGTAGAACAATGAATGGAACAGGTAGGCTGTTGAAATCATTGTATATATTGGGTCTATATAGTCTGAGAAACATATATGCAAAGCATCCAAACAGTACCAGTCGCCAATTTTTTGTCCTTCAAGTTTAAGTGAACAACGAGGACCATTGATAATCATGAAACGGAAATTATTTGTAAATTTCGACAACTAGAACAATGAATGGAACAGGTAGACTGTTGAAATCATTGTATATATTGCGTCTATATAGTCTAAGAAACATATATGCAAAGCATCCAAACAGTACTATTCGCCAATTTTTTGTTCTTCAAGTTTAAGTGAACAATGAGCCCCAATGGTTAATCCTTTATCGGTAATTATTTGTAACTTTCGACAAGTAGAACAATGAATGGAACAGGTAGACGGTTGAAATCCTTGTATATATTGCTTCTATATAGTCTAAGAAACATATATGCACAGCATCCAAACAGTACCAGTCGCCAATTTTTTGTCCTTCAAGTTTAAGTGAACAACGAGGACCATTGATAATCATGAAACGGAAATTATTTGTAACTTTCGACAAGATGAACAATGAATAGAACAGGTAGACGGTTGAAATCTTTGTATATGTTGCTTCTATATAGTCTAAGAAACCTATATGCGAAGCATCTAAACTGTAACATTCGCCAATTTTTTTATCTTCAAGGTTAAGTGAACAGCGAGCCCCATTGATAATCATGAAATGGAAATTATTAGTAACTTTCTACAAGTAGAACAATGAATAGTACAGGTAGACAGGTGAAATCTTTTTATATATTGCTTCTAAATAGTCTAAGAAACACATATGAAAAGCATCCAAACAGCACAATTCGCCAATTTTTTGTTCTACAAGTCTAAGTGAACTACGAGCCCCATTGTTAATTCTTTAAAGGAAATTATTTGTAAATTTCGACAAGTAGAACAATGAATGGATCAGGTAGACGGTTGAAATCATTGTATATATTGCTTCTATATAACATACGAAACATATATGCAAAGCATCCAAACAGTACAATTCGCCAACTTTTTGTTCTTCAAGTTTTAGTAAACTACGATCCCCATTGTTAATCCCTTATCGGAAATTATTTGTAACTTTCGACAAGTAGAACAATGAATGGAACAGGTAGACGGTTGAAATCCTTGTATATATTGCTTCCATATAGTCTATGAAACATGTACGCAAAGCATCCAAACAGTACCATTCGCCAATTTTTTGTCCTTCAAGTTTAAGTGAACAATGAGCCCCATTGTTAATCCTTTATCGGAAATTATTTCTAACTTTCGACAAGTAGAACAATGAATCGAACAGGTAGACGGTTGAAATCTTTGTATATATTGCTTCTATATAGTCTAAGAAACATATATGCAAAGCATCCAAACAGTACAATTCGCCAACTTTTTGTTCTTCAAGTTTTAGTAAACTACGATCCCCATTGTTAATCCCTTATCGGAAATTATTTGTAACTTTCGACAAGTAGAACAATGAATGGAACTGGTAGGCGGTTGAAATCTTTTTATATATTGCTTCTATATAGTCTAAGAAACATATATGCAAAGCATCCAAACAGTACCAGTCGCCAATTTTTTGTCCTTCAAGTTTAAGTGAACAACGAGGACCATTGATAATCATGAAACGGAAATTATTTGTAACTTGCGACAAGTAGAACAATGAGTGGAACAGGTAGACGGTTGAAATCAATGTATATATTGCTTCTATATAGTCTAAGAAACATATATGCAAAGCATCCAAACAGTACCATTCGCCAATTTTTTGTTCTTCAAGTTTAAGTGAACAATGAGCCCCATTGTTAATCCTTTATCGGAAAATATTTCTAACTTTCGACAAGTAGAACAATGAATGGAACAGGTAGACTGTTGAAATCATTGTATATATTGCGTCTATATAGTCTGAGAAACATATATGCAAAGCATCCAAACAGTACTATTCGCCAATTTTTTGTACTTCAAGTTTAAGTGAACAATGAGCCCCGTTGTTAATCCTTTAAAGGAAATTATTTGTAACTTTCGACAAGTAGAACAATGAGAGGAACAGGTAGACGGTTGAAATCTTTGTATATATTGCGTCTATATAGTCTAAGAAACATATATGCAAAGCATCCAAACAGTACAATTCGCCAACTTTTTGTTCTTCAAGTTTTAGTAAACTACGATCCCCATTGTTAATCCCTTATCGGAAATTATTTGTAACTTTCGACAAGTAGAACAATGAATGGAACTGGTAGGCGGTTGAAATCTTTTTATATATTGCGTCTATATAGTCTAAGAAACATATATGCAAAGCATCCAAACAGTACAATTCGCCAATTTTTTGTTCTTCAAGTTTTAGTAAACTACGATCCCCATTGTTAATCCCTTATCGGAAATTATTTGTAACTTTCGACAAGTAGAACAATGAATGGAACTGGTAGGCGGTTGAAATCTTTTTATATATTGCTTCTATATAGTCTAAGAAACCTATATGCGAAGCATCTAAACAGTAACATTCGCCAATTTTTTGATCTTCAAGGTTAAGTGAACAGCGAGCCCCATTGATAATCATGAAATGGAAATTATTTGTAACTTTCTACAAGTAGAACAATGAATGGAACAGTTAGACGGTTGAAATATTTGTATATATTGCTTCTATATAGTCTACGAAACATGTATGCAAAGCATCCAAACAGTACAATTCGCCAATTTTTTGTTCTTCAAGTTTAAGTGAACAATGAGCCCCAATGGTTAATCCTTTATCGGTAATTATTTGTAACTTTCGACAAGTAGAACAATGAATGGAACAGGTAGACGGTTGAAATCCTTGTATATATTGCTTCCATATAGTCTAAGAAGCATGTACGCAAAGCATCCAAAAAGTACCATTCGCCAATTTTTTGTCCTTCAAGTTTAAGTGAACAATGAGCCCCATTGTTAATCCTTTATCGGAAATTATTTCTAACTTTCGACAAGTAGAACAATGAATCGAACAGGTAGACGGTTGAAATCTTTGTATATATTGCTTCTATATAGTCTAAAACACATATATGCAAAGCATCCAAACAGTACAATTCGCCAATTTTTTGTTCTTCAAGTTTAGGTGAACAATGAGCCCCAATGGTTAATCCTTTATCGGTAATTATTTGTAACTTTCGACAAGTAGAACAATGAATGGAACAGGTAGACGGTTGGAATCCTTGTATATATTGCGTCTATATAGTCTAAGAAACATATATGCAAAGCATCCAAACAGTACAATTCGCCAATTATTTCATCTTCAAGTTTAAGTGAACTACGAGCCCCATTGTTAACACTTTAACGGAAATTATTTGTAACTTGCGACAAGTAGAACAATGAGTGGAACAGGTAGACGGTTGAAATCAATGTATATATTGCTTCTATATAGTCTAAGAAACATATATACAAAGCATCCAAACAGTACCATTCGCCAATTTTTTGTTCTTCAAGTTTAAGTGAACAATGAGCCCCATTGTTAATCCTTTATCGGAAAATATTTGTAACTTTCGACAAGTAGAACAATGAATGGAACAGGTAGACTGTTGAAATCATTGTATATATTGCGTCTATATAGTCTAAGAAACATATATGCAAAGCATCCAAACAGTACTATTCGCCAATTTTTTGTTCTTCAAGTTTAAGTGAACAATGAGCCCCATTGTTAATCCTTTAAAGGAAATTATTTGTAACTTTCGACAAGTAGAACAATGAGAGGAACAGGTAGACGGTTGAAATCTTTGTATATATTGCTTCTTTATAGTCTAAGAAACATGTATGCAAAGCATCCAAACAGTACAATTCGCCAATTTTTTGTTCTTCAAGTTTAAGTGAACTATGAGCCCCAATGGTTAATGCTTTATCGGTAATTATTTGTAACTTTCGACAAGTAGAACAATGAATGGAACAGGTAGACGGTTGAAATCCTTGTATATATTGCTTCCATATAGTCTAAGAAACATGTACGCAAAGCATCCAAACAGTACCATTCGCCAATTTTTTGTCCTTCAAGTTTAAGTGAACAATGAGCCCCATTGTTAATCCTTTATCGGAAATTATTACTAACTTTCGACAAGTAGAACAATGAATCGAACAGGTAGACGGTTGAAATCTTTGTATATATTGCTTCTATATAGTCTAAAATACATATATGCAAAGCATCCAAACAGTACCATTCGCAATTTTTTTGTACTTCAAGTTTAAGTGAACAACGAGCCCCATTGTTAATCCTTTAAAGGAAATTATTTGTAAATTTCGACAAGTAGAACAATGACTGGAACACGTAGACGGTTGAAATCTTTGTATATATTGCTTCCATATAGTCTAAGAAACATGTACGCAAAGCATCCAAACAGTACAATTCGCCAATTTTTTGTTCTTCATGTTTAAGTGAACAACGAGCCCAATTGATAATCATGAAACGGAAATTATTTGTAACTTTCGGCAAGTAAAACAATGATTTGAACAGGTAGACGGTTGAAATCATTGTATATATTGCTTGTACATAGTCTAAGAAACATATATGCAAAGCGTCCAAACAGTACAATTCGCCTATTATTTTATCTTCAAGTTTAAGTGAACTACGAGCACCATTGTTAGTACTTTAAAGGAAATTATTTGTAACTTGCGACAAGTAGAACAATGAATGGAACAGGTAGCCGGTTGAAATCTTTGTATATATTGCTTCTAAATAGTCTAAGAAACATCTATGCAAAGCATCCAAACAGTACAATTCGCCTATTATTTTATCTTCAAGTTTAAGTGAACTACGAGCCCCATTGTTAGTACTTTAACGGAAATTATTTGTAACTTGCGACAAGTAGAACAATGAATGAAACAGGTAGACGGTTGAAATCTTTGTATAGATTGCGTCTATATAGTCTAAGAAACATATATGCAAAGCATCCAAACAGTACAATTCGCCAATTTATTGTTCTTCAAGTTTAAGTGAACAACGAGCCCCATTGTTAATCCTTTAAAGGAAATTATTTGTAACTTTGGACAAGTAGAACAATGAATGGAACAGGTAGACGGTTGAAATCTTTGTATATATTGCTTCTATATAGTCTAAGAAACATATATGCAAAGCATCCAAACAGTACCATTCGCAATTTTTTTGTTCTTCAAGTTTAAGTGAAAAACGAGCCCCATTGTTAATCCTTTAAATGAAATTATTTGTAAATTTCGACAAGTAGAACAATGAATGGAACAGGTAGACAGTTGAAATCTTTGTATATATTGCTTCTATATAATCTAAGAAACATATATGCAAAGCATGCAAACAGTACCATTCGCCAATTTTTTGTTCTTCAAGTTTAAGTGAACAACGAGCCCAATTGATAATCATGAAACGGAAATTATTTCTAACTGTCGGCAAGTAGAACAATGATTGGAAAAGGTAGACGGTTGAAATCATTGTATATATTGCTTCTATATAGTCTAAGAAACATATATGCAAAGCTTTCAAACAGTACAATTCGCCAATTATTTGATCTTCAAGTTTAAGTGAACTACGAGCCCCATTGTTAGTACTTTAACGGAAATTATTTGTAACTTGCGACAGGTAGAACAATGAATGGAACAGGTAGCCGGTTGAAATCTTTGTATATATTGCTTCTATATAGTCTAAGAAACATATATGCAAAGCATCCAAACAGTACAATTCGCCAATTTTTTGTTCTTCAAGTTTAAGTGAACAATGAGCCCCAATGGTTAATCCTTTATCGGAAATTATTTGTAAATTTCGACAAGTAGAACAATGAATGGAAAAGGTAGACGGTTGAAATCTTTGTATATATTGCTTCTATATAGTCTAAGAAACATATATGCAAAGCATCCAAACAGTACCATTCGCCAATTTTTTGTTCTTCAAGTTTAAGTGAACTGCGAGCCCCATTGTTAATCCTTTAAAGGAAATTATTTGTAAATTTCGACAAGTAGAACAATGAATGGAACAGGTAGACTGTTGAAATCATTGTATATATTGCTTCCATATAGTCTAAGAAACATGTACGCAAAGCATCCAAACAGTACCATTCGCCAATTTTTTGTCCTTCAAGTTTAAGTGAACAATGAGCCCCATTGTTAATCCTTTATCGGAAATTATTTGTAACTTTCGACAAGTAGAACAATGAATGGAACAGGTAGACGGTTGAAATCTTTGTATATATTGCTTCTATATAGTCTAAGAAACATATATGCAAAGCATCCAAACAGTACAATTCGCCAACTTTTTGTTCTTGAAGTTTAAGTGAACAATGAGCCCCAATGGTTAATCCTTTATCGGTAATTATTTGTAAATTTCGACAAGTAGAACAATGATTGGAACACGTAGACGGTTGAAATCTTTGTATATATTGATTCCATATAGTCTAAGAAACATGTACGCAAAGCATCCAAACAGTGCCATTCGCCAATTTTTTGTTCTTCAAGTTTAAGTGAACAATGAGCCCCAATGGTTAATTCTTTATCGGAAATTATTTGTAATTTTCGACAAGTAGAACAATGAATGGAACAGTTAGACGGTTGAAATATTTGTATATATTGCTTCTATATAATCTAAGAAACATATAAGCAAAGCATCTAAACAGTAACAATCGCCAATTTTTTGATCTTCAAGTTTAAGTGAACAGCGAGCCCCATTGATAATCATGAAATGGAAATTATTTGTAACTTTCTACAAGTAGAACAATGAATAGTACAGGTAGACGGGTGAAATCTTTCTATATATTGCTTCTAAATAGTCTAAGAAACATCTATGCAAAGCATCCAAACAGTACAATTCGCCAATTTTTTGTTCTTCAAGTTTAAGTGAACTACGAGCCCCATTGTTAATCCTTTAAAGGAAATTATTTGTAAATTTCGACAAGTAGAACAATGAATGGAACTGGTAGCCGGTTGAAATCTTTGTAAATATTGCTTCTATATAGTCTAAGAAACATATATGCAAAGCATCCAAACAGTACAATTCGCCAATTTTTTGTTCTTCAAGTTTAAGTGAACAATGAGCCCCAATGGTTAATCCGTTATCGGAAATTATTTGTAACTTTCGACAAGTAGAACAATGAATGGAAAAGGTAGACGGTTGAAATCTTTGTATATATTGCTTCTATATAGTCTAAGAAACATATATGCAAAGCATCCAAACAGTACAATTCGCCAATTTTTTGTTCTTCAAGTTTAAGTGAACAACGAGCCCCATTGTTAATCCTTTAAAAGAAATTATTTGTAAATTTCGACAAGTAGAACAATGATTGGAACACGTAGACGGTTGAAATCTTTGTATATATTGCTTCCATATAGTCTAAGAAACATGTACGCAAAGCATCCAAACAGTGCCATTCGCCAATTTTTTGTTCTTCAAGTTTAAGTGAACAATGAGCCCCAATGGTTAATTCTTTATCGGAAATTATTTGTAATTTTCGACAAGTAGAACAATGAATGGAACAGTTAGACGGTTGAAATATTTGTATATATTGCTTCTATATAATCTAAGAAACATATAAGCAAAGCATCTAAACAGTAACAATCGCCAATTTTTTGATCTTCAAGTTTAAGTGAACAGCGAGCCCCATTGATAATCATGAAATGGAAATTATTTGTAACTTTCTACAAGTAGAACAATGAATAGTACAGGTAGACGGGTGAAATCTTTCTATATATTGCTTCTAAATAGTCTAAGAAACATCTATGCAAAGCATCCAAACAGTACAATTCGCCAATTTTTTGTTCTTCAAGTTTAAGTGAACTACGAGCCCCATTGTTAATCCTTTAAAGGAAATTATTTGTAAATTTCGACAAGTAGAACAATGAATGGAACTGGTAGCCGGTTGAAATCTTTGTAAATATTGCTTCTATATAGTCTAAGAAACATATATGCAAAGCATCCAAACAGTACAATTCGCCAATTTTTTGTTCTTCAAGTTTAAGTGAACAATGAGCCCCAATGGTTAAACCTTTATCGGAAATTATTTGTAAGTTTCGACAAGTAGAACAATGAATGGAACAGGTAGCCGGTTGAAATCAATGTATATATTGCTTCTATATAGTCTAAGAAACATATATGCAAAGCATCCAAACAGTACAATTCGCCGATTTTTTGTCCTTCAAGTTTAAGTGAACAATGAGCCCCATTGTTAATCCTTTATCGGAAATTATTTGTAACTTTCGACAAGTAGAACAATGAATGGAACAGTTAGACGGTTGAAACTTTTGTATATATTGCTTCTATATAATCTAAGGAACATATATGCAAAGCATCTAAACAGTAACAATCGCCAATTTTCTGATCTTCAAGTTTAAGTGAACAGCGAGCCCCATTGATAATCATGAAATGGAAATTATTTGTAACTTTCTACAAGTAGAACAATGAATAGTACAGGTAGACGGGTGAAATCTTTCTATATATTGCTTCCATATAGTCTAAGAAACATGTACGCAAAGCATCCAAACAGTACAATTCGCCAATTTTTTGTTCTTCATGATTAAGTGAACAATGAGCCCCAATGGTTAATCCTTTATCGGAAATTATTTGTAATTTTCGACAAGTAGAACAATGAATGGAACAGGTAGACTGTTGAAATCATTGTATATATTGCTTCTATATAGTCTAAGAAACATATATGCAAATCGTCCAAACAGTACAATTCGCCAATTATTTGATCTTCAAGTTTAAATGAACAACGAGCCCCATTATTAATCCTTTAAAGGAAATTATTTGTAATTTTCGACAAGTAGAACAATGAATGAAACACGTAGACGGTTGAAATCTTTGTATATATTGCTTCCATATAGTCTAAGAAACATATATGCAAAGCATCCAAACAGTACAATTCGCCAATTTTTTGTTCTTCAAGTTTAAGTGAACAATGAGCCCCAATGGTTAATCCTTTATCGGTAATTATTTGTTACTTTCGACAAGTAGAACAATGAATGGAACAGGTAGACGGTTGAAATCTTTGTATATATTGCTTCTATATAATCTAAGAAACATATATGCAAAGCATGCAAACAGTACCATTCGCCAATTTTTTGTTCTTCAAGTTTAAGTGAACAACGAGCCCAATTGATAATCATGAAACGGAAATTATTTCTAACTGTCGGCAAGTAGAACAATGATTGGAACAGGTAGACGGTTGAAATCATTGTATATATTGCTTCTATATAGTCTAAGAAACATATATGCAAAGCGTCCAAACAGTACAATTCGCCAATTATTTGATCTTCAAGTTTAAGTGAACTACGAGCCCCATTGTTAGTACTTTAACGGAAATTATTTGTAACTTGCGACAGGTAGAACAATGAATGGAACAGGTAGCCGGTTGAAATCTTTGTATATATTGCTTCTATATAGTCTAAGAAACATATTTGCAAAGCATCCAAACAGTACAATTCGCCAATTATTTGATCTTCAAGTTTAAGTGAACTACGAGCCCCATTGTTAGTGCTTTAACGGAAATTATTTGTAACTTGCGACAGGTAGAACAATGAATGGAACAGGTAGCCGGTTGAAATCTTTGTATATATTGCTTCTATATAGTCTAAGAAACATATATGCAAAGCATCCAAACAGTACAATTCGCCAATTTTTTGTTCTTCAAGTTTAAGTAAACTACAATCCCCATTGTTAATCCCTTAACGGAAATTATTTGTAACTTTCGACAAGTAGAACAATGAATGGAACAGGTAGACGGTTGAAATCCTTGTATATATTGCGTCTATATAATCTAAGAAACATATATGCAAAGCATCCAAACAGTACCATTCGCCAATTTTTTGTTCTTCAAGTTTAAGTGAACTACGAGCCCCATTGTTAATCATTTAAAGGAAATTATTTGTAAATTTCGACAAGTAGAACAATGATTGGAACACGTAGACGGTTGAAATCTTCGTATATATTGCTTCCATATAGTCTAAGAAACATGTACGCAAAGCATCCAAACAGTACCATTCGCCAATTTTTTGTTCTTCAAGTTTAAGTGAACAATGAGCCCCAATGGTTAATCCTTTATCGGAAATTATTTGTAATTTTCGACGAGTAGAACAATGAATGGATGATGTAGACGGTTGAAATCATTGTATATATTGCTTCTAAATAGTCTAAGAAACACATATGCAAAGCATCCAAACAGTACAATTCGCCAATTTTTTGTTTTTCAAGTTTAAGTGAACTACGAGCCCCATTGTTAATCCTTTAACGGAAATTATTTGTAACTTTCGACAAGTAGAACAATGATTGGAACACGTAGACGGTTGAAATCTTTGTATATATTTCTTCCATATAGTCTAAGAAACATATATGCAAAGCATCCAAACAGTACCTTTCGCCAATTTTTTGTTCTTCAAGTTTAAGTGAACAATGAGCCCCATTGTTAATCCTTTATCGGAAGTTATTTGTAATTTTCGACAAGTAGAACAATGAATGGAACAGGTAGACGGTTGAAATCATTGTATATATTGCTTCTATATAGTCTAAGAAACATATATGCAAAGCATCCAAATAGTACAGGGTGTAAGGCATTTAATAGTCATGTTTTCGGGGGGTTGTTCTAGAGCTCGGATTGGATGAAGATTTGTAAAAATTACTTTCCGCAAAATTATTTGTAAAATTTCGTAAAAAAATCGGTTGAAACTGGCTCGGCTATCTTCTTCGTATTGTTACGTAGGTAAAATGTCTGAGAGGAACCATGGGTCAGAAGTGAACCGTTCTTCCACAAATCGACTTTTAATTGGGCCTCCGCGGTCTAATTCACGCTTAGTAAGTGAGAGAGTCAGCTGTTCCTTCGGAAAGAGACACACAAGATATCCTTGTCGGCTCGAACAGTCTGAGGAGAAGCGTGTTACTAGACATTGGAAATTGGGGGACTGGGTCACCGAACCACTAAGAGCAGTGCAAGTGTTTATGTTCTTTTCCCCGGGAGGACCCATGAGCGAACCTGACACCGAGCGCAGGTCATTGACGTCTTCCTAGCCGACAAGGATATCTTGTGTGTTTCTTTCCGAAGGAACAGCTGACTCTCTCACTTACTAAGCGAAAATTAGATCGCGGAGGCCCAATTAAAAGTCGATTTGTGGTAGAACGGTTCACTTCTGACCCATGGTTCCTCTCAGACATTTTACCTACGTAACAATACGAAAAAGATAGCCCAGCCAGTTTCAACCGATTTTTTTACGAAATTTTACAAATAATTTTGCGGAAAGTAATTTTTACAAATCTTCATCCAATCCGAGCTCTAGAACAACCCCCCGAAAACATGACCATTAAATGTCTTACACCCTGTACAATTCGACAATTTTTTGTTCTTCATGTTTAAGTGAACAATGAGCCCCAATGGTAAATCCTTTATCGGAAATTATTTGTAATTTTCGACAAGTAGAACAATGAATGGAACAGGTAGACGGTTGAAATCATTGTATATATTGCTTCTATATAGTCTAAGAAACATATATGCAAAGCATCCAAACAGTACAATTCGCCAATTTATTGTTCTTCAAGTTTAAGTGAACAACGAGCCCCATTGTTAATCCTTTAAAGGAAACTATCTGTAAATTTCGACAAGTAGAACAATGATTGGAACACGTAGACGGTTGAAATCTTTGTATATATTGCTTCCATATAGTCTAAGAAACATGTACGCAAAGCATCCAAACAGTACCATTCGCGAATTTTTTGTTCTTCAAGTTTAAGTGAACAATGAGCCCCAATGGTAAATCCTTTATCGGAAATTATTTGTAATTTTCGACAAGTAGAACAATGAATGGAACAGGTAGACGGTTGAAATCTTTGTATATATTGCTTCTATATAATCTAAGAAACATATATGCAAAGCAAACAAACAGCACAATTCCCCAATTTATTGTTCTTCAAGTTTAAGTGAACAACGAGCCCCATTGTTAATCCTTTAAAGGAAATTATTTGTAAATTTCGACAAGTAGAACAATGAATGGATCATGTAGACGGTTGAAATCATTGTATATATTGCTTCTATATAGTCTACGAAACATATATGCAAAGCATCCAAACAGTACAATTCGCCAATTTTTTGTTCCTCAAGTTTAAGTGAACTACGAGCCCCATTGATAATCATGAAATGGATATTATTTGTAACTTTCTACAAGTAGAACAATGAATAGTACAGTTAGACGGGTGAAATCGTTCTATATATTGCTTCTAAATAGTCTAAGAAACATGTACGCAAAGCATCGAAACAGTACCATTCGCCAATTTTTTGTTCTTCAAGTTTAAGTGAACAATGAGCCCCAATGGTTAATCCGTTATCGGAAATTATTTGTAACTTTCGACAAGTAGAACAATGAATGGAACAGGTAGACTGTTGAAATCATTGTATATATTGCTTCTATATAGTCTAAGAAACATATATGCAAAGCATTCAAATAGTACAATTCGACAATTTTTTGTTCTTCAAGTTTAGTGTACAATGAGCCCCAATGGTTAATCCTTTATCGGAAATTATTTGTAATTTTCGACAAGTAGAACAATGAATGGAACAGGTAGACGGTTGAAATCTTTGTATATACTGCTTCTATATAATCTAAGAAACATATATGCAAAGCATCCAAACAGTACAATTCGACAATTATTTCATCTTCAAGTTTAAGTGAACTACGAGCCCCATTGTTAATACTTTAACGGAAATTATTTGTAGCTTGCGACAAGTAGAACAATGAGTGGAACAGGTAGTCGGTTGAAATCAATATATATATTGCTTCTATATAGTCTAAGAAACATATATGCAAAGCATCCAAACAGTACCATTCGCCAATTTTTTGTTCTTCAAGTTTAAGTGAACAATGAGCCCCATTGTTAATCCTTTAAAGGAAATTATTTGTAACTTTCGACAAGTAGAACAATGAATGTAACTGGTAGACGGTTGAAATCTTTTTATATATTGCTTCTATATAGACTAAGAAACCTATATGCAAAGCATCTAAACAGTAACATTCGCCAATTTTTTGATCTTCAAGTTTAAGTGAACAATGAGCCCCATTGTTTATCCTTTATCGGAAATTATTTGTAACTTTCGACAAGTAGAACAATGAATGGAACAGGTAGACGGTTGAAATCTTTGTATATATTGCTTCTATATAGTCTAAGAAACATGTACGCAAAGCATCCAAACAGTACCATTCGCCAATTTTTTGTTCTTCAAGTTTAAGTGAACAATGTGCCCCAATGGTTAATCCGTTATCGGAAATTATTTGTAACTTTCGACAAGTAGAACAATGAATGGAACAGGTAGACGGTTGAAATCATTGTATATATTGCTTCTATATTGTCTAAGAAACATATATACAAAGCATCCAAATAGTACAATTCGACAATTTTTTGTTCTTCAAGTTTAAGTGAACAATGAGCCCCAATGGTTAATCCTTTATCGGAAATTATTTGTAATTTTCGACAAGTAGAACAATGAATGGAACAGGTAGACGGTTGAAATCTTTGTATATATTGCTTCTATATAGTCTAAGAAACATATATGCAAATCATCCAAACAGTACCATTCGCCAATTTTTTGTTCTTCAAGTTTAAGTGAACTACGAGCCCCATTGTTAATCCTTTAAAGGAAATTATTTGTAAAGGGTATAGCAGGATAAGGGGGTCAAAAGTGCCCTTCAACCGATTTCAATGGGGACGGTCTCATTCGATAGATAATGCTCGGCGATTGATGTCTACAAATTTTTAACCCTGAATTTTGACCGGAAGGGTAGTTATGGGGAAAATTAAAAAAACAGGTTTTTGGCCCTTTTTCCCCATTTATTGATGCGTAAAAAATCCAAATAAATTCTGACATATTCTACACGGTACCGGACATATTGGAGAATTTTTTCAGATTTTTCCGTCGAAGTAGCTAAGCGTGACAAATCGGCAAAGTCAAAAAAAACGGAAAAAAGAAGATTTCGTATCGAAATCTTCGAGGTACAACTTTTTGGTTTATATAGTAACAATCTAACACCTACGATTGTTATCCCCAATTTTTTTCAGATTTTTAAACCACCTGCGTCATTGTGAAAAAAATCGAAAACCGATATTCGGGTCGTATTTTGATCTAAAACGCAAGAAGTAATTGTTATTTTTCCATTATTTTGATAGAGTATGTTCATTTTGTGCTTTTCAATGTTTCTGCATACAACCCAATTGCGAGTGAATGCAAAGGATTGAATTGATTCAATTATTCGTAAGCTAAACACTTCCTTATCAGCTAAAAATACGAACGTCCTTTCAATAGCAGCGATGGCGCAGTCGGTAGAGTTCTTGGCTGCGGAACCTCTCGAAACTTTTTGTCGCCGGTTCGAGTCCCAATGAGGTAAAATAATTTTTTTTTTTTTTTTTTAGTCATTCACTGCATAACAACAAATAATAATCATTTTTCAATTTTTCAATGTTTTTTAAACATTTTTAAATACTTATTCAATATGAAATATATGTAAAAATAATTATGGAGCATATTGTTTTTTTCATTGATTCGTCCTAGCCACATCTCGTTATTCTTTTGTACATTGAACGAATATTAGTTTACTGTAACGAATGCAAATATGTATTCAATATTAAAAGGATCCAATTGTATATTCTGATGAATTGTAATGAAGGTGATGTCTAACGGAAAGAAGGGTCTATTTCTTTTTAAACATTCTTATTTTTGTATTTACCGCTTCTCCATTTATGCAGAGATCATCCAAAATGGGCAATGAATTGAAAGAATGAAGGTATATTGGGATTTCATCCGTTATAATTCCTTTACTGTTTTATGCAAATCAACTTCTTCAGCTTTAGGTTTTGTGCCCTATTGCAATCGTGTTTTCCAACCACTTTAAGTACACGAAAACATTAAATTCAGTTCAGAAGGCTTTATTGTTTCATTACACTTACTCCGGTATTATGTACTCCCTTCAGTTATCTAGTCCGCAATTACCTGCGCAGCGTGTAGGTAGCGGGCAGGTACCGAGTTGTACCTTTAGAACTGATGATCATTTTTTTTAAATTATTGACTGGAATGTTATTAATACGTAAATGAATATTAATGTAAAAATACGAATGATAGATTACCATTTGATGATTAGGCTACAGTATCTAGCTGCGGAATACTTCAAACTTTTCTCTCGCCAATTCACCTCCCATGAAATATAATTAGAAAACAAATGTTTTTAAGTATTAACTGGATAACAATTGTTAATACGGAAATTAATATTAGTGTGAAAATATAAATGGCATGCGATAGATTACCTTTTGATAATTAAAAGTTGAAACACGTTTCGTGTGGCTTTAATCCCCGTCACTATGTTCATTAATGATGGGCACCACTTCATTTTTATTAAATATTTTTGTCAATATCTCTGAAGGCCTAACAATTGTCGATAGATACCGTGCGTGCGACAGGTAGTATATTATTGTAGCAATGTGCGAACAACAACCTATGGTACGGTTACCACTCGCACATTCACAGCAATAACATTTGATGCCCGAAATTCCAATTATATTAGGGGTATAGTCAATGAAGCAACGATAACTTCTTTGATTAATGTGGCGTGATCGGACGAGGCATTTAAGAATATTGAGGAGTTGATTTGCATAAAACAGTAAAGGAATTATAACGGACGAAATCCCAATATACCTTCTTTCTTTCAATTCATTGTCCATTTTGGGTGATCTCTGCATAAATGGAGAAGCGGTAAATACAAAAATAAGAATGTTTAAAAAGAAATAGACCCTTCTTTCCGTTAGACATCACCTTCATTACAATTCATCAGAATATACAATTGGATCCTTTTAATATTGAACATATTTGCATTCGTTACAGTAAACTAATATTCGTTCAATGTACAAAAGAATAACGAGATGTGGCTAGGACGAATCAATGAAAAAAACAATATGCTCCATAATTATTTTTACATATATTTCATATTGAATAAGTATTTAAAAATGTTTAAAAAACATTGAAAAATTGAAAAATGATTATTATTTGTTGTTATGCAGTGAATGACTAAAAAAAAAAAAAAAAATTATTTTACCTCATTGGGACTCGAACCGGCGACAAAAAGTTTCGAGAGGTTCCGCAGCCAAGAACTCTACCGACTGCGCCATCGCTGCTATTGAAAGGACGTTCGTATTTTTAGCTGATAAGGAAGTGTTTAGCTTACGAATAATTGAATCAATTCAATCCTTTGCATTCACTCGCAATTGCTTTGTATGCAGAAACATTGAAAAGCACAAAATGAACATACTCTATCAAAATAATGGAAAAATAACAATTACTTCTTGCGTTTTAGATCAAAATACGTCCCGAATATCGATTTTCGATTTTTTTCACAATGACGCAGGTGGTTTAAAAATCTGAAAAAAATTGGGGATAACAATCGTAGGTGTTAGATTGTTACTATATAAACCAAAAAGTTGTACCTCGAAGATTTCGATACGAAATCTTCTTTTTTCCGTTTTTTTTGACTTTGCCGATTTGTCACGCTTAGCTACTTCGACGGAAAAATCTGAAAAAATTCTCCAATATGTCCGGTACCGTGTAGAATATGTCAGAATTTATTTGGATTTTTTACGCCTCAATAAATGGGGAAAAAGGGCCAAAAACCTGTTTTTTTAATTTTCCCCATAACTACCCTTCCGGTCAAAATTCAGGGTTAAAAATTTGTAGACATCAATCGCCGAGCATTATCTATCGAATGAGACCGTCCCCATTGAAATCGGTTGAAGGGCACTTTTGACCCCCTTATCCTGCTATACACTTTCGACAAGCAGAACAATGAATGGAACCGGTAGACGGTTGAAATCATTGTATATATTGCTTCTATATAGTCTAAGAAACATATATGCAAAGCATCCAAATAGTACAATTCGACAATTTTTTGTTCTTCAAGTTTAAGTGAACAATGAGCCCCAATGGTTAATCCTTTATCGGAAATTATTTGTAATTTTCGACAAGTAGAACAATGAATGGAACAGGTAGACGGTTGAAATCTTTGTATATATTGCTTCTATATAGTCTAAGAAACATATATGCAAAGCATCCAAACAGTACAATTCGCCAATTTATTGTTCTTCAAGTTTAAGTGAACAACGAGCCCCATTGTTAATCCTTTAAAGGAAATTATTTGTAAATTTCGACAAGTAGAACAATGATTGGAACATGTAGACGGTTGAAATCTTTGTATATATTGCTTCCATATAGTCTAAGAAACATGTACGCAAAGCATCCAAACAGTACCAATCGCCAATTTTTTGTTCTTCAAGTTTAAGTGAACAATGAGCTCCAATGGTTAATCCTTTATCGGAAATTATTTGTAATTTTCGACAAGTAGAACAATGAATGGAACAGGTAGACGGTTGAAATCTTTGTACATATTGCTTCTATATAATCTAAGAAACATATATGCAAAGCATCTAAACAGTAACAATCGCCAATTTTTTGATCTTCAAGTTTATGTGAACAGCGAGCCCCATTGATAATCATGAAATGGAAATTATTTGTAACTTTCTACAAGTAGAACAATGAATAGTACAGTTAGACGGGTGAAATCTTTCTATATATTGCTTCTAAATAGTCTAAGAAACATGTACGCAAAGCATCCAAACAGTACCATTCGCCAATTTTTTGTTCTTCAAGTTTGAGTGAACAATGAGCTCCATTGTTAATCCTTTAAAGGAAATTATTTGTAAATTTCGACAAGTAGAACAATGATTGGAACATGTAGACGGTTGAAATCTTTGTATATATTGCTTCCATATAGTCTAAGAAACATGTACGCGAAGCATCCAAACAGTACCATTCGCCAATTTTTTGTTCTTCAAGTTTAAGTGAACAATGAGCCCCAATGGTTAATCCGTTATCGGAAATTATTTGTAACTTTCGACAAGTAGAACAATGAATGGAACAGGTAGACGGTTGAAATCATTGTATATATTGCTTCTATATAGTCTAAGAAACATATATGCAAAGCATCCAAATAGTACAATTCGACAATTTTTTGTTCTTCAAGTTTAGTGTACAATGAGCCCCAATGGTTAATCCTTTATCGCAAATTATTTGTAATTTTCGACAAGTAGAACAATGAATGGAACAGGTAGACGGTTGAAATCTTTGTATATATTGCTTCTATATAATCTCAGAAACATATATGCAAAGCATCCAAACAGTACAATTCGCCAATTATTTCATCTTCAAGTTTAAGTGAACTACGAGCCCCATTGTTAATACTTTAACGGAAATTATTTGTAACTTGCGACAAGTAGAACAATGAGTGGAACAGGTAGTCGGTTGAAATCAATGTATATATTGCTTCTATATAGTCTAAGAAACATATATGCAAAGCATCCAAACAGTACCATTCGCCAATTTTTTGTTCTTCAAGTTTAAGTGAACAATGAGCCCCATTGTTAATCCTTTATCGGAAATTATTTGTAACTTTCGACAAGTAGAACAATGAATGGAACTGGTAGACGGATGAAATCTTTCTATATATTGCTTCTAAATAGTCTAAGAAACACATATGCAAAGCATCCAAGCAGTGCAATTCGCCAATTTTTTGTTCTTCAAGTTTAAGTGAATTACGAGCCCCATTGTTAATCCTTTAAAGGAAATTATTTGTAAATTTCGACAAGTAGAACATTGAATGGAACAGGTAGACGGTTGAAATCTTTGTATATATTGCTTCTATATAGTCTAAGAAACATATATGCAAAGCATCCAAACAGTACCATTCGCCAATTTTTTGTTCTTCAAGTTTAAGTGAACTACGAGCCCCATTGTTAATCCTTTAAAGGAAATTATTTGTAAATTTCGACAAGTAGAACAATGAATGGAACAGGTAGACTGTTGAAATCATTGTATATATTGCTTCTATATAGTCTAAGAAACATATACGCAAAGCATCCAAACAGTACAATTCGCCAATTTTTTGATCTTCAAGTTTAAGTAAAGTACGATCCCCATTGTTAATCCCTTAACGGTAATTATTTGTAACTTTCGACAAGTAGAACAATGAATAGTACAGGTAGACGGGTGAAATCTTTCTATATATTGCTTCTAAATAGTCTAAGAAACACATATGCAAAGCATCCAAACTGTACAATTCGCCAATTATTTCATCTTCAAGTTTAAGTGAACTACGAGCCCCATTGTTAATACTTTAACGGAAATTATTTGTAACTTGCGACAAGTAGAACAATGAGTGGAACAGGTAGTCGGTTGAAATCAATGTATATATTGCTTCTATATAGTCTAAGAAACATATATGCAAAGCATCCAAACAGTACCATTTGCCAATTTTTTGTTCTTCAAGTTTAAGTAAACTACGATCCCCATTGTTAATCCCTTAACGGTAATTATTTGTAACTTTCGACAAGTAGAACAATGAATAGTACAGGTAGACGGGTGAAATCTTTCTATATATTGCTTCTAAATAGTCTAAGAAACACATATGCAAAGCATCCAAGCAGTGCAATTCGCCAATTTTTTGTTCTTCAAGTTTAAGTGAATTACGAGCCCCATTGTTAATCCTTTATCGCAAATTATTTGTAATTTTCGACAAGTAGAACAATGAATGGAACAGGTAGACGGTTGAAATCTTTGTATATATTGCTTCTATATAATCTAAGAAACATATATGCAAAGCATCCAAACAGTACAATTCGCCAATTATTTCATCTTCAAGTTTAAGTGAACTACGAGCCCCATTGTTAATACTTTAACGGAAATTATTTGTAACTTGCGACAAGTAGAACAATGAGTGGAACAGGTAGTCGGTTGAAATCAATGTATATATTGCTTCTATATGGTCTAAGAAACCTATATGCAAAGCATCCAAACAGTACCATTCGCCAATTTTTTGTTCTTCAAGTTTAAGTGAACAATGAGCCCCATTGTTAATCCTTTATCGGAAATTATTTGTAACTTTCGACAAGTAGAACAATGAATGGAACTGGTAGACGGTTGAAATCTTTTTATATATTGCTTCTATATAGACTAAGAAACATATATGCAAAGCATCCAAACAGTACCAGTCGCCAATTTTTTGTTCTTCAAGTTTAAGTGAACAACGAGGCCCATTGATAATCATGAAACGGAAATTATTTGTAACTTTCTACAAGTAGAACAATGAATAGTACAGGTAGACGGGTGAAATCTTTCTATATATTGCTTCTAAATAGTCTAAGAAACATGTACGCAAAGCATCCAAACAGTACCATTCGCCAATTTTTTGTTCTTCAAGTTTAAGTGAACAATGAGCCCCAATGGTTAATCCGTTATCGGAAATTATTTGTAACTTTCGACAAGTAGAACAATGAATGGAACAGGTAGACGGTTGAAATCATTGTATATATTGCTTCTATATAGTCTAAGAAACATATATGCAAAGCATCCAAATAGTACAATTCGACAATTTTTTGTTCTTCAAGTTTAGTGTACAATGAGCCCCAATGGTTAATCCTTTATCGCAAATTATTTGTAATTTTCGACAAGTAGAACAATGAATGGAACAGGTAGACGGTTGAAATCTTTGTATATATTGCTTCTATATAATCTAAGAAACATATATGCAAAGCATCCAAACAGTACAATTCGCCAATTATTTCATCTTCAAGTTTAAGTGAACTACGAGCCCCATTGTTAATACTTTAACGGAAATTATTTGTAACTTGCGACAAGTAGAACAATGAGTGGAACAGGTAGTCGGTTGAAATCAATGTATATATTGCTTCTATATAGTCTAGGAAACATATATGCAAAGCATCCAAACAGTACCATTCGCCAATTTTTTGTTCTTCAAGTTTAAGTGAACAATGAGCCCCAATGGTTAATCCGTTATCGGAAATTATTTGTAACTTTCGACAAGTAGAACAATGAATGGAACAGGTAGACGGTTGAAATCTTTGTATATATTGCTTCTATATAATCTAAGAAACATATATGCAAAGCATCCAAACAGTACAATTCGCCAATTATTTCATCTTCAAGTTTAAGTGAACTACGAGCCCCATTGTTAATACTTTAACGGAAATTATTTGTAACTTGCGACAAGTAGAACAATGAGTGGAACAGGTAGTCGGTTGAAATCAATGTATATATTGCTTCTATATGGTCTAAGAAACCTATATGCAAAGCATCCAAACAGTACCATTCGCCAATTTTTTGTTCTTCAAGTTTAAGTGAACAATGAGCCCCATTGTTAATCCTTTATCGGAAATTATTTGTAACTTTCGACAAGTAGAACAATGAATGGAACTGGTAGACGGTTGAAATCTTTTTATATATTGCTTCTATATAGACTAAGAAACATATATGCAAAGCATCCAAACAGTACCAGTCGCCAATTTTTTGTTCTTCAAGTTTAAGTGAACAACGAGGCCCATTGATAATCATGAAACGGAAATTATTTGTAACTTTCTACAAGTAGAACAATGAATAGTACAGGTAGACGGGTGAAATCTTTCTATATATTGCTTCTAAATAGTCTAAGAAACATGTACGCAAAGCATCCAAACAGTACCATTCGCCAATTTTTTGTTCTTCAAGTTTAAGTGAACAATGAGCCCCAATGGTTAATCCGTTATCGGAAATTATTTGTAACTTTCGACAAGTAGAACAATGAATGGAACAGGTAGACGGTTGAAATCATTGTATATATTGCTTCTATATAGTCTAAGAAACATATATGCAAAGCATCCAAATAGTACAATTCGACAATTTTTCGTTCTTCAAGTTTAGTGTACAATGAGCCCCAATGGTTAATCCTTTATCGCAAATTATTTGTAATTTTCGACAAGTAGAACAATGAATGGAACAGGTAGACGGTTGAAATCTTTGTATATATTGCTTCTATATAATCTAAGAAACATATATGCAAAGCATCCAAACAGTACAATTCGCCAATTATTTCATCTTCAAGTTTAAGTGAACTACGAGCCCCATTGTTAATACTTTAACGGAAATTATTTGTAACTTGCGACAAGTAGAACAATGAGTGGAACAGGTAGTCGGTTGAAATCAATGTATATATTGCTTCTATATAGTCTAGGAAACATATATGCAAAGCATCCAAACAGTACCATTCGCCAATTTTTTGTTCTTCAAGTTTAAGTGAACAATGAGCCCCAATGGTTAATCCGTTATCGGAAATTATTTGTAACTTTCGACAAGTAGAACAATGAATGGAACAGGTAGACGGTTGAAATCATTGTATATATTGCTTCTATATAGTCTAAGAAACATATATGCAAAGCATCCAAATAGTACAATTCGACAATTTTTTGTTCTTCAAGTTTAGTGTACAATGAGCCCCAATGGTTAATCCTTTATCGCAAATTATTTGTAATTTTCGACAAGTAGAACAATGAATGGAACAGGTAGACGGTTGAAATCTTTGTATATATTGCTTCTATATAATCTAAGAAACATATATGCAAAGCATCCAAACAGTACAATTCGCCAATTATTTCATCTTCAAGTTTAAGTGAACTACGAGCCCCATTGTTAATACTTTAACGGAAATTATTTGTAACTTGCGACAAGTAGAACAATGAGTGGAACAGGTAGTCGGTTGAAATCAATGTATATATTGCTTCTATATAGTCTAGGAAACATATATGCAAAGCATCCAAACAGTACCATTCGCCAATTTTTTGTTCTTCAAGTTTAAGTGAACAATGAGCCCCATTGTTAATCCTTTATCGGAAATTATTTGTAACTTTCGACAAGTAGAACAATGAATGGAACTGGTAGACGGGTGAAATCTTTCTATATATTGCTTCTAAATAGTCTAAGAAACACATATGCAAAGCATCCAAGCAGTGCAATTCGCCAATTTTTTGTTCTTCAAGTTTAAGTGAACAACGAGGCCCATTGATAATCATGAAACGGAAATTATTTGTAACTTTCTACAAGTAGAACAATGAATAGTACAGGTAGACGGGTGAAATCTTTCTATATATTGCTTCTAAATAGTCTAAGAAACATGTACGCAAAGCATCCAAACAGTACCATTCGCCAATTTTTTGTTCTTCAAGTTTAAGTGAACAATGAGCCCCATTGTTAATCCTTTATCGGAAATTATTTGTAACTTTCGACAAGTAGAACAATGAATGGAACTGGTAGACGGGTGAAATCTTTCTATATATTGCTTCTAAATAGTCTAAGAAACACATATGCAAAGCATCCAAGCAGTGCAATTCGCCAATTTTTTGTTCTTCAAGTTTAAGTGAATTACGAGCCCCATTGTTAATCCTTTAAAGGAAATTATTTGTAAATTTCGACAAGTAGAACATTGAATGGAACAGGTAGACGGTTGAAATCTTTGTATATATTGCTTCTATATAGTCTAAGAAACATATATGCAAAGCATCCAAACAGTACCATTCGCCAATTTTTTGTTCTTCAAGTTTAAGTGAACTACGAGCCCCATTGTTAATCCTTTAAAGGAAATTATTTGTAAATTTCGACAAGTAGAACAATGAATGGAACAGGTAGACTGTTGAAATCATTGTATATATTGCTTCTATATAGTCTAAGAAACATATACGCAAAGCATCCAAACAGTACAATTCGCCAATTTTTTGATCTTCAAGTTTAAGTAAAGTACGATCCCCATTGTTAATCCCTTAACGGTAATTATTTGTAACTTTCGACAAGTAGAACAATGAATAGTACAGGTAGACGGGTGAAATCTTTCTATATATTGCTTCTAAATAGTCTAAGAAACACATATGCAAAGCATCCAAACTGTACAATTCGCCAATTATTTCATCTTCAAGTTTAAGTGAACTACGAGCCCCATTGTTAATACTTTAACGGAAATTATTTGTAACTTGCGACAAGTAGAACAATGAGTGGAACAGGTAGTCGGTTGAAATCAATGTATATATTGCTTCTATATAGTCTAAGAAACATATATGCAAAGCATCCAAACAGTACCATTCGCCAATTTTTTGTTCTTCAAGTTTAAGTAAACTACGATCCCCATTGTTAATCCCTTAACGGTAATTATTTGTAACTTTCGACAAGTAGAACAATGAATAGTACAGGTAGACGGGTGAAATCTTTCTATATATTGCTTCTAAATAGTCTAAGAAACACATATGCAAAGCATCCAAGCAGTGCAATTCGCCAATTTTTTGTTCTTCAAGTTTAAGTGAATTACGAGCCCCATTGTTAATCCTTTATCGCAAATTATTTGTAATTTTCGACAAGTAGAACAATGAATGGAACAGGTAGACGGTTGAAATCTTTGTATATATTGCTTCTATATAGTCTAAGAAACATATATGCAAAGCATCCAAACAGTACAATTCGCCAATTTTTTGTTCTTCAAGTTTAAGTGAACAATGAGCCCCAATGGTTAATCCTTTATCGGAAATTATTTGTAATTTTCGACAAGTAGAACAATGAATGGAACAGGTAGACGGTTGAAACCTTTGTACATATTGCTTCTATATAATCTAAGAAACATATATGCAAAGCATCTAAACAGTAACAATCGCCAATTTTTTGATCTTCAAGTTTAAGTGAACAGCGAGCCCCATTGATAATCATGAAATGGAAATTATTTGTAACTTTCTACAAGTAGAACAATGAATAGTACAGTTAGACGGGTGAAATCTTTCTATATATTGCTTCTAAATAGTCTAAGAAACATGTACGCAAAGCATCCAAACAGTACCATTCGCCAATTTTTTGTTCTTCAAGTTTAAGTGAACAGTGAGCCCCAATGGTTAATCCGTTATCGGAAATTATTTGTAACTTTCGACAAGCAGAACAATGAATGGAACAGGTAGACGGTTGAAATCATTGTATATATTGCTTCTATATAGTCTAAGAAACATATATGCAAAGCATCGAAACAGTACAATTCGCCAATTTTTTGTTCTTCAAGTTTAAGTGAACTACGAGCCCCATTGTTAATACTTTAACGGAAATTATTTGTAACTTGCGACAAGTAGAACAATGAGTGGAACAGGTAGTCGGTTGAAATCAATGTATATATTGCTTCTATATAGTCTAAGAAACATATATGCAAAGCATCCAAACAGTACCATTCGCCAATTTTTTGTTCTTCAAGTTTAAGTGAACAATGAGCCCCATTGTTAATCCTTTATCGGAAATTATTTGTAACTTTCGACAAGTAGAACAATGAATGGAACTGGTAGACGGGTGAAATATTTCTATATATTGCTTCTAAATAGTCTAAGAAACACATATGCAAAGCATCCAAGCAGTGCAATTCGCCAATTTTTTGTTCTTCAAGTTTAAGTGAACAACGAGGCCCATTGATAATCATGAAACGGAAATTATTTGTAACTTTCTACAAGTAGAACAATGAATAGTACAGGTAGACGGGTGAAATCTTTCTATATATTGCTTCTAAATAGTCTAAGAAACATGTACGCAAAGCATCCAAACAGTACCATTCGCCAATTTTTTGTTCTTCAAGTTTAAGTGAACAATGAGCCCCAATGGTTAATCCGTTATCGGAAATTATTTGTAACTTTCGACAAGTAGAACAATGAATGGAACAGGTAGTCGGTTGAAATCAATGTATATATTGCTTCTATATAGTCTAAGAAACATATATGCAAAGCATCCAAACAGTACCATTCGCCAATTTTTTGTTCTTCAAGTTTAAGTAAACTACGATCCCCATTGTTAATCCCTTAACGGTAATTATTTGTAACTTTCGACAAGTAGAACAATGAATAGTACAGGTAGACGTGTGAAATCTTTCTATATATTGCTTCTAAATAGTCTAAGAAACACATATGCAAAGCATCCAAGCAGTGCAATTCGCCAATTTTTTGTTCTTCAAGTTTAAGTGAATTACGAGCCCCATTGTAAATCCTTTATCGCAAATTATTTGTAATTTTCGACAAGTAGAACAATGAATGGAACAGGTAGACGGATGAAATCTTTGTATATATTGCTTCTATATAGTCTATGAAACATATATGCAAAGCATCCAAACAGTACAATTCGCCAATTTTTTGTTCTTCAAGTTTAAGTGAACAATGAGCCCCAATGGTTAATCCTTTATCGGAAATTATTTGTAATTTTCGACAAGTAGAACAATGATTGGAACATGTAGACGGTTGAAATCTTTGTATATATTGCTTCCATATAGTCTAAGAAACATGTACGCAAAGCATCCAAACAGTACCATTCGCCAATTTTTTGTTCTTCAAGTTTAAGTGAACAATGAGCCCCAATGGTTAATCCTTTATCGGAAATTATTTGTAATTTTCGACAAGTAGAACAATGAATGGAACAGGTAGACGGTTGAAATCTTTGTACATATTGCTTCTATATAATCTAAGAAACATATATGCAAAGCATCTAAACAGTAACAATCGCCAATTTTTTGATCTTCAAGTTTATGTGAACAGCGAGCCCCATTGATAATCATGAAATGGAAATTATTTGTAACTTTCTACAAGTAGAACAATGAATAGTACAGTTAGACGGGTGAAATCTTTCTATATATTGCTTCTAAATAGTCTAAGAAACATGTACGCAAAGCATCCAAACAGTACCATTCGCCAATTTTTTGTTCTTCAAGTTTGAGTGAACAATGAGCTCCATTGTTAATCCTTTAAAGGAAATTATTTGTAAATTTCGACAAGTAGAACAATGATTGGAACATGTAGACGGTTGAAATCTTTGTATATATTGCTTCCATATAGTCTAAGAAACATGTACGCAAAGCATCCAAACAGTACCATTCGCCAATTTTTTGTTCTTCAAGTTTAAGTGAACAATGAGCCCCAATGGTTAATCCTTTATCGGAAATTATTTGTAATTTTCGACAAGTAGAACAATGAATGGAACAGGTAGACGGTTGAAATCTTTGTACATATTGCTTCTATATAATCTAAGTAACATATATGCAAAGCATCTAAACAGTAAGAATCGCCAATTTTTTGATCTTCAAGTTTAAGTGAACAGCGAGCCCCATTGATAATCATGAAATGGAAATTATTTGTAACTTTCTACAAGTAGAACAATGAATAGTACAGTTAGACGGGTGAAATCTTTCTATATATTGCTTCTAAATAGTCTAAGAAACATGTACGCAAAGCATCCAAACAGTACCATTCGCCAATTTTTTGTTCTTCAAGTTTAAGTGAACCATGAGCCCCAATGGTTAATCCGTTATCGGAAATTATTTGTAACTTTCGACAAGTAGAACAATGAATGGAACAGGTAGACGGTTGAAATCATTGTATATATTGGTTCTATATAGTCTAAGAAACATATATGCAAAGCATCCAAATAGTACAATTCGCCAATTTTTTGTTCTTCAAGTTTAGTGTACAATGAGCCCCAATGGTTAATCCTTTATCGGAAATTATTTGTAATTTTCGACAAGTAGAACAATGAATGGAACAGGTAGACGGTTGAAATCTTTGTACATATTGCTTCTATATAATCTAAGAAACATATATGCAAAGCATCTAAACAGTAACAATCGCCAATTTTTTGATCTTCAAGTTTAAGTGAACAGCGAGCCCCATTGATAATCATGAAATGGAAATTATTTGTAACTTTCTACAAGTAGAACAATGAATAGTACAGTTAGACGGGTGAAATCTTTCTATATATTGCTTCTAAATAGTCTAAGAAACATGTACGCAAAGCATCCAAACAGTACCATTCGCCAATTTTTTGTTCTTCAAGTTTAAGTGAACAATGAGCCCCAATGGTTAATCCTTTATCGGAAATTATTTGTAACTTTCGACAAGTAGAACAATGAATGGAACAGGTAGACGGTTGAAATCTTTGTACATATTGCTTCTATATAATCTAAGAAACATACATGCAAAGCATCTAAACAGTAACAATCGCCAATTTTTTGATCTTCAAGTTTAAGTGAACAGCGAGCCCCATTGATAATCATGAAATGGAAATTATTTGTAACTTTCTACAAGTAGAACAATGAATAGTACAGTTAGACGGGTGAAATCTTTCTATATATTGCTTCTAAATAGTCTAAGAAACATTTACGCAAAGCATCCAAACAGTGCCATTCGCCAATTTTTTGTTCTTCAAGTTTAAGTGAACAATGAGCCCCATTGTTAATCCTTTATCGGAAATTATTTGTAATTTTCGACAAGTAGAACAATGAATGGAACAGGTAGACGGTTGAAATCTTTGTATATATTGCTTCTATATAGTCTAAGAAACATATATGCAAAGCATCCAAACAGTACCATTCGCCAATTTTTTGTTCTTCAAGTTTAAGTGAACTACGAGCCCCATTGTTAATCCTTTAAAGGAAATTATTTGTAAATTTCGACAAGCAGAACAATGAATGGAACAGGTAGACGGTTGAAATCATTGTACATATTGCTTCTATATAGTCTAAGAAACATATATGCAAAGCATCCAAATAGTACAATTCGACAATTTTTTGTTCTTCAAGTTTAGTGTACAATGAGCCCCAATGGTTAATCCTTTATCGGAAATTATTTGTAATTTTCGACAAGTAGAACAATGAATGGAACAGGTAGACGGTTGAAATCTTTGTACATATTGCTTCTATATAATCTAAGAAACATATATGCAAAGCATCTAAACAGTACCATTCGCCAATTTTTTAATCTTCAAGTTTAAGTGAACAGCGAGCCCCATTGTTAATCCTTTAAAGGAAATTATTTGTAAATTTCGACAAGCAGAACAATGAATGGAACCGGTAGACGGTTGAAATCATTGTACATATTGCTTCTATATAGTCTAAGAAACATATATGCAAAGCATCCAAACAGTACAATTCGACAATTTTTTGTTCTTCAAGTTTAGTGTACAATGAGCCCCAATGGTTAATCCTTTATCGGAAATTATTTGTAATTTTCGACAAGTAGAACAATGAATGGAACAGGTAGACGGTTGAAATCTTTGTACATATTGCTTCTATATAGTCTAAGAAACATATATGCAAAGCATCCAAATAGTACAATTCGACAATTTTTTGTCCTTCAAGTTTAAGTGAACAATGAGCCCCAATGGTTAATCCTTTATCGGAAATTATTTGTAATTTTCGACAAGTAGAACAATGAATGGAACAGGTAGACGGTTGAAATCTTTGTATATATTGCTTCTATATAGTCTAAGAAACATATATGCAAAGCATCCAAACAGTACAATTCGCCAATTTATTGTTCTTCAAGTTTAAGTGAACAACGAGCCCCATTGTTAATCCTTTAAAGGAAATTATTTGTAAATTTCGACAAGCAGAACAATGAATGGAACAGGTAGACGGTTGAAATCATTGTACATATTGCTTCTATATAGTCTAAGAAACACATATGCAAAGCATCCAAACAGCACAATTCGCCATTTTTTTGTTCTTGAAGTTTAAGTGAACTACGAGCCCCATTGTTAATCCTTTAAAGGAAATTATTTGTAAATTTCCACAAGTAGAACAATGAATGGATCAGGTAGACGGTTGAAATCATTGTATATATTGCTTCTATATAGTCTAAGAAACATATATGCAAAGCATCCAAATAGTACAATTCGACAATTTTTTGTTCTTCAAGTTTAAGTGAACAATGAGCCCCAATGGTTAATCCTTTATCGGAAATTATTTGTAATTTTCGACAAGTAGAACAATGAATGGAACAGGTAGACGGTTGAAATCTTTGTATATATTGCTTCTATATAGTCTAAGAAACATGTACGCAAAGCATCCAAACAGTACCAATCGCCAATTTTTTGTTCTTCAAGTTTAGTGTACAATGAGCCCCATTGTTAATCCTTTATCGGAAATTATTTGTAACTTTCGACAAGTAGAACAATGAATGGAACTGGTAGACGGGTGAAATCTTTCTATATATTGCTTCTAAATAGTCTAAGAAACACATATGCAAAGCATCCAAGCAGTGCAATTCGCCAATTTTTTGTTCTTCAAGTTTAAGTGAATTACGAGCCCCATTGTTAATCCTTTAAAGGAAATTATTTGTAAATTTCGACAAGTAGAACAATGAATGGAACTGGTAGACGGGTGAAATCTTTCTATATATTGCTTCTAAATAGTCTAAGAAACACATATGCAAAGCATCCAAGCAGTGCAATTCGCCAATTTTTTGTTCTTCAAGTTTAAGTGAATTACGAGCCCCATTGTTAATCCTTTAAAGGAAATTATTTGTAAATTTCGACAAGTAGAACATTGAATGGAACAGGTAGACGGTTGAAATCTTTGTATATATTGCTTCTATATAGTCTAAGAAACATATATGCAAAGCATCCAAACAGTACCATTCGCCAATTTTTTGTTCTTCAAGTTTAAGTGAACTACGAGCCCCATTGTTAATCCTTTAAAGGAAATTATTTGTAAATTTCGACAAGTAGAACAATGAATGGAACAGGTAGACTGTTGAAATCATTGTATATATTGCTTCTATATAGTCTAAGAAACATATACGCAAAGCATCCAAACAGTACAATTCGCCAATTTTTTGTTCTTCAAGTTTAAGTAAACTACGATCCCCATTGTTAATCCCTTAACGGTAATTATTTGTAACTTTCGACAAGTAGAACAATGAATAGTACAGGTAGACGGGTGAAATCTTTCTATATATTGCTTCTAAATAGTCTAAGAAACACATATGCAAAGCATCCAAACTGTACAATTCGCCAATTTTTTGTTCTTCAAGTTTAAGTGAACAATGAGCCCCAATGTTAATCCTTTAAAGGAAATTATTTGTAAATTTCGACAAGTAGAACAATGAATGGAACAGGTAGACTGTTGAAATCATTGTATATGTTGCTTCTATATAGTCTAAGAAACATATATGCAAAGCATCCAAACAGTACAATTCGCCAATTTTTTGTTCTTCAAGTTTAAGTAAACTACGATCCCCATTGTTAATCCCTTAACGGAAATTATTTGTAACTTCCGACAAGTAGAACAATGAATGGAACAGGTAGACTGTTGAAATCATTGTATATATTGCTTCTATATAGTCTAAGAAACATATATGCAAAGCATCCAAACAGTACCATTCGCCAATTTTTTGTTCTTCAAGTTTAAGTGAACAATGAGCCCCAATGGTTAATCCTTTATCGGAAATTATTTGTAATTTTCGACAAGTAGAACAATGAATGGAACAGGTAGACGGTTGAAACCTTTGTACATATTGCTTCTATATAATCTAAGAAACATATATGCAAAGCATCTAAACAGTAACAATCGCCAATTTTTTGATCTTCAAGTTTAAGTGAACAGCGAGCCCCATTGATAATCATGAAATGGAAATTATTTGTAACTTTCTACAAGTAGAACAATGAATAGTACAGTTAGACGGGTGAAATCTTTCTATATATTGCTTCTAAATAGTCTAAGAAACATGTACGCAAAGCATCCAAACAGTACCATTCGCCAATTTTTTGTTCTTCAAGTTTAAGTGAACAATGAGCCCCAATGGTTAATCCGTTATCGGAAATTATTTGTAACTTTCGACAAGTAGAACAATGAATGGAACAGGTAGACGGTTGAAATCATTGTATATATTGCTTCTATATAGTCTAAGAAACATATATGCAAAGCATCCAAATAGTACAATTCGACAATTTTTTGTTCTTCAAGTTTAGTGTACAATGAGCCCCAATGGTTAATCCTTTATCGCAAATTATTTGTAATTTTCGACAAGTAGAACAATGAATGGAACAGGTAGACGGTTGAAATCTTTGTATATATTGCTTCTATATAATCTCAGAAACATATATGCAAAGCATCCAAACAGTACAATTCGCCAATTATTTCATCTTCAAGTTTAAGTGAACTACGAGCCCCATTGTTAATACTTTAACGGAAATTATTTGTAACTTGCGACAAGTAGAACAATGAGTGGAACAGGTAGTCGGTTGAAATCAATGTATATATTGCTTCTATATAGTCTAAGAAACATATATGCAAAGCATCCAAACAGTACCATTCGCCAATTTTTTGTTCTTCAAGTTTAAGTGAACAATGAGCCCCATTGTTAATCCTTTATCGGAAATTATTTGTAACTTTCGACAAGTAGAACAATGAATGGAACTGGTAGACGGATGAAATCTTTCTATATATTGCTTCTAAATAGTCTAAGAAACACATATGCAAAGCATCCAAGCAGTGCAATTCGCCAATTTTTTGTTCTGCAAGTTTAAGTGAATTACGAGCCCCATTGTTAATCCTTTAAAGGAAATTATTTGTAAATTTCGACAAGTAGAACATTGAATGGAACAGGTAGACGGTTGAAATCTTTGTATATATTGCTTCTATATAGTCTAAGAAACATATATGCAAAGCATCCAAACAGTACCATTCGCCAATTTTTTGTTCTTCAAGTTTAAGTGAACTACGAGCCCCATTGTTAATCCTTTAAAGGAAATTATTTGTAAATTTCGACAAGTAGAACAATGAATGGAACAGGTAGACTGTTGAAATCATTGTATATATTGCTTCTATATAGTCTAAGAAACATATACGCAAAGCATCCAAACAGTACAATTCGCCAATTTTTTGTTCTTCAAGTTTAAGTAAAGTACGATCCCCATTGTTAATCCCTTAACGGTAATTATTTGTAACTTTCGACAAGTAGAACAATGAATAGTACAGGTAGACGGGTGAAATCTTTCTATATATTGCTTCTAAATAGTCTAAGAAACACATATGCAAAGCATCCAAACTGTACAATTCGCCAATTATTTCATCTTCAAGTTTAAGTGAACTACGAGCCCCATTGTTAATACTTTAACGGAAATTATTTGTAACTTGCGACAAGTAGAACAATGAGTGGAACAGGTAGTCGGTTGAAATCAATGTATATATTGCTTCTATATAGTCTAAGAAACATATATGCAAAGCATCCAAACAGTACCATTCGCCAATTTTTTGTTCTTCAAGTTTAAGTAAACTACGATCCCCATTGTTAATCCCTTAACGGTAATTATTTGTAACTTTCGACAAGTAGAACAATGAATAGTACAGGTAGACGGGTGAAATCTTTCTATATATTGCTTCTAAATAGTCTAAGAAACACATATGCAAAGCATCCAAGCAGTGCAATTCGCCAATTTTTTGTTCTTCAAGTTTAAGTGAATTACGAGCCCCATTGTTAATCCTTTATCGCAAATTATTTGTAATTTTCGACAAGTAGAACAATGAATGGAACAGGTAGACGGTTGAAATCTTTGTATATATTGCTTCTATATAATCTAAGAAACATATATGCAAAGCATCCAAACAGTACAATTCGCCAATTATTTCATCTTCAAGTTTAAGTGAACTACGAGCCCCATTGTTAATACTTTAACGGAAATTATTTGTAACTTGCGACAAGTAGAACAATGAGTGGAACAGGTAGTCGGTTGAAATCAATGTATATATTGCTTCTATATGGTCTAAGAAACCTATATGCAAAGCATCCAAACAGTACCATTCGCCAATTTTTTGTTCTTCAAGTTTAAGTGAACAATGAGCCCCATTGTTAATCCTTTATCGGAAATTATTTGTAACTTTCGACAAGTAGAACAATGAATGGAACTGGTAGACGGATGAAATCTTTCTATATATTGCTTCTAAATAGTCTAAGAAACACATATGCAAAGCATCCAAGCAGTGCAATTCGCCAATTTTTTGTTCTTCAAGTTTAAGTGAATTACGAGCCCCATTGTTAATCCTTTAAAGGAAATTATTTGTAAATTTCGACAAGTAGAACATTGAATGGAACAGGTAGACGGTTGAAATCTTTGTATATATTGCTTCTATATAGTCTAAGAAACATATATGCAAAGCATCCAAACAGTACCATTCGCCAATTTTTTGTTCTTCAAGTTTAAGTGAACTACGAGCCCCATTGTTAATCCTTTAAAGGAAATTATTTGTAAATTTCGACAAGTAGAACAATGAATGGAACAGGTAGACTGTTGAAATCATTGTATATATTGCTTCTATATAGTCTAAGAAACATATACGCAAAGCATCCAAACAGTACAATTCGCCAATTTTTTGTTCTTCAAGTTTAAGTAAAGTACGATCCCCATTGTTAATCCCTTAACGGTAATTATTTGTAACTTTCGACAAGTAGAACAATGAATAGTACAGGTAGACGGGTGAAATCTTTCTATATATTGCTTCTAAATAGTCTAAGAAACACATATGCAAAGCATCCAAACTGTACAATTCGCCAATTATTTCATCTTCAAGTTTAAGTGAACTACGAGCCCCATTGTTAATAATTTAACGGAAATTATTTGTAACTTGCGACAAGTAGAACAATGAGTGGAACAGGTAGTCGGTTGAAATCAATGTATATATTGCTTCTATATAGTCTAAGAAACATATATGCAAAGCATCCAAACAGTACCATTCGCCAATTTTTTGTTCTTCAAGTTTAAGTAAACTACGATCCCCATTGTTAATCCCTTAACGGTAATTATTTGTAACTTTCGACAAGTAGAACAATGAATAGTACAGGTAGACGGGTGAAATCTTTCTATATATTGCTTCTAAATAGTCTAAGAAACACATATGCAAAGCATCCAAGCAGTGCAATTCGCCAATTTTTTGTTCTTCAAGTTTAAGTGAATTACGAGCCCCATTGTTAATCCTTTATCGCAAATTATTTGTAATTTTCGACAAGTAGAACAATGAATGGAACAGGTAGACGGTTGAAATCTTTGTATATATTGCTTCTATATAATCTAAGAAACATATATGCAAAGCATCCAAACAGTACAATTCGCCAATTATTTCATCTTCAAGTTTAAGTGAACTACGAGCCCCATTGTTAATACTTTAACGGAAATTATTTGTAACTTGCGACAAGTAGAACAATGAGTGGAACAGGTAGTCGGTTGAAATCAATGTATATATTGCTTCTATATGGTCTAAGAAACCTATATGCAAAGCATCCAAACAGTACCATTCGCCAATTTTTTGTTCTTCAAGTTTAAGTGAACAATGAGCCCCATTGTTAATCCTTTATCGGAAATTATTTGTAACTTTCGACAAGTAGAACAATGAATGGAACTGGTAGACGGTTGAAATCTTTTTATATATTGCTTCTATATAGACTAAGAAACATATATGCAAAGCATCCAAACAGTACCAGTCGCCAATTTTTTGTTCTTCAAGTTTAAGTGAACAACGAGGCCCATTGATAATCATGAAACGGAAATTATTTGTAACTTTCTACAAGTAGAACAATGAATAGTACAGGTAGACGGGTGAAATCTTTCTATATATTGCTTCTAAATAGTCTAAGGAACATGTACGCAAAGCATCCAAACAGTACCATTCGCCAATTTTTTGTTCTTCAAGTTTAAGTGAACAATGAGCCCCAATGGTTAATCCGTTATCGGAAATTATTTGTAACTTTCGACAAGTAGAACAATGAATGGAACAGGTAGACGGTTGAAATCATTGTATATATTGCTTCTATATAGTCTAAGAAACATATATGCAAAGCATCCAAATAGTACAATTCGACAATTTTTTGTTCTTCAAGTTTAGTGTACAATGAGCCCCAATGGTTAATCCTTTATCGCAAATTATTTGTAATTTTCGACAAGTAGAACAATGAATGGAACAGGTAGACGGTTGAAATCTTTGTATATATTGCTTCTATATAATCTAAGAAACATATATGCAAAGCATCCAAACAGTACAATTCGCCAATTATTTCATCTTCAAGTTTAAGTGAACTACGAGCCCCATTGTTAATACTTTAACGGAAATTATTTGTAACTTGCGACAAGTAGAACAATGAGTGGAACAGGTAGTCGGTTGAAATCAATGTATATATTGCTTCTATATAGTCTAGGAAACATATATGCAAAGCATCCAAACAGTACCATTCGCCAATTTTTTGTTCTTCAAGTTTAAGTGAACAATGAGCCCCAATGGTTAATCCGTTATCGGAAATTATTTGTAACTTTCGACAAGTAGAACAATGAATGGAACAGGTAGACGGTTGAAATCATTGTATATATTGCTTCTATATAGTCTAAGAAACATATATGCAAAGCATCCAAATAGTACAATTCGACAATTTTTTGTTCTTCAAGTTTAGTGTACAATGAGCCCCAATGGTTAATCCTTTATCGCAAATTATTTGTAATTTTCGACAAGTAGAACAATGAATGGATCATGTAGACGGTTGAAATCATTGTATATATTGCTTCTATATAGTCTACGAAACATATATGCAAAGCATCCAAACTGTACAATTCGCCAATTTTTTGTTCTTCAAGTTTAAGTGAACTACGAGCCCCATTGTTAATCCTTTAACGGAAATTAATTGTAACTTTCTACAAGTAGAACAATGATTGGAACACGTAGACGGTTGAAATCTTTGTATATATTGCTTCCATATAGTCTAGGAAACATATATGCAAAGCATCCAAACAGTACCATTCGCCAATTTTTTGTTCTTCAAGTTTAAGTGAACAATGAGCCCCATTGTTAATCCTTTATCGGAAATTATTTGTAACTTTCGACAAGTAGAACAATGAATGGAACTGGTAGACGGGTGAAATCTTTCTATATATTGCTTCTAAATAGTCTAAGAAACACATATGCAAAGCATCCAAGCAGTGCAATTCGCCAATTTTTTGTTCTTCAAGTTTAAGTGAACAACGAGGCCCATTGATAATCATGAAACGGAAATTATTTGTAACTTTCTACAAGTAGAACAATGAATAGTACAGGTAGACGGGTGAAATCTTTCTATATATTGCTTCTAAATAGTCTAAGAAACATGTACGCAAAGCATCCAAACAGTACCATTCGCCAATTTTTTGTTCTTCAAGTTTAAGTGAACAATGAGCCCCAATGGTTAATCCGTTATCGGAAATTATTTGTAACTTTCGACAAGTAGAACAATGAATGGAACAGGTAGACGGTTGAAATCATTGTATATATTGCTTCTATATAGTCTAAGAAACATATATGCAAAGCATCCAAGCAGTGCAATTCGCCAATTTTTTGTTCTTCAAGTTTAAGTGAATTACGAGCCCCATTGTTAATACTTTAACGGAAATTATTTGTAACTTGCGACAAGTAGAACAATGAGTGGAACAGGTAGTCGGTTGAAATCAATGTATATATTGCTTCTATATAGTCTAGGAAACATATATGCAAAGCATCCAAACAGTACCATTCGCCAATTTTTTGTTCTTCAAGTTTAAGTGAACAATGAGTCCCATTGTTAATCCTTTATCGGAAATTATTTGTAACTTTCGACAAGTAGAACAATGAATGGAACTGGTAGACGGGTGAAATCTTTCTATATATTGCTTCTAAATAGTCTAAGAAACACATATGCAAAGCATCCAAGCAGTGCAATTCGCCAATTTTTTGTTCTTCAAGTTTAAGTGAATTACGAGCCCCATTGTTAATCCTTTAAAGGAAATTATTTGTAAATTTCGACAAGTAGAACATTGAATGGAACAGGTAGACGGTTGAAATCTTTGTATATATTGCTTCTATATAGTCTAAGAAACATATATGCAAAGCATCCAAACAGTACCATTCGCCAATTTTTTGTTCTTCAAGTTTAAGTGAACTACGAGCCCCATTGTTAATCCTTTAAAGGAAATTATTTGTAAATTTCGACAAGTAGAACAATGAATGGAACAGGTAGACTGTTGAAATCATTGTATATATTGCTTCTATATAGTCTAAGAAACATATACGCAAAGCATCCAAACAGCACAATTCGCCAATTTTTTGTTCTTCAAGTTTAAGTAAACTACGATCCCCATTGTTAATCCCTTAACGGTAATTATTTGTAACTTTCGACAAGTAGAACAATGAATAGTACAGGTAGACGGGTGAAATCTTTCTATATATTGCTTCTAAATAGTCTAAGAAACACATATGCAAAGCATCCAAACTGTACAATTCGCCAATTATTTCATCTTCAAGTTTAAGTGAACTACGAGCCCCATTGTTAATACTTAAACGGAAATTATTTGTAACTTGCGACAAGTAGAACAATGAGTGGAACAGGTAGTCGGTTGAAATCAATGTATATATTGCTTCTATATAGTCTAAGAAACATATATGCAAAGCATCCAAACAGTACCATTCGCCAATTTTTTGTTCTTCAAGTTTAAGTAAACTACGATCCCCATTGTTAATCCCTTAACGGTAATTATTTGTAACTTTCGACAAGTAGAACAATGAATAGTACAGGTAGACGGTTGAAATCTTTGTATATATTGCTTCTATATAGTCTAAGAAACATATATGCAAAGCATCCAAACAGTACAATTCGCCAATTTTTTGTTCTTCAAGTTTAAGTGAACAATGAGCCCCAATGGTTAATCCTTTATCGCAAATTATTTGTAATTTTCGACAAGTAGAACAATGAATGGAACAGGTAGACGGTTGAAATCTTTGTATATATTGCTTCTATATAGTCTAAGAAACATATATGCAAAGCATCCAAACAGTACAATTCGCCAATTTTTTGTTCTTCAAGTTTAAGTGAACAATGAGCCCCAATGGTTAATCCTTTATCGGAAATTATTTGTAATTTTCGACAAGTAGAACAATGAATGGAACAGGTAGACGGTTGAAACCTTTGTACATATTGCTTCTATATAATCTAAGAAACATATATGCAAAGCATCTAAACAGTAACAATCGCCAATTTTTTGATCTTCAAGTTTAAGTGAACAGCGAGCCCCATTGATAATCATGAAATGGAAATTATTTGTAACTTTCTACAAGTAGAACAATGAATAGTACAGTTAGACGGGTGAAATCTTTCTATATATTGCTTCTAAATAGTCTAAGAAACATGTACGCAAAGCATCCAAACAGTACCATTCGCCAATTTTTTGTTCTTCAAGTTTAAGTGAACAATGAGCCCCAATGGTTAATCCGTTATCGGAAATTATTTGTAACTTTCGACAAGTAGAACAATGAATGGAACAGGTAGACGGTTGAAATCATTGTATATATTGCTTCTATATAGTCTAAGAAACATATATGCAAAGCATCGAAACAGTACAATTCGCCAATTTTTTGTTCTTCAAGTTTAAGTGAACTACGAGCCCCATTGTTAATACTTTAACGGAAATTATTTGTAACTTGCGACAAGTAGAACAATGAGTGGAACAGGTAGTCGGTTGAAATCAATGTATATATTGCTTCTATATAGTCTAAGAAACATATATGCAAAGCATCCAAACAGTACCATTCGCCAATTTTTTGTTCTTCAAGTTTAAGTGAACAATGAGCCCCATTGTTAATCCTTTATCGGAAATTATTTGTAACTTTCGACAAGTAGAACAATGAATGGAACTGGTAGACGGGTGAAATCTTTGTATATATTGCGTCTATATAGTCTAAGAAACATATATGCAAAGCATCCAAACAGTACAATTCGCCAACTTTTTGTTCTTCAAGTTTAAGTGAATTACGAGCCCCATTGTTAATCCTTTAAAGGAAATTATTTGTAAATTTCGACAAGTAGAACATTGAATGGAACAGGTAGACGGTTGAAATCTTTGTATATATTGCTTCTATATAGTCTAAGAAACATATATGCAAAGCATCCAAACAGTACCATTCGCCAATTATTTGTTCTTCAAGTTTAAGTGAACTACGAGCCCCATTGTTAATCCTTTAAAGGAAATTATTTGTAAATTTCGACAAGTAGAACAATGAATGGAACAGGTAGACTGTTGAAATCATTGTATATATTGCTTCTATATAGTCTAAGAAACATATACGCAAAGCATCCAAACAGTACAATTCGCCAATTTTTTGTTCTTCAAGTTTAAGTAAACTACGATCCCCATTGTTAATCCCTTAACGGTAATTATTTGTAACTTTCGACAAGTAGAACAATGAATAGTACAGGTAGACGGGTGAAATCTTTCTATATATTGCTTCTAAATAGTCTAAGAAACACATATGCAAAGCATCCAAACTGTACAATTCGCCAATTTTTTGTTCTTCAAGTTTAAGTGAACAATGAGCCCCAATGTTAATCCTTTAAAGGAAATTATTTGTAAATTTCGACAAGTAGAACAATGAATGGAACAGGTAGACTGTTGAAATCATTGTATATATTGCTTCTATATAGTCTAAGAAACATATATGCAAAGCATCCAAATAGTACAATTCGACAATTTTTTGTTCTTCAAGTTTAGTGTACAATGAGCCCCAATGGTTAATCCTTTATCGCAAATTATTTGTAATTTTCGACAAGTAGAACAATGAATGGAACAGGTAGACGGTCGAAATCTTTGTATATATTGCTTCTATATAATCTAAGAAACATATATGCAAAGCATCCAAACAGTACAATTCGCCAATTATTTCATCTTCAAGTTTAAGTGAACTACGAGCCCCATTGTTAATACTTTAACGGAAATTATTTGTAACTTGCGACAAGTAGAACAATGAGTGGAACAGGTAGTCGGTTGAAATCAATGTATATATTGCTTCTATATAGTCTAAGAAACATATATGCAAAGCATCCAAACAGTACCATTCGCCAATTTTTTGTTCTTCAAGTTTAAGTGAACAATGAGCCCCATTGTTAATCCTTTATCGGAAATTATTTGTAACTTTCGACAAGTAGAACAATGAATGGAACTGGTAGACGGGTGAAATCTTTCTATATATTGCTTCTAAATAGTCTAAGAAACACATATGCAAAGCATCCAAGCAGTGCAATTCGCCAATTTTTTGTTCTTCAAGTTTAAGTGAACAACGAGGCCCATTGATAATCATGAAACGGAAATTATTTGTAACTTTCTACAAGTAGAACAATGAATAGTACAGGTAGACGGGTGAAATCTTTCTATATATTGCTTCTAAATAGTCTAAGAAACATGTACGCAAAGCATCCAAACAGTACCATTCGCCAATTTTGTGTTCTTCAAGTTTAAGTGAACAATGAGCCCCAATGGTTAATCCGTTATCGGAAATTATTTGTAACTTTCGACAAGTAGAACAATGAATGGAACAGGTAGACGGTTGAAATCATTGTATATATTGCTTCTATATAGACTAAGAAACATATATGCAAAGCATCCAAGCAGTGCAATTCGCCAATTTTTTGTTCTTCAAGTTTAAGTGAATTACGAGCCCCATTGTTAATCCTTTAAAGGAAATTATTTGTAAATTTCGACAAGTAGAACATTGAATGGAACAGGTAGACGGTTGAAATCTTTGTATATATTGCTTCTATATAGTCTAAGAAACATATATGCAAAGCATCCAAACAGTACCATTCGCCAATTTTTTGTTCTTCAAGTTTAAGTGAACTACGAGCCCCATTGTTAATCCTTTAAAGGAAATTATTTGTAAATTTCGACAAGTAGAACAATGAATGGAACAGGTAGACTGTTGAAATCATTGTATATATTGCTTCTATATAGTCTAAGAAACATATACGCAAAGCATCCAAACAGTACAATTCGCCAATTTTTTGTTCTTCAAGTTTAAGTAAACTACGATCCCCATTGTTAATCCCTTAACGGTAATTATTTGTAACTTTCGACAAGTAGAACAATGAATAGTACAGGTAGACGGGTGAAATCTTTCTATATATTGCTTCTAAATAGTCTAAGAAACACATATGCAAAGCATCCAAACTGTACAATTCGCCAATTTTTTGTTCTTCAAGTTTAAGTGAACAATGAGCCCCAATGTTAATCCTTTAAAGGAAATTATTTGTAAATTTCGACAAGTAGAACAATGAATGGAACAGGTAGACTGTTGAAATCATTGTATATGTTGCTTCTATATAGTCTAAGAAACATATATGCAAAGCATCCAAACAGTACAATTCGCCAATTTTTTGTTCTTCAAGTTTAAGTAAACTACGATCCCCATTGTTAATCCCTTAACGGAAATTATTTGTAACTTCCGACAAGTAGAACAATGAATGGAACAGGTAGACTGTTGAAATCATTGTATATATTGCTTCTATATAGTCTAAGAAACATATATGCAAAGCATCCAAACAGTACCATTCGCCAATTTTTTGTTCTTCAAGTTTAAGTGAACAATGAGCCCCAATGGTTAATCCTTTATCGGAAATTATTTGTAATTTTCGACAAGTAGAACAATGAATGGAACAGGTAGACGGTTGAAACCTTTGTACATATTGCTTCTATATAATCTAAGAAACATATATGCAAAGCATCTAAACAGTAACAATCGCCAATTTTTTGATCTTCAAGTTTAAGTGAACAGCGAGCCCCATTGATAATCATGAAATGGAAATTATTTGTAACTTTCTACAAGTAGAACAATGAATAGTACAGTTAGACGGGTGAAATCTTTCTATATATTGCTTCTAAATAGTCTAAGAAACATGTACGCAAAGCATCCAAACTGTACAATTCGCCAATTATTTCATCTTCAAGTTTAAGTGAACTACGAGCCCCATTGTTAATACTTTAACGGAAATTATTTGTAACTTGCGACAAGTAGAACAATGAGTGGAACAGGTAGTCGGTTGAAATCAATGTATATATTGCTTCTATATAGTCTAAGAAACATATATGCAAAGCATCCAAACAGTACCATTCGCCAATTTTTTGTTCTTCAAGTTTAAGTGAACAATGAGCCCCATTGTTAATCCTTTAAAGGAAATTATTTGTAAATTTCGACAAGTAGAACATTGAATGGAACAGGTAGACGGTTGAAATCTTTGTATATATTGCTTCTATATAGTCTAAGAAACATATATGCAAAGCATCGAAACAGTACCATTCGCCAATTTTTTGTTCTTCAAGTTTAAGTGAACTACGAGCCCCATTGTTAATCCTTTAAAGGAAATTATTTGTAAATTTCGACAAGTAGAACAATGAATGGAACAGGTAGACTGTTGAAATCATTGTATATATTGCTTCTATATAGTCTAAGAAACATATACGCAAAGCATCCAAACAGCACAATTCGCCAATTTTTTGTTCTTCAAGTTTAAGTAAACTACGATCCCCATTGTTAATCCCTTAACGGTAATTATTTGTAACTTTCGACAAGTAGAACAATGAATAGTACAGGTAGACGGGTGAAATCTTTCTATATATTGCTTCTAAATAGTCTAAGAAACACATATGCAAAGCATCCAAACTGTACAATTCGCCAATTATTTCATCTTCAAGTTTAAGTGAACTACGAGCCCCATTGTTAATACTTTAACGGAAATTATTTGTAACTTGCGACAAGTAGAACAATGAGTGGAACAGGTAGTCGGTTGAAATCAATGTATATATTGCTTCTATATAGTCTAAGAAACATATATGCAAAGCATCCAAACAGTACCATTCGCCAATTTTTTGTTCTTCAAGTTTAAGTAAACTACGATCCCCATTGTTAATCCCTTAACGGTAATTATTTGTAACTTTCGACAAGTAGAACAATGAATAGTACAGGTAGACGGTTGAAATCTTTGTATATATTGCTTCTATATAGTCTAAGAAACATATATGCAAAGCATCCAAACAGTACAATTCGCCAATTTTTTGTTCTTCAAGTTTAAGTGAACAATGAGCCCCAATGGTTAATCCTTTATCGCAAATTATTTGTAATTTTCGACAAGTAGAACAATGAATGGAACAGGTAGACGGTTGAAATCTTTGTATATATTGCTTCTATATAGTCTAAGAAACATATATGCAAAGCATCCAAACAGTACAATTCGCCAATTTTTTGTTCTTCAAGTTTAAGTGAACAATGAGCCCCAATGGTTAATCCTTTATCGGAAATTATTTGTAATTTTCGACAAGTAGAACAATGAATGGAACAGGTAGACGGTTGAAACCTTTGTACATATTGCTTCTATATAATCTAAGAAACATATATGCAAAGCATCTAAACAGTAACAATCGCCAATTTTTTGATCTTCAAGTTTAAGTGAACAGCGAGCCCCATTGATAATCATGAAATGGAAATTATTTGTAACTTTCTACAAGTAGAACAATGAATAGTACAGTTAGACGGGTGAAATCTTTCTATATATTGCTTCTAAATAGTCTAAGAAACATGTACGCAAAGCATCCAAACAGTACCATTCGCCAATTTTTTGTTCTTCAAGTTTAAGTGAACAATGAGCCCCAATGGTTAATCCGTTATCGGAAATTATTTGTAACTTTCGACAAGTAGAACAATGAATGGAACAGGTAGACGGTTGAAATCATTGTATATATTGCTTCTATATAGTCTAAGAAACATATATGCAAAGCATCGAAACAGTACAATTCGCCAATTTTTTGTTCTTCAAGTTTAAGTGAACTACGAGCCCCATTGTTAATACTTTAACGGAAATTATTTGTAACTTGCGACAAGTAGAACAATGAGTGGAACAGGTAGTCGGTTGAAATCAATGTATATATTACTTCTATATAGTCTAAGAAACATATATGCAAAGCATCCAAACAGTACCATTCGCCAATTTTTTGTTCTTCAAGTTTAAGTGAACAATGAGCCCCATTGTTAATCCTTTATCGGAAATTATTTGTAACTTTCGACAAGTAGAACAATGAATGGAACTGGTAGACGGGTGAAATCTTTCTATATATTGCTTCTAAATAGTCTAAGAAACACATATGCAAAGCATCCAAGCAGTGCAATTCGCCAATTTTTTGTTCTTCAAGTTTAAGTGAACAACGAGGCCCATTGATAATCATGAAACGGAAATTATTTGTAACTTTCTACAAGTAGAACAATGAATAGTACAGGTAGACGGGTGAAATCTTTCTATATATTGCTTCTAAATAGTCTAAGAAACATGTACGCAAAGCATCCAAACAGTACCATTCGCCAATTTTTTGTTCTTCAAGTTTAAGTGAACAATGAGCCCCAATGGTTAATCCGTTATCGGAAATTATTTGTAACTTTCGACAAGTAGAACAATGAATGGAACAGGTAGACGGTTGAAATCATTGTATATATTGCTTCTATGTAGACTAAGAAACATATATGCAAAGCATCCAAGCAGTGCAATTCGCCAATTTTTTGTTCTTCAAGTTTAAGTGAATTACGAGCCCCATTGTTAATCCTTTAAAGGAAATTATTTGTAAATTTCGACAAGTAGAACATTGAATGGAACAGGTAGACGGTTGAAATCTTTGTATATATTGCTTCTATATAGTCTAAGAAACATATATGCAAAGCATCCAAACAGTACCATTCGCCAATTTTTTGTTCTTCAAGTTTAAGTGAACTACGAGCCCCATTGTTAATCCTTTAAAGGAAATTATTTGTAAATTTCGACAAGTAGAACAATGAATGGAACAGGTAGACTGTTGAAATCATTGTATATATTGCTTCTATATAGTCTAAGAAACATATACGCAAAGCATCCAAACAGTACAATTCGCCAATTTTTTGTTCTTCAAGTTTAAGTAAACTACGATCCCCATTGTTAATCCCTTAACGGTAATTATTTGTAACTTTCGACAAGTAGAACAATGAATAGTACAGGTAGACGGGTGAAATCTTTCTATATATTGCTTCTAAATAGTCTAAAAAACACATATGCAAAGCATCCAAACTGTACAATTCGCCAATTTTTTGTTCTTCAAGTTTAAGTGAACAATGAGCCCCAATGTTAATCCTTTAAAGGAAATTATTTGTAAATTTCGACAAGTAGAACAATGAATGGAACAGGTAGACTGTTGAAATCATTGTATATGTTGCTTCTATATAGTCTAAGAAACATATATGCAAAGCATCCAAACAGTACAATTCGCCAATTTTTTGTTCTTCAAGTTTAAGTAAACTACGATCCCCATTGTTAATCCCTTAACGGAAATTATTTGTAACTTCCGACAAGTAGAACAATGAATGGAACAGGTAGACTGTTGAAATCATTGTATATATTGCTTCTATATAGTCTAAGAAACATATATGCAAAGCATCCAAACAGTACCATTCGCCAATTTTTTGTTCTTCAAGTTTAAGTGAACAATGAGCCCCAATGGTTAATCCTTTATCGGAAATTATTTGTAATTTTCGACAAGTAGAACAATGAATGGAACAGGTAGACGGTTGAAACCTTTGTACATATTGCTTCTATATAATCTAAGAAACATATATGCAAAGCATCTAAACAGTAATAATCGCCAATTTTTTGATCTTCAAGTTTAAGTGAACAGCGAGCCCCATTGATAATCATGAAATGGAAATTATTTGTAACTTTCTACAAGTAGAACAATGAATAGTACAGTTAGACGGGTGAAATCTTTCTATATATTGCTTCTAAATAGTCTAAGAAACATGTACGCAAAGCATCCAAACTGTACAATTCGCCAATTATTTCATCTTCAAGTTTAAGTGAACTACGAGCCCCATTGTTAATACTTTAACGGAAATTATTTGTAACTTGCGACAAGTAGAACAATGAGTGGAACAGGTAGTCGGTTGAAATCAATGTATATATTGCTTCTATATAGTCTAAGAAACATATATGCAAAGCATCCAAACAGTACCATTCGCCAATTTTTTGTTCTTCAAGTTTAAGTGAACTACGAGCCCCATTGTTAATCCTTTAAAGGAAATTATTTGTAAATTTCGACAAGTAGAACAATGAATGGAACAGGTAGACTGTTGAAATCATTGTATATATTGCTTCTATATAGTCTAAGAAACATATACGCAAAGCATCCAAACAGTACAATTCGCCAATTTTTTGTTCTTCAAGTTTAAGTAAACTACGATCCCCATTGTTAATCCCTTAACGGTAATTATTTGTAACTTTCGACAAGTAGAACAATGAATAGTACAGGTAGACGGGTGAAATCTTTCTATATATTGCTTCTAAATAGTCTAAGAAACACATATGCAAAGCATCCAAACTGTACAATTCGCCAATTATTTCATCTTCAAGTTTAAGTGAACTACGAGCCCCATTGTTAATACTTTAACGGAAATTATTTGTAACTTGCGACAAGTAGAACAATGAGTGGAACAGGTAGTCGGTTGAAATCAATGTATATATTGCTTCTATATAGTCTAAGAAACATATATGCAAAGCATCCAAACAGTACCATTCGCCAATTTTTTGTTCTTCAAGTTTAAGTAAACTACGATCCCCATTGTTAATCCCTTAACGGTAATTATTTGTAACTTTCGACAAGTAGAACAATGAATAGTACAGGTAGACGTGTGAAATCTTTCTATATATTGCTTCTAAATAGTCTAAGAAACACATATGCAAAGCATCCAAGCAGTGCAATTCGCCAATTTTTTGTTCTTCAAGTTTAAGTGAATTACGAGCCCCATTGTAAATCCTTTATCGCAAATTATTTGTAATTTTCGACAAGTAGAACAATGAATGGAACAGGTAGACGGATGAAATCTTTGTATATATTGCTTCTATATAGTCTATGAAACATATATGCAAAGCATCCAAACAGTACAATTCGCCAATTTTTTGTTCTTCAAGTTTAAGTGAACAATGAGCCCCAATGGTTAATCCTTTATCGGAAATTATTTGTAATTTTCGACAAGTAGAACAATGAATGGAACAGGTAGACGGTTGAAACCTTTGTACATATTGCTTCTATATAATCTAAGAAACACATATGCAAAGCATCCAAGCAGTGCAATTCGCCAATTTTTTGTTCTTCAAGTTTAAGTGAATTACGAGCCCCATTGTTAATCCTTTAAAGGAAATTATTTGTAAATTTCGACAAGTAGAACATTGAATGGAACAGGTAGACGGTTGAAATCTTTGTATATATTGCTTCTATATAGTCTAAGAAACATATATGCAAAGCATCCAAACAGTACCATTCGCCAATTTTTTGTTCTTCAAGTTTAAGTGAACTACGAGCCCCATTGTTAATCCTTTAAAGGAAATTATTTGTAAATTTCGACAAGTAGAACATTGAATGGAACAGGTAGACGGTTGAAATCTTTGTATATATTGCTTCTATATAGTCTAAGAAACATATATGCAAAGCATCCAAACAGTACCATTCGCCAATTTTTTGTTCTTCAAGTTTAAGTGAACAATGAGCCCCATTGTTAATCCTTTATCGGAAATTATTTGTAACTTTCGACAAGTAGAACAATGAATGGAACTGGTAGACGGGTGAAATCTTTCTATATATTGCTTCTAAATAGTCTAAGAAACACATATGCAAAGCATCCAAGCAGTGCAATTCGACAATTTTTTGTTCTTCAAGTTTAAGTGAACAATGAGCCCCATTGTTAATCCTTTATCGGAAATTATTTGTAACTTTCGACAAGTAGAACAATGAATGGAACTGGTAGACGGTTGAAATCTTTTTATATATTGCTTCTATATAGTCTAAGAAACATATATGCAAAGCATCCAAATAGTACAATTCGCCAATTTTTTGTTCTTCAAGTTTAAGTGAACAATGAGCCCCAATGTTAATCCTTTAAAGGGAATTATTTGTAAATTTCGACAAGCAGAACAACGAATGGAACAGGTAGACTGTTGAAATCATTGTATATGTTGCTTCTATATAGTCTAAGAAACATATATGCAAAGCATCCAAACAGTACAATTCGCCAATTTTTTGTTCTTCAAGTTTAAGTAAACTACGATCCCCATTGTTAATCCCTTAACGGAAATTATTTGTAACTTCCGACAAGTAGAACAATGAATGGAACAGGTAGACGGTTGAAATCAATGTATATATTGCTTCTATATAGTCTAAGAAACATATATGCAAAGCATCCAAACAGTACCATTCGCCAATTATTTCATCTTCAAGTTTAAGTGAACTACGAGCCCCATTGTTAATACTTTAACGGAAATTATTTGTAACTTGCGACAAGTAGAACAATGAGTGGAACAGGTAGTCGGTTGAAATCAATGTATATATTGCTTCTATATAGTCTAAGAAACATATATGCAAAGCATCCAAACAGTACCATTCGCCAATTTTTTGTTCTTCAAGTTTAAGTGAACAATGAGCCCCATTGTTAATCCTTTATCGGAAATTATTTGTAACTTTCGACAAGTAGAACAATGAATGGAACTGGTAGACGGTTGAAATCTTTTTATATATTGCTTCTATATAGTCTAAGAAACATATATGCAAAGCATCCAACCAGTACCATTCGCCAATTTTTTGATCTTCAAGTTTAAGTGAACAGCCAGCCCCATTGATAATCATGAAATGGAAATTATTTGTAACTTTCTACAAGTAGAACAATGAATAGTACAGTTAGACGGGTGAAATCTTTCTATATATTGCTTCTAAATAGTCTAAGAAACATGTACGCAAAGCATCCAAACAGTACCATTCGCCAATTTTTTGTTCTTCAAGTTTAAGTGAACAATGAGCCCCAATGGTTAATCCGTTATCGGAAATTATTTGTAACTTTCGACAAGTAGAACAATGAATGGAACAGGTAGTCGGTTGAAATCAATGTATATATTGCTTCTATATAGTCTAAGAAACATATATGCAAAGCATCCAAACAGTACCATTCGCCAATTTTTTGTTCTTCAAGTTTAAGTGAACAATGAGCCCCATTGTTAATCCTTTATCGGAAATTATTTGTAACTTTCGACAAGTAGAACAATGAATGGAACTGGTAGACGGGTGAAATCTTTCTATATATTGCTTCTAAATAGTCTAAGAAACACATATGCAAAGCATCCAAGCAGTGCAATTCGCCAATTTTTTGTTCTTCAAGTTTAAGTGAATTACGAGCCCCATTGTTAATCCTTTAAAGGAAATTATTTGTAAATTTCGACAAGTAGAACATTGAATGGAACAGGTAGACGGTTGAAATCTTTGTATATATTGCTTCTATATAGTCTAAGAAACATATATGCAAAGCATCCAAACAGTACCATTCGCCAATTTTTTGTTCTTCAAGTTTAAGTGAACTACGAGCCCCATTGTTAATCCTTTAAAGGAAATTATTTGTAAATTTCGACAAGTAGAACAATGAATGGAACAGGTAGACTGTTGAAATCATTGTATATATTGCTTCTATATAGTCTAAGAAACATATACGCAAAGCATCCAAACAGTACAATTCGCCAATTTTTTGTTCTTCAAGTTTAAGTAAACTACGATCCCCATTGTTAATCCCTTAACGGTAATTATTTGTAACTTTCGACAAGTAGAACAATGAATAGTACAGGTAGACGGGTGAAATCTTTCTATATATTGCTTCTAAATAGTCTAAGAAACACATATGCAAACATCCAAACTGTACAATTCGCCAATTATTTCATCTTCAAGTTTAAGTGAACTACGAGCCCCATTGTTAATAATTTAACGGAAATTATTTGTAACTTGCGACAAGTAGAACAATGAGTGGAACAGGTAGTCGGTTGAAATCAATGTATATATTGCTTCTATATAGTCTAAGAAACATATATGCAAAGCATCCAAACAGTACCATTCGCCAATTTTTTGTTCTTCAAGTTTAAGTAAACTACGATCCCCATTGTTAATCCCTTAACGGTAATTATTTGTAACTTTCGACAAGTAGAACAATGAATAGTACAGGTAGACGCTTGAAATCTTTCTATATATTGCTTCTAAATAGTCTAAGAAACACATATGCAAAGCATCCAAGCAGTGCAATTCGCCAATTTTTTGTTTTTCAAGTTTAAGTGAATTACGAGCCCCATTGTTAATCCTTTAAAGGAAATTATTTGTAAATTTCGACAAGTAGAACATTGAATGGAACAGGTAGACGGTTGAAATCTTTGTATATATTGCTTCTATATAGTCTAAGAAACATATATGCAAAGCATCCAAACAGTACCATTCGCCAATTTTTTGTTCTTCAAGTTTAAGTGAACTACGAGCCCCATTGTTAATCCTTTAAAGGAAATTATTTGTAAATTTCGACAAGTAGAACAATGAATGGAACAGGTAGACTGTTGAAATCATTGTATATATTGCTTCTATATAGTCTAAGAAACATATACGCAAAGCATCCAAACAGTACAAATCGCCAATTTTTTGTTCTTCAAGTTTAAGTAAACTACGATCCCCATTGTTAATCCCTTAACGGTAATTATTTGTAACTTTCGACAAGTAGAACAATGAATAGTACAGGTAGACGGGTGAAATCTTTCTATATATTGCTTCTAAATAGTCTAAGAAACACATATGCAAAGCATCCAAACTGTACAATTCGCCAATTATTTCATCTTCAAGTTTAAGTGAACTACGAGCCCCATTGTTAATACTTTAACGGAAATTATTTGTAACTTGCGACAAGTAGAACAATGAGTGGAACAGGTAGTCGGTTGAAATCAATGTATATATTGCTTCTATATAGTCTAAGAAACATATATGCAAAGCATCCAAACAGTACCATTCGCCAATTTTTTGTTCTTCAAGTTTAAGTAAACTACGATCCCCATTGTTAATCCCTTAACGGTAATTATTTGTAACTTTCGACAAGTAGAACAATGAATAGTACAGGTAGACGGGTGAAATCTTTCTATATATTGCTTCTAAATAGTCTAAGAAACACATATGCAAAGCATCCAAGCAGTGCAATTCGCCAATTTTTTGTTCTTCAAGTTTAAGTGAATTACGAGCCCCATTGTTAATCCTTTATCGCAAATTATTTGTAATTTTCGACAAGTAGAACAATGAATGGAACAGGTAGACGGTTGAAATCTTTGTATATATTGCTTCTATATAGTCTAAGAAACATATATGCAAAGCATCCAAACAGTACAATTCGCCAATTTTTTGTTCTTCAAGTTTAAGTGAACAATGAGCCCCAATGGTTAATCCTTTATCGGAAATTATTTGTAATTTTCGACAAGTAGAACAATGAATGGAACAGGTAGACGGTTGAAACCTTTGTACATATTGCTTCTATATAATCTAAGAAACATATATGCAAAGCATCTAAACAGTAACAATCGCCAATTTTTTGATCTTCAAGTTTAAGTGAACAGCGAGCCCCATTGATAATCATGAAATGGAAATTATTTGTAACTTTCTACAAGTAGAACAATGAATAGTACAGTTAGACGGGTGAAATCTTTCTATATATTGCTTCTAAATAGTCTAAGAAACATGTACGCAAAGCATCCAAACAGTACCATTCGCCAATTTTTTGTTCTTCAAGTTTAAGTGAACAATGAGCCCCAATGGTTAATCCGTTATCGGAAATTATTTGTAACTTTCGACAAGTAGAACAATGAATGGAACAGGTAGACGGTTGAAATCATTGTATATATTGCTTCTATATAGTCTAAGAAACATATATGCAAAGCATCCAAACAGTACCATTCGCCAATTTTTTGTTCTTCAAGTTTAAGTGAACAATGAGCCCCATTGTTAATCCTTTATCGGAAATTATTTGTAACTTTCGACAAGTAGAACAATGAATGGAACTGGTAGACGGGTGAAATCTTTCTATATATTGCTTCTAAATAGTCTAAGAAACACATATGCAAAGCATCCAAGCAGTGCAATTCGACAATTTTTTGTTCTTCAAGTTTAAGTGAACAATGAGCCCCATTGTTAATCCTTTATCGGAAATTATTTGTAACTTTCGACAAGTAGAACAATGAATGGAACTGGTAGACGGTTGAAATCCTTTTATATATTGCTTCTATATAGTCTAAGAAACATATATGCAAAGCATCCAAATAGTACAATTCGCCAATTTTTTGTTCTTCAAGTTTAAGTGAACAATGAGCCCCAATGTTAATCCTTTAAAGGGAATTATTTGTAAATTTCGACAAGTAGAACAACGAATGGAACAGGTAGACTGTTGAAATCATTGTATATGTTGCTTCTATATAGTCTAAGAAACATATATGCAAAGCATCCAAACAGTACAATTCGCCAATTTTTTGTTCTTCAAGTTTAAGTAAACTACGATCCCCATTGTTAATCCCTTAACGGAAATTATTTGTAACTTCCGACAAGTAGAACAATGAATGGAACAGGTAGACGGTTGAAATCAATGTATATATTGCTTCTATATAGTCTAAGAAACATATATGCAAAGCATCCAAACAGTACAATTCGCCAATTATGTCATCTTCAAGTTTAAGTGAACCACGAGCCCCATTGTTAATACTTTAACGGAAATTATTTGTAACTTGCGACAAGTAGAACAATGAATGTAACTGGTAGACGGTTGAAATCTTTGTATATATTGCTTCTATATAGTCTAAGAAACATATATGCAAAGCATCCAAACAGTACAATTCGCCAATTATTTCATCTTCAAGTTTAAGTGAACTACGAGCCCCATTGTTAATACTTTAACGGAAATTATTTGTAACTTTCGACAAGTAGAACAATGAATAGCACAGTTAGACGGGTGAAATCTTTCTATATATTGCTTCTAAATAGTCTAAGAAACATGTACGCAAAGCATCCAAACAGTACCATTCGCCAATTTTTTGTTCTTCAAGTTTAAGTGAACAATGAGCCCCAATGGTTTATCCGTTATCGGAAATTATTTGTAACTTTCGACAAGTAGAACAATGAATGGAACAGGTAGACGGTTGAAATCATTGTATATATTGCTTCTATATAGTCTAAGAAACATATATGCAAAGCACCCAAATAGTACAATTCGACAATTTTTTGTTCTTCAAGTTTAGTGTACAATGAGCCCCAGTGGTTAATCCTTTATCGGAAATTATTTGTAATTTTCGACAAGTAGAACAATGAGTGGAACAGGTAGTCGGTTGAAATCAATGTATATATTGCTTCTATATAGTCTAAGAAACATATATGCAAAGCATCCAAACAGTACCATTCGCCAATTTTTTGTTCTTCAAGTTTAAGAGAACAATGAGCCCCATTGTTAATCCTTCAAAGGAAATTATTTGTAACTTTCGACAAGTAGAACAATGAATGGAACAGGTAGACGGTTGAAATCTTTGTACATATTGCTTCTATATAATCTGAGAAACATATATGCAAAGCATCCAAACAGTACAATTCGCCAATTATTTCATCTTCAAGTTTAAGTGAACTACGAGCCCCATTGTTAATACTTTAACGGAAATTATTTGTAACTTGCGACAAGTAGAACAATGAGTGGATCAGGTAGACGGTTGAAAGCAATGTATATACTGCTTCTATATAGTCTAAGAAACATATATGATAAGCATCCAAACAGTACCATTCGCCAATTTTTTGTTCTTCAAGTTTAAGTGAACAATGAGCCCCATTGTTAATCCTTTAAAGGAAATTATTTGTAACTTTCGACAAGTAGAACAATGAATGGAACTGGTAGACGGTTGAAATCTTTGTATATATTGCTTCTATATAGTCTAAGAAACATATATGCAAAGCATCCAAACAGTACCATTCGCCAATTTTTTGTTCTTCAAGTTTAAGTGAACAATAAGCCCCAATGGTTAATCCTTTATCGGAAATTATTTGTAATTTTCGACAAGTAGAACAATGAATGGAACAGGTAGACGGTTGAAACCTTTGTACATATTGCTTCTATATAATCTAAGAAACATATATGCAAAGCATCTAAACAGTAACAATCGCCAATTTTTTGATCTTCAAGTTTAAGTGAACAGCGAGCCCCATTGATAATCATGAAATGGAAATTATTTGTAACTTTCTACAAGTAGAACAATGAATAGTACAGTTAGACGGGTGAAATCTTTCTATATATTGCTTCTAAATAGTCTAAGAAACATGTACGCAAAGCATCCAAACAGTACCATTCGCCAATTTTTTGTTCTTCAAGTTTAAGTGAACAATGAGCCCCAATGGTTAATCCGTTATCGGAAATTATTTGTAACTTTCGACAAGTAGAACAATGAATGGAACAGGTAGACGGTTGAAATCATTGTATATATTGCTTCTATATAGTCTAAGAAACATATATGCAAAGTATCCAAATAGTACAATTCGACAATTTTTTGTTCTTCAAGTTTAAGTGAACAATGAGCCCCAATGGTTAATCCTTTATCGGAAATTATTTGTAATTTTCGACAAGTAGAACAATGAATGGAACAGGTAGACGGTTGAAATCTTTGTATATATTGCTTCTATATAGTCTAAGAAACATATATGCAAAGCATCCAAACAGTACCATTCGCCAATTTTTTGTTCTTCAAGTTTAAGTGAACTACGAGCCCCATTGTTAATCCTTTAAAGGAAATTATTTGTAAATTTCGACAAGTAGAACAATGAATGGAACAGGTAGACTGTTGAAATCATTGTATATATTGCTTCTATATAGTCTAAGAAACATATATGCAAAGCATCCAAACAGTACAATTCGCCAATTTTTTGTTCTTCAAGTTTAAGTAAACTACGATCCCCATTGTTAATCCCTTAACGGTAATTATTTGTAACTTTCGACAAGTAGAACAATGAATAGTACAGGTAGACGGGTGAAATCTTTCTATATATTGCTTCTAAATAGTCTAAGAAACATGTACGCAAAGCATCCAAACAGTACCATTCGCCAATTTTTTGTTCTTCAAGTTTAAGTGAACAATGAGCCCCAATGGTTAATCCGTTATCGGAAATTATTTGTAACTTTCGACAAGTAGAACAATGAATGGAACAGGTAGATGGTTGAAATCATTGTATATATTGCTTCTATATAGTCTAAGAAACATATATGCAAAGCATCCAAACAGTACAATTCGACAATTTTTTGTTCTTCAAGTTTAAGTGAACAACGAGGCCCATTGATAATCATGAAACGGAAATTATTTGTAACTTTCTACAAGTAGAACAATGAATAGTACAGGTAGACGGGTGAAATCTTTCTATATATTGCTTCTAAATAGTCTAAGAAACATATATGCAAAGCATCCAAACAGTACAATTCGCCAATTATTTCATCTTCAAGTTTAAGTGAACTACGAGCCCCATTGTTAATACTTTAACGGAAATTATTTGTAACTTTCGACAAGTAGAACAATGAATAGCACAGTTAGACGGGTGAAATCTTTCTATATATTGCTTCTAAATAGTCTAAGAAACATGTACGCAAAGCATCCAAACAGTACCATTCGCCAATTTTTTGTTCTTCAAGTTTAAGTGAACAATGAGCCCCAATGGTTTATCCGTTATCGGAAATTATTTGTAACTTTCGACAAGTAGAACAATGAATAGTACAGTTAGACGGGTGAAATCTTTCTATATATTGCTTCTAAATAGTCTAAGAAACATGTACGCAAAGCATCCAAACAGTACAATTCGCCAATTATTTCATCTTCAATTTTAAGTGAACCACGAGCCCCATTGTTAATACTTTAACGGAAATTATTTGTAACTTGCGACAAGTAGAACAATGAGTAGATCAGGTAGACGGTTGAAAGCAATGTATATATTGCTTCTATATAGTCTAAGAAACATATATGCAAAGCATCCAAACAGTACAATTCGCCAATTTATTGATCTTCAAGTTTAAGTGAACAATGAGCCCCATGGTTAATCCTTTATCGGAAATTATTTGTAACTTTCGACAAGTAGAACAATGAATGGAACAGGTAGACGGTTGAAATCTTTGTATATATTGCTTCTATATAATCTAAGAAACATATATGCAAAGCATCCAAACAGTACAATTCGCCAATTATTTCATCTTCAAGTTTAAGTGAACCACGAGCCCCATTGTTAATACTTTAACGGAAATTATTTGTAACTTGCGACAAGTAGAACAATGAATGTAACTGGTAGACGGTTGAAATCTTTGTATATATTGCTTCTATATAGTCTAAGAAACATATATGCAAAGCATCCAAACAGTACAATTCGCCAATTATTTCATCTTCAAGTTTAAGTGAACTACGAGCCCCATTGTTAATACTTTAACGGAAATTATTTGTAACTTTCGACAAGTAGAACAATGAATAGCACAGTTAGACGGGTGAAATCTTTCTATATATTGCTTCTAAATAGTCTAAGAAACATTTACGCAAAGCATCCAAACAGTACCATTCGCCAATTTTTTGTTCTTCAAGTTTAAGTGAACAATGAGCCCCAATGGTTTATCCGTTATCGGAAATTATTTGTAACTTTCGACAAGTAGAACAATGAATGGAACAGGTAGACGGTTGAAATCATTGTATATATTGCTTCTATATAGTCTAAGAAACATATATGCAAAGCACCCAAATAGTACAATTCGACAATTTTTTGTTCTTCAAGTTTAGTGTACAATGAGCCCCAGTGGTTAATCCTTTATCGGAAATTATTTGTAATTTTCGACAAGTAGAACAATGAGTGGAACAGGTAGTCGGTTGAAATCACTGTATATATTGCTTCTATATAGTCTAAGAAACATATATGCAAAGCATCCAAACAGTACCATTCGCCAATTTTTTGTTCTTCAAGTTTAAGAGAACAATGAGCCCCATTGTTAATCCTTCAAAGGAAATTATTTGTAACTTTCGACAAGTAGAACAATGAATGGAACAGGTAGACGGTTGAAATCTTTGTACATATTGCTTCTATATAATCTGAGAAACATATATGCAAAGCATCTAAACAGTAACAATCGCCAATTTTTTGATCTTCAAGTTTAAGTGAACAGCGAGCCCCATTGATAATCATGAAATGGAAATTATTTGTAACTTTCTACAAGTAGAACAATGAATAGCACAGTTAGACGGGTGAAATCTTTCTATATATTGCTTCTAAATAGTCTAAGAATCATGTACGCAAAGCATCCAAACAGTACCATTCGCCAATTTTTTGTTCTTCAAGTTTAAGTGAACAATGAGCCCCATTGTTAATCCTTTAAAGGAAATTATTTGTAACTTTCGACAAGTAGAACAATGAATGTAACTGGTAGACGGTTGAAATCTTTTTATATATTGCTTCTATATAGACTAAGAAACATATATGCAAAGCATCTAAACAGTAACATTCGCCAATTTTTTGATCTTCAAGTTTAAGTGAACAATGAGCCCCATTGTTAATCCTTTATCGGAAATTATTTGTAACTTTCGACAAGTAGAACAATGAATAGTACAGTTAGACGGTTGAAATCTTTGTATATATTGCTTCTATATAGTCTAAGAAACATATATGCAAAGCATCCAAACAGTACAATTCGCCAATTTATTGATCTTCAAGTTTAAGTGAACAATGAGCCCCATGGTTAATCCTCTATCGGAAATTATTTGTAACTTTCGACAAGTAGAACAATGAATGGAACAGGTAGACGGTTGAAATCTTTTTATATATTGCTTCTATATAATCTAAGAAACATATATGCAAAGCATCCAAACAGTACAATTCGCCAATTATTTCATCTTCAAATTTAAGTGAACTACGAGCCCCATTGTTAATACTTTAACGGAAATTATTTGTAACTTGCGACAAGTAGAACAATGAGTGGAACAGTTAGTCGGTTGAAATCAATGTATATATTGCTTCTATATAGACTAAGAAACCTATATGCAAAGCATCTAAACAGTACCATTCGCCAATTTTTTGTTCTTCAAGTTTAAGTGAACAATGAGCCCCATTGTTAATCCTTTATCGGAAATTATTTGTAACTTTCGACAAGTAGAACAATGAATGGAACAGGTAGATGGTTGAAATCTTTGTATATATTGCTTCTATATAGTCTAAGAAACATATATGCAAAGCATCCAAATAGTACAATTCGCCAATTTTTTGTTCTTCAAGTTTAAGTGAACAATGAGCCCCAATGTTAATCCTTTAAAGGGAATTATTTGTAAATTTCGACAAGCAGAACAACGAATGGAACAGGTAGACTGTTGAAATCATTGTATATGTTGCTTCTATATAGTCTAAGAAACATATATGCAAAGCATCCAAACAGTACAATTCGCCAATTTTTTGTTCTTCAAGTTTAAGTAAACTACGATCCCCATTGTTAATCCCTTAACGGAAATTATTTGTAACTTCCGACAAGTAGAACAATGAATGGAACAGGTAGACGGTTGAAATCAATGTATATATTGCTTCTATATAGTCTAAGAAACATATATGCAAAGCATCCAAACAGTACCATTCGCCAATTATTTCATCTTCAAGTTTAAGTGAACTACGAGCCCCATTGTTAATACTTTAACGGAAATTATTTGTAACTTGCGACAAGTAGAACAATGAGTGGAACAGGTAGTCGGTTGAAATCAATGTATATATTGCTTCTATATAGTCTAAGAAACATATATGCAAAGCATCCAAACAGTACCATTCGCCAATTTTTTGTTCTTCAAGTTTAAGTGAACAATGAGCCCCATTGTTAATCCTTTATCGGAAATTATTTGTAACTTTCGACAAGTAGAACAATGAATGGAACTGGTAGACGGTTGAAATCTTTTTATATATTGCTTCTATATAGTCTAAGAAACATATATGCAAAGCATCCAACCAGTACCATTCGCCAATTTTTTGATCTTCAAGTTTAAGTGAACAGCGAGCCCCATTGATAATCATGAAATGGAAATTATTTGTAACTTTCTACAAGTAGAACAATGAATAGTACAGTTAGACGGGTGAAATCTTTCTATATATTGCTTCTAAATAGTCTAAGAAACATGTACGCAAAGCATCCAAACAGTACCATTCGCCAATTTTTTGTTCTTCAAGTTTAAGTGAACAATGAGCCCCAATGGTTAATCCGTTATCGGAAATTATTTGTAACTTTCGACAAGTAGAACAATGAATGGAACAGGTAGTCGGTTGAAATCAATGTATATATTGCTTCTATATAGTCTAAGAAACATATATGCAAAGCATCCAAACAGTACCATTCGCCAATTTTTTGTTCTTCAAGTTTAAGTGAACAATGAGCCCCATTGTTAATCCTTTATCGGAAATTATTTGTAACTTTCGACAAGTAGAACAATGAATGGAACTGGTAGACGGGTGAAATCTTTCTATATATTGCTTCTAAATAGTCTAAGAAACACATATGCAAAGCATCCAAGCAGTGCAATTCGCCAATTTTTTGTTCTTCAAGTTTAAGTGAATTACGAGCCCCATTGTTAATCCTTTAAAGGAAATTATTTGTAAATTTCGACAAGTAGAACATTGAATGGAACAGGTAGACGGTTGAAATCTTTGTATATATTGCTTCTATATAGTCTAAGAAACATATATGCAAAGCATCCAAACAGTACCATTCGCCAATTTTTTGTTCTTCAAGTTTAAGTGAACTACGAGCCCCATTGTTAATCCTTTAAAGGAAATTATTTGTAAATTTCGACAAGTAGAACAATGAATGGAACAGGTAGACTGTTGAAATCATTGTATATATTGCTTCTATATAGTCTAAGAAACATATACGCAAAGCATCCAAACAGTACAATTCGCCAATTTTTTGTTCTTCAAGTTTAAGTAAACTACGATCCCCATTGTTAATCCCTTAACGGTAATTATTTGTAACTTTCGACAAGTAGAACAATGAATAGTACAGGTAGACGGGTGAAATCTTTCTATATATTGCTTCTAAATAGTCTAAGAAACACATATGCAAACATCCAAACTGTACAATTCGCCAATTATTTCATCTTCAAGTTTAAGTGAACTACGAGCCCCATTGTTAATAATTTAACGGAAATTATTTGTAACTTGCGACAAGTAGAACAATGAGTGGAACAGGTAGTCGGTTGAAATCAATGTATATATTGCTTCTATATAGTCTAAGAAACATATATGCAAAGCATCCAAACAGTACCATTCGCCAATTTTTTGTTCTTCAAGTTTAAGTAAACTACGATCCCCATTGTTAATCCCTTAACGGTAATTATTTGTAACTTTCGACAAGTAGAACAATGAATAGTACAGGTAGACGCTTGAAATCTTTCTATATATTGCTTCTAAATAGTCTAAGAAACACATATGCAAAGCATCCAAGCAGTGCAATTCGCCAATTTTTTGTTTTTCAAGTTTAAGTGAATTACGAGCCCCATTGTTAATCCTTTAAAGGAAATTATTTGTAAATTTCGACAAGTAGAACATTGAATGGAACAGGTAGACGGTTGAAATCTTTGTATATATTGCTTCTATATAGTCTAAGAAACATATATGCAAAGCATCCAAACAGTACCATTCGCCAATTTTTTGTTCTTCAAGTTTAAGTGAACTACGAGCCCCATTGTTAATCCTTTAAAGGAAATTATTTGTAAATTTCGACAAGTAGAACAATGAATGGAACAGGTAGACTGTTGAAATCATTGTATATATTGCTTCTATATAGTCTAAGAAACATATACGCAAAGCATCCAAACAGTACAAATCGCCAATTTTTTGTTCTTCAAGTTTAAGTAAACTACGATCCCCATTGTTAATCCCTTAACGGTAATTATTTGTAACTTTCGACAAGTAGAACAATGAATAGTACAGGTAGACGGGTGAAATCTTTCTATATATTGCTTCTAAATAGTCTAAGAAACACATATGCAAAGCATCCAAACTGTACAATTCGCCAATTATTTCATCTTCAAGTTTAAGTGAACTACGAGCCCCATTGTTAATACTTTAACGGAAATTATTTGTAACTTGCGACAAGTAGAACAATGAGTGGAACAGGTAGTCGGTTGAAATCAATGTATATATTGCTTCTATATAGTCTAAGAAACATATATGCAAAGCATCCAAACAGTACCATTCGCCAATTTTTTGTTCTTCAAGTTTAAGTAAACTACGATCCCCATTGTTAATCCCTTAACGGTAATTATTTGTAACTTTCGACAAGTAGAACAATGAATAGTACAGGTAGACGGGTGAAATCTTTCTATATATTGCTTCTAAATAGTCTAAGAAACACATATGCAAAGCATCCAAGCAGTGCAATTCGCCAATTTTTTGTTCTTCAAGTTTAAGTGAATTACGAGCCCCATTGTTAATCCTTTATCGCAAATTATTTGTAATTTTCGACAAGTAGAACAATGAATGGAACAGGTAGACGGTTGAAATCTTTGTATATATTGCTTCTATATAGTCTAAGAAACATATATGCAAAGCATCCAAACAGTACAATTCGCCAATTTTTTGTTCTTCAAGTTTAAGTGAACAATGAGCCCCAATGGTTAATCCTTTATCGGAAATTATTTGTAATTTTCGACAAGTAGAACAATGAATGGAACAGGTAGACGGTTGAAACCTTTGTACATATTGCTTCTATATAATCTAAGAAACATATATGCAAAGCATCTAAACAGTAACAATCGCCAATTTTTTGATCTTCAAGTTTAAGTGAACAGCGAGCCCCATTGATAATCATGAAATGGAAATTATTTGTAACTTTCTACAAGTAGAACAATGAATAGTACAGTTAGACGGGTGAAATCTTTCTATATATTGCTTCTAAATAGTCTAAGAAACATGTACGCAAAGCATCCAAACAGTACCATTCGCCAATTTTTTGTTCTTCAAGTTTAAGTGAACAATGAGCCCCAATGGTTAATCCGTTATCGGAAATTATTTGTAACTTTCGACAAGTAGAACAATGAATGGAACAGGTAGACGGTTGAAATCATTGTATATATTGCTTCTATATAGTCTAAGAAACATATATGCAAAGCATCCAAACAGTACCATTCGCCAATTTTTTGTTCTTCAAGTTTAAGTGAACAATGAGCCCCATTGTTAATCCTTTATCGGAAATTATTTGTAACTTTCGACAAGTAGAACAATGAATGGAACTGGTAGACGGGTGAAATCTTTCTATATATTGCTTCTAAATAGTCTAAGAAACACATATGCAAAGCATCCAAGCAGTGCAATTCGACAATTTTTTGTTCTTCAAGTTTAAGTGAACAATGAGCCCCATTGTTAATCCTTTATCGGAAATTATTTGTAACTTTCGACAAGTAGAACAATGAATGGAACTGGTAGACGGTTGAAATCCTTTTATATATTGCTTCTATATAGTCTAAGAAACATATATGCAAAGCATCCAAATAGTACAATTCGCCAATTTTTTGTTCTTCAAGTTTAAGTGAACAATGAGCCCCAATGTTAATCCTTTAAAGGGAATTATTTGTAAATTTCGACAAGTAGAACAACGAATGGAACAGGTAGACTGTTGAAATCATTGTATATGTTGCTTCTATATAGTCTAAGAAACATATATGCAAAGCATCCAAACAGTACAATTCGCCAATTTTTTGTTCTTCAAGTTTAAGTAAACTACGATCCCCATTGTTAATCCCTTAACGGAAATTATTTGTAACTTCCGACAAGTAGAACAATGAATGGAACAGGTAGACGGTTGAAATCAATGTATATATTGCTTCTATATAGTCTAAGAAACATATATGCAAAGCATCCAAACAGTACAATTCGCCAATTATGTCATCTTCAAGTTTAAGTGAACCACGAGCCCCATTGTTAATACTTTAACGGAAATTATTTGTAACTTGCGACAAGTAGAACAATGAATGTAACTGGTAGACGGTTGAAATCTTTGTATATATTGCTTCTATATAGTCTAAGAAACATATATGCAAAGCATCCAAACAGTACAATTCGCCAATTATTTCATCTTCAAGTTTAAGTGAACTACGAGCCCCATTGTTAATACTTTAACGGAAATTATTTGTAACTTTCGACAAGTAGAACAATGAATAGCACAGTTAGACGGGTGAAATCTTTCTATATATTGCTTCTAAATAGTCTAAGAAACATGTACGCAAAGCATCCAAACAGTACCATTCGCCAATTTTTTGTTCTTCAAGTTTAAGTGAACAATGAGCCCCAATGGTTTATCCGTTATCGGAAATTATTTGTAACTTTCGACAAGTAGAACAATGAATGGAACAGGTAGACGGTTGAAATCATTGTATATATTGCTTCTATATAGTCTAAGAAACATATATGCAAAGCACCCAAATAGTACAATTCGACAATTTTTTGTTCTTCAAGTTTAGTGTACAATGAGCCCCAGTGGTTAATCCTTTATCGGAAATTATTTGTAATTTTCGACAAGTAGAACAATGAGTGGAACAGGTAGTCGGTTGAAATCAATGTATATATTGCTTCTATATAGTCTAAGAAACATATATGCAAAGCATCCAAACAGTACCATTCGCCAATTTTTTGTTCTTCAAGTTTAAGAGAACAATGAGCCCCATTGTTAATCCTTCAAAGGAAATTATTTGTAACTTTCGACAAGTAGAACAATGAATGGAACAGGTAGACGGTTGAAATCTTTGTACATATTGCTTCTATATAATCTGAGAAACATATATGCAAAGCATCCAAACAGTACAATTCGCCAATTATTTCATCTTCAAGTTTAAGTGAACTACGAGCCCCATTGTTAATACTTTAACGGAAATTATTTGTAACTTGCGACAAGTAGAACAATGAGTGGATCAGGTAGACGGTTGAAAGCAATGTATATACTGCTTCTATATAGTCTAAGAAACATATATGATAAGCATCCAAACAGTACCATTCGCCAATTTTTTGTTCTTCAAGTTTAAGTGAACAATGAGCCCCATTGTTAATCCTTTAAAGGAAATTATTTGTAACTTTCGACAAGTAGAACAATGAATGGAACTGGTAGACGGTTGAAATCTTTGTATATATTGCTTCTATATAGTCTAAGAAACATATATGCAAAGCATCCAAACAGTACCATTCGCCAATTTTTTGTTCTTCAAGTTTAAGTGAACAATAAGCCCCAATGGTTAATCCTTTATCGGAAATTATTTGTAATTTTCGACAAGTAGAACAATGAATGGAACAGGTAGACGGTTGAAACCTTTGTACATATTGCTTCTATATAATCTAAGAAACATATATGCAAAGCATCTAAACAGTAACAATCGCCAATTTTTTGATCTTCAAGTTTAAGTGAACAGCGAGCCCCATTGATAATCATGAAATGGAAATTATTTGTAACTTTCTACAAGTAGAACAATGAATAGTACAGTTAGACGGGTGAAATCTTTCTATATATTGCTTCTAAATAGTCTAAGAAACATGTACGCAAAGCATCCAAACAGTACCATTCGCCAATTTTTTGTTCTTCAAGTTTAAGTGAACAATGAGCCCCAATGGTTAATCCGTTATCGGAAATTATTTGTAACTTTCGACAAGTAGAACAATGAATGGAACAGGTAGACGGTTGAAATCATTGTATATATTGCTTCTATATAGTCTAAGAAACATATATGCAAAGTATCCAAATAGTACAATTCGACAATTTTTTGTTCTTCAAGTTTAAGTGAACAATGAGCCCCAATGGTTAATCCTTTATCGGAAATTATTTGTAATTTTCGACAAGTAGAACAATGAATGGAACAGGTAGACGGTTGAAATCTTTGTATATATTGCTTCTATATAGTCTAAGAAACATATATGCAAAGCATCCAAACAGTACCATTCGCCAATTTTTTGTTCTTCAAGTTTAAGTGAACTACGAGCCCCATTGTTAATCCTTTAAAGGAAATTATTTGTAAATTTCGACAAGTAGAACAATGAATGGAACAGGTAGACTGTTGAAATCATTGTATATATTGCTTCTATATAGTCTAAGAAACATATATGCAAAGCATCCAAACAGTACAATTCGCCAATTTTTTGTTCTTCAAGTTTAAGTAAACTACGATCCCCATTGTTAATCCCTTAACGGTAATTATTTGTAACTTTCGACAAGTAGAACAATGAATAGTACAGGTAGACGGGTGAAATCTTTCTATATATTGCTTCTAAATAGTCTAAGAAACATGTACGCAAAGCATCCAAACAGTACCATTCGCCAATTTTTTGTTCTTCAAGTTTAAGTGAACAATGAGCCCCAATGGTTAATCCGTTATCGGAAATTATTTGTAACTTTCGACAAGTAGAACAATGAATGGAACAGGTAGATGGTTGAAATCATTGTATATATTGCTTCTATATAGTCTAAGAAACATATATGCAAAGCATCCAAACAGTACAATTCGACAATTTTTTGTTCTTCAAGTTTAAGTGAACAACGAGGCCCATTGATAATCCTTTATCGGAAATTATTTGTAACTTTCGACAAGTAGATCAATGAATGGAACAGGTAGACGGTTGAAATCTTTGTATATGTTGCTTCTATATAGTCTAAGAAACCTATATGCAAAGCATCTAAACAGTAACATTCGCCAATTTTTTGATCTTCAAGTTTAAGTGAACAATGAGCCCCATTGTTAATCCTTTATCGGAAATTATTTGTAACTTTCGACAAGTAGATCAATGAATGGAACAGGTAGACGGTTGAAATCTTTGTATATGTTGCTTCTATATAGTCTAAGAAACCTATATGCAAAGCATCTAAACAGTACAATTCGCCAATTTATTGTTCTTCAAGTTTAAGTAAACTACGATCCCCATTGTTAATCCCTTAACGGAAATTATTTGTAACTTTCGACAAGTAGAACAATGAATGGAACAGGTAGACTGTTGAAATCATTGTATATATTGCTTCTATATAGTCCAAGAAACATATATGCAAAGCGTCCAAACAGTACAATTCGCCAATTTTTTGCTCTTCAAGTTTAAGTGAACTACGAGCCCCATTGTTAATCCTTTAAAGGAAATTATTTGTAAATTTCGACAAGTAGAACAATGAATGGAACAGGTAGACGGTTGAAATATTTGTATATATTGCTTCTATATAGTATAAGAAACATATATGCAAAGCATCCAAACAGTACAATTCGCCAATTTTTTGTTCTTCAAGTTTAAGTGAACAATGAGCCCCAATGGTTAATCCTTTAAAGGAAATTATTTGTAAATTTCGACAAGTAGAACAATGAATGGAACAGGTAGACGGTTGAAATATTTGTATATATTGCTTCTATATAGTATAAGAAACATATATGCAAAGCATCCAAACAGTACAATTCGCCAATTTTTTGTTCTTCAAGTTTAAGTAAACTACGATCCCCTTTGTTAATCCCTTAACGGAAATTATTTGTAACATTCGACAAGTAGAACAATGAATGGAACAGGTAGACGGATGAAATCATTGTATATATTGGTTCTATATAGTCTAAGAAACATATATGCAAAGCATCCAAACAGTACAATTCGCCGATTTTCTGTTCTTCAAGTTTAAGTGAACAATGAGCCCCAATGGTTAATCCTTTATCGGTAATTATTTGTAACTTTCGACAAGTAGAACAATGAATGGAACAGGTAGACGGTTGAAATCTTTGTATACATTGCTTCTATATAGTGTAAGAAACATATATGCAAAGCATCCAAACAGTACAATTCGCCAATTTTTTGTTCTTCAAGTTTAAGTGAACAATGGGCCTCAATGGTTAATACGTTATCGGAAATTATTTGTAACATTCGACAAGTAGAACAATGAATGGAACAGGTAGACGGTTGAAATCTTTGTATATATTGCTTCTATATAGTCTAAGAAACATATATGCAAAGCATCCAAACAGTACCATTCGCCAATTTTTTGGTCTTCTAGTTTAAGTGAACAATGAGCCCCAATGGTTAATCCATTATCGGAAATTATTTGTAAATTTTGACAAGTAGAACAATGAATGGAACAGGTAGACGGTTGAAATATTTGTATATATTGCTTCTATATAGTATAAGAAACATAAATGCAAAGCATCCAAACAGTACAATTTGCCAATTTTTTGTTCTTCAAGTTTAAGTAAACTACGATCCCCATTGTTAATCCTTTAAAGGAAATTAATTGTAAATTTCGGCAAGTAGAACAATGATTGGAACACGTAGACGGTTGAAACCTTTGTATATATTGCTTCCATATAGTCTAAGAAACATGTACGCAAAGCATCCAAATAGTACCATTCGCCAATTTCTTGTTCGTCAAGTTTAAGTGAACTACGAGCCCCATTGTTAATCCTTTAAAGGAAATTATTTGTGAATTTCGACAAGTAAAACAATGAATGGACCAGGTAGACGGTTGAAATCATTGCATATATTGCTTCTATATAATCTACGAAACATATATGCAATGCATCCAAACAGTACAATGCACGAATTTTTTGTTCTTCAAGTTTAAGTGAACAACGAGCCCCATTGTTAATCCTTTAAAGGAAATTATTTGTAAATTTCGACAAGTAGAACAATGAATGGAACAGGTAGACGGTTGAAATCTTTGTATATATTGCTTCTATGTAGTCTAAGAAACATATATGCAAAGCATCCAAACAGTAGAATTCGCCAATTTTTTGTTCTTCAAGTTTAAGTGAACAATGAGCCCCAATGGTTAATCCTTTATCGGAAATTATTTGTAACTTTCGACAAGTCGAACAATGAATGGAACAGGTAGACTGTTGAAATCATTTGTATATATTGCTTCTATATAGTCTAAGAAACATATCTGCATATCATCCAAACAGTACAATTCGCCAATTATTTGATCTTGAAGTTTAAGTGAACTACGAGCCCCATTGTTAATACTTTAACGGAAATTATTTATAACTTGCGACAAGTAGAACAATGAATGGAACAGGTAGACGGTTGAAATCAATGTATATATTGCTTCTATATAGTCTAAGAAACATATATGCAAAGCATCCAAACAGTACCATTCGCCAATTTTTTGTTCTTCAAGTTTAAGTGAACAAAGAGCCCCATTGTTAATCCTTTATCGGAAATTATTTGTAATTTTCGACAAGTAGAACAATGAATGGAACAGGTAGACGGTTGAAATCTTTGTATATATTGCTTCTATATAATCTAAGAAACATATATGCAAAGCATCCAAACAGTACCATTCGCCAATTTTTTGTTCTTCAAGTTTAAGTGAACAACGAGCCCCATTGATAATCATGAAACGGAAATTATTTGTAACTTTCTACAAGTAGAACAATGAATAGAACAGGTAGACGGTTGAAATCTTTGTATATGTTGCTTCTATATAGTCTAAGAAACCTATATGCAAAGCATCTAAACAGTACAATTCGCCAATTTATTGTTCTTCAAGTTTAAGTAAACTACGATCCCCATTGTTAATCCCTTAACGGAAATTATTTGTAACTTTCGACAAGTAGAACAATGAATGGAACAGGTAGACTGTTGAAATCATTGTATATATTGCTTCTATATAGTCCAAGAAACATATATGCAAAGCATCCAAACAGTACAATTCGCCAATTTTTTGTTCTTCAAGTTTAAGTGAACTACGAGCCCCATTGTTAATTCTTTAACGGAAATTAATTGTAACTTTCTACAAGTAGATCAATGATTGGAACACGTAGACGGTTGAAATCTTTGTATATATTGCTTCCATATAGACTAAGAAACATATATGCAAATCATCCAAACAGTACCATTCGCCAATTTTTTGTTCTTCAAGTTTAAGTGAACATCGAGCCCCATTGTTAATCCTTTAAAGGAAATTATTTGTAAATTTCGACAAGTAGAACAATGATTGGAACAGGTAGACTGTTGAAATCATTGTATATATTGCTTCTATATAGTCCAAGAAACATATATGCAAAGCATCCAAACAGTACAATTCGCCAATTTTTTGTTATTCAAGTTTAAGTGAACTACGAGCCCCATTATTAATTCTTTAACGGAAATTAATTGTAACTTTCTACAAGTAGATCAATGATTGGAACACGTAGACGGTTGAAATCTTTGTATATGTTGCTTCTATATAGTCTAAGAAACCTATATGCAAAGCATCTAAACAGTACAATTCGCCAATTTATTGTTCTTCAAGTTTAAGTAAACTACGATCCCCATTGTTAATCCCTTAACGGAAATTATTTGTAACTTTCGACAAGTAGAACAATGAATGGAACAGGTAGACGGTTGAAATCTTTGTATATATTGCTTCTATATAATCTAAGAAACATATATGCAAAGCATCCAAACAGTACCATTCGCCAATTTTTTGTTCTTCAAGTTTAAGTGAACAACGAGCCCCATTGATAATCATGAAACGGAAATTATTTGTAACTTTCTACAAGTAGAACAATGAATAGAACAGGTAGACGGTTGAAATCTTTGTATATGTTGCTTCTATATAGTCTAAGAAACCTATATGCAAAGCATCTAAACAGTACAATTCGCCAATTTATTGTTCTTCAAGTTTAAGTAAACTACGATCCCCATTGTTAATCCCTTAACGGAAATTATTTGTAACTTTCGACAAGTAGAACAATGAATGGAACAGGTAGACTGTTGAAATCATTGTATATATTGCTTCTATATAGTCCAAGAATCATATATGCAAAGCGTCCAAACAGTACAATTCGCCAATTTTTTGCTCTTCAAGTTTAAGTGAACTACGAGCCCCATTGTCAATCCTTTAAAGGAAATTATTTGTAAATTTCGACAAGTAGAACAATGAATGGATCATGTAGACGGTTGAAATCATTGTATATATTGCTTCTATATAGTCTACGAAACATATATGCAAAGCATCCAAACAGTACAATTCGCCAATTTTTTGTTCTTCAAGTTTAAGTGAACTACGAGCCCCATTGTTTATCCTTTAACGGAAATTAATTGTAACTTTCTACAAGTAGATCAATGATTGGAACACGTAGACGGTTGAAATCTTTGTATATATTGCTTCCATATAGACTAAGAAACATATATGCAAAGCATCCAAACAGTACCATTCGCCAATTTTTTGTTCTTCAAGTTTAAGTGAACTACGAGGCACATTGTTAATCCTTTAAAGGAAATTATTTGTAAATTTCGACAAGTAGAACAATGAATGGATCATGTAGACGGTAGAAATCATTGTAAATATTGCTTCTATATAGCCTACGAAACATATATGCAAAGCATCCAAACAGTACAATTCGCCAATTTTTTGTTCTTCAAGTTTAAGTGAACTACGAGCCCCATTGTCAATCCTTTAAAGGAAATTATTTGTAAATTTCGACAAGTAGAACAATGAATGGATCATGTAGACGGTTGAAATCATTGTATATATTGCTTCTATATAGTCTACGAAACATATATGCAAAGCATCCAAACAGTACAATTCGCCAATTTTTTGTTCTTCAAGTTTAAGTGAACAACGAGCCCCATTGTTAATCCTTTAAAGGAAATTATTTGTAAATTTCGACAAGTAGAACAATGATTGGAACACGTAGACGGTTGAAATCTTTGTATATATTGCTTCCATATAGTCTAAGAAACATATATGCAAAGCAACCAAACAGTACCATTCGCCAATTTTTTGATCTTCAAGTTTAAGTGAACAGCGAGCCCCATTGATAATCATGAAATGGAAATTATTTGTAACTTTCTACAAGTAGAACAATGAATAGTACAGGTAGACGGGTGTAATCTTTCTATATATTGCTTCTAAATAGTCTAAGAAATATATATGCAAAGCAACCAAACAGTACCATTCGCCAATTTTTTGATCTTCAAGTTTAAGTGAACCATGAGACCCATTGTTAATCCTTTATCGGAAATTAGTTGTAACTTTCGACAAGTAGAACAATGAATGGAACAGGTAGACGGTTGAAATCTTTGTATATATTGCTTCTATATAGTCTAAGAAACATATATGCAAAGCATCCAAACAGTACCATTCGCCACTTTTTTGTTCTTCAAGTTTAAGTGAACAACGAGCCCCATTGTTAATCCTTTAAAGGAAATTATTTGTAAATTTCGACAAGTAGAAGAATGATTGGAACACGTAGACGGTTGAAATCTTTGTATATATTGCTTCCATATAGTCTAAGAAACATGTACGCAAAGCATCCAAACAGTACAATTCGCCAATTTTTTGTTCTTCAAGTTTAAGTGAACAATGAGACCCATTGTTAATCCTTTATCGGAAATTATTTGTAACTTTCGACAAGTAGATCAATGAATGGAACAGGTAGACGGTTGAAATCTTTGTATATATTGCTTCTATATAGTCTAAGAAACATGTACGCAAAGCATCCAAACAGTACCATTCGCCAATTTTTTGGTCTTCAAGTTTAAGTGAACAATGAGCCCCAATGGTTAATCCTTTATCGGAAATTATTTGTAATTTTCGACAAGTCGAACAATGAATGGAACAGGTAGACGGTTGAAATCTTTGTATATATTGCTTCTATATAGTCTAAGAAACATATATGCAAAGCATCCAAACAGTACCATTCGCCACTTTTTTGTTCTTCAAGTTTAAGTGAACAACGAGCCCCATTGTTAATCCTTTAAAGGAAATTATTTGTAAATTTCGACAAGTAGAACAATGATTGGAACACGTAGACGGTTGAAATCTTTGTATATATTGCTTCCATATAGTCTAAGAAACATGTACGCAAAGCATCCAAACAGTACAATTCGCCAATTTTTTGTTCTTCAAGTTTAAGTGAACAATGAGCCCCAATGGTTAATCCTTTATCGGAAATTATTTGTAACTTTCGACAAGTAGAACAATGAATGGAACAGGTAGACGGTTGAAATCTTTGTATATATTGCTTCTATATAGTCTAAGAAACATATATGCAAAGCATCCAAACAGTACAATTCGCCAATTTATTGTTCTTCAAGTTTAAGTTAACAACGAGCCCCATTGTTAATCCTTTAAAGGAAATTATGTGTAAATTTCGACAAGTAGAACAATGAATAGTACAGGTAGACGGGTGAAATCTTTCTATATAGTGCTTCTAAATAGTCTAAGAAACATATATGCTAAGCATCCAAACAGTACAATTCGCCAATTTTTTGTTCTTCAAGTTTAAGTGAACTACGAGCCCCATTGTTAATCCTTTAAAGGAAATTATTTGTAAATTTCGACCAGTAGAACAATGAATGGATCATGTAGACGGTTGAAATCATTGTATATATTGCTTCTATATAGTCTACGAAACATATATGCAAAACATCCAAACAGTACAATCCGCCAATTTTTTGTTCTTCAAGTTTAAGTGAACTACGAGCCCCATTGTTAATCCTTTAACGGAAATTAATTGTAACTATCTACAAGTAGAACAATGATTGGAACACGTAGACGGTTGAAATCTTTGTATATATTGCTTCCACATAGACTAAGAAACATATATGCAAAGCATCCAAACAGTACAATTCCCCAATTTTTTGTTCTTCAAGTTTAAGTGAACTACGATCCCCATTGTTAATCCCTTAACGGAAATTATTTGTAACTTTCGACAAGTAGAACAGTGAATGGAACAGGTAGACGGTTGAAATCTTTGTATATATTGCTTCTATATAGTATAAGAAACATATATGCAAAGCATCCAAACAGTACAATTCCCCAATTTTTTGTTCTTCAAGTTTAAGTGAACAATGAGCCCTAATGACTAATCCTTTATCGGTAATTATTTGTAACTTTCGACAAGTAGAACAATGAATGGAACAGGTAGACGGTTGAAACCCTTGTATATATTGCGTCTATATAAACTAAGAAACATATATGCATAGCATCCAAACAGTAACATTCGCCAATTTTTTGTTCTTCAAGTTTAAGTGAACTACGAGCCCCATTGTTAATCCTTTAAAGGAAATTATTTGTAAATTTCGACAAGTAGAACAATGAATGGAACAGGTAGACTGTTGAAATCATTGTATATATTGCTTCTACATAGTCTAAGAAACATATATGCAAAGCGTCCAAACAGTACAATTCGCCAATTATTTGATCTTCAAGTTTAAGTGAACTACGAGCCCCATTGTTAATACTTTAACGGAAATTATTTGTAACTTGCGACAAGTAGAACAATGAATGGAACAGGTAGACGGTTGAAATCTTTGTATACATAGCTTCTATATAGTCTAAGAAACATATATGCAAAGCATCCAAACAGTACAATTCGCCAATTTTTTGTTCTTCAAGTTTAAGTGAACAATGAGCCCCAATGGTTAATCCTTTATCGGTAATTATTTGTAACTTTCGACAAGTAGAACAATGAATGGAACAGGTAGACGGATGAAATCTGTGTATATATTGCTTCTATATAGTCTAAGAAAGATATATGCAAAGTATCCAAACAGTACAATTCGCCAATTTTTTGTTCTTCAAGTTTAAGTGAACAATGAGCCCCAATGGTTAATCCTTTATCGGTAATTATTTGTAACTTTCGACAAGTAGAACAATGAATGGAACAGGTAGACGGTTGAAATCCTTGTATATATTGCTTCCATATAGTCTAAGAAACATGAACGCAAAGCATCCAAACAGTACCATTCGCCAATTTTTTGTTCTTCAAGTTTAAGTGAACTACGAGCCCCATTGTTAATCCTTTAAAGGAAATTATTTGTAAATTTCGACAAGTAGAACAATGAATGGAACAGGTAGACTGTTGAAATCATTGTATATATTGCTTCTATATAGTCTAAGAAACATATATGCAAAGCGTCCAAACAGTACAATTCGCCAATTATTTGATCTTCATGTTTAAGTGAACTACGAGCCCCATTGTTAATACATTATCGGTAATTATTTGTAACTTTCGACAAGTAGAACAATGAATGGAACAGGTAGACGGTTGAAATTTTTGTATATATTGCTTCTATATAATCTAAGAAACATATATGCAAAGCATCTTTACAGTAACAATCGCCAATTTTTTGATCTTCAAGTTTAAGTGATCAGCGAGCCCCATTGTTAAAACTTTAACGGAAATTATTTGTAACTTGCGACACGTAGAGCAATGAATGAAACAGGTAGACGGTTGAAATCATTATATATATTGCTTCTACATAGTCTAAGAAACATATATGCAAAGCATCCAAACAGTACCATTCGCCAATTTTTTGTTCTTCAAGTTTATGTGAACTACGAGCCCCATTGTTAATACTTTAACGGAAATTAATTGTAAATTTCGACAAGTAGAACAATGATTGGAACACGTAGACGGTTGAAATCTTTGTATATATTGCTTCCATATAGTCTAAGAAACATGTACGCAAAGCATCCAAACAGTACCATTCGCCAATTTTTTGTTCTTCAACTTTAAGTGACCAATGAGCCCCAATGGTTAATCCTTTATCGGAAATTATTTGTTACATTCGACAAGTAGTACAATGAATGGAACAGGTAGACGGTTGAAATCTTTGTATATATTGCTTCTATATAGTCTAAGAAACATATATGCAAAGCATCCAAAAAGTACAATTCGCCAATTTATTGTTCTTCAAGTTTAAGCGAACAACGAGCCCCATTGTTAATCCTTTAAAGGAAATTATTTGTAAATTTCGACAAGTAGAACAATGAATGGAACAGGTAGACGGTTGAAATCCTTGTATATATTGCGTCTATATAGTCTAAGAAACATATATGCAAAGCATCAAAACAGTACAATTCGCCAATTTATTGTACTTCAAGTTTAAGTGAACTACGAGCCCCATTGTTAATCCTTTAACGGAAATTAATTATAACTATCTACAAGTAGAACAATGATTGGAACACGTAGACGGTTGAAATCTTTGTATATATTGCTTCCACATAGACTAAGAAACATATATGCAAAGCATCCAAACAGTACAATTCCCCAATTTTTTGTTCTTCAAGTTTAAGTGAACTACGATCCCCATTGTTAATCCCTTAACGGAAATTATTTGTAACTTTCGACAAGTAGAACAGTGAATGGAACAGGTAGACGGTTGAAATCTTTGTATATATTGCTTCCATATAGTATAAGAAACATATATGCAAAGCATCCAAACAGTACAATTCCCCAATTTTTTGTTCTTCAAGTTTAAGTGAACAATGAGCCCTAATGACTAATCCTTTATCGGTAATTATTTGTAACTTTCGACAAGTAGAACAATGAATGGAACAGGTAGACGGTTGAAACCCTTGTATATATTGCGTCTATATAAACTAAGAAACATATATGCATAGCATCCAAACAGTAACATTCGCCAATTTTTTGTTCTTCAAGTTTAAGTGAACTACGAGCCCCATTGTTAATCCTTTAAAGGAAATTATTTGTAAATTTCGACAAGTAGAACAATGAATGGAACAGGTAGACTGTTGAAATCATTGTATATATTGCTTCTACATAGTCTAAGAAACATATATGCAAAGCGTCCAAACAGTACAATTCGCCAATTATTTGATCTTCAACTTTAAGTGAACTACGAGCCCCATTGTTAATACTTTAACGGAAATTATTTGTAACTTGCGACAAGTAGAACAATGAATGGAACAGGTAGACGGTTGAAATCTTTGTATATATAGCTTCTATATAGTCTAAGAAACATATATGCAAAGCATCCAAACAGTACAATTCGCCAATTTTTTGTTCTTCAAGTTTAAGTGAACAATGAGCCCCAATGGTTAATCCTTTATTGGTAATTATTTGTAACTTTCGACAAGTAGAACAATGAATGGAACAGGTAGACGGATGAAATCTGTGTATATATTGCTTCTATATAGTCTAAGAAAGATATATGCAAAGTATCCAAACAGTACAATTCGCCAATTTTTTGTTCTTCAAGTTTAAGTGAACAATGAGCCCCAATGGTTAATCCTTTATCGGTAATTATTTGTAACTTTCGACAAGTAGAACAATGAATGGAACAGGTAGACGGTTGAAATCCTTGTATATATTGCTTCCATATAGTCTAAGAAACATGAACGCAAAGCATCCAAACAGTACCATTCGCCAATTTTTTGTTCTTCAAGTTTAAGTGAACTACGAGCCCCATTGTTAATCCTTTAAAGGAAATTATTTGTAAATTTCGACAAGTAGAACAATGAATGGAACAGGTAGACTGTTGAAATCATTGTATATATTGCTTCTATATAGTCTAAGAAACATATATGCAAAGCGTCCAAACAGTACAATTCGCCAATTATTTGATCTTCATGTTTAAGTGAACTACGAGCCCCATTGTTAATACTTTATCGGTAATTATTTGTAACTTTCGACAAGTAGAACAATGAATGGAACAGGTAGACGGTTGAAATCTTTGTATATATTGCTTCTATATAGTCTAAGAAACATATATGCAAAGCATCCAAAAAGTACAATTCGCCAATTTATTGTTCTTCAAGTTTAAGCGAACAACGAGCCCCATTGTTAATCCTTTAAAGGAAATTATTTGTAAATTTCGACAAGTAGAACAATGAATGGAACAGGTAGACGGTTGAAATCCTTGTATATATTGCGTCTATATAGTCTAAGAAACATATATGCAAAGCATCAAAACAGTACAATTCGCCAATTTATTGTACTTCAAGTTTAAGTGAACAACGAGCCCCATTGTTAATCCTTTAAAGGAAATTATTTGTAAATTTCGACAAGTAGAACAATGAATGGAACAGGTAAACGGTTGAAATCTTTGTTTATATTGCTTCTATATAATCTAAGAAACATATATGCAAAGCATCCAAACTGTACCATTCGCCAATTTTTTGTTCTTCAAGTTTAAGTGAACTACGAGCCCCATTGTTAATACTTTATCGGTAATTATTTGTAACTTTCGACAAGTAGAACAATGAATGGAACAGGTAGACGGTTGAAATCTTTGTATATATTGCTTCTATATGCTTCTATAAACAGTACCATTCGCCAATTTTTTGTTCTTCAAGTTTAAGTGAACAATGAGCCCCAATGGTTAATCCTTTATAGGAAATTACTTGTAACTTTCGACAAGTAGAACAATGAATGGAACAGGTAGACGGTTGAAATCCTTGTATATATTGCGTCTATATAGTCTAAGAAACATATATGCAAAGCATCCAAACAGTACCATTCGCCAATTTTTTGTTCTTCAAGTTTAAGTGAACTACGAGCCCCATTGTTAATCCTTTATATGAAATTATTTGTAAATTTCGACAAGTAGAACAATGAATGGAACAGGTAGACTGTTGAAATCATTGTATATATTTCTTCTATATAGTCTAAGAAACATATATACAAAGCATCGAAACAGTACAATTCGCCAATTTTTTGTTCTTCAAGTTTATGTGAACTACAAGCCCCATTGTTAATACTTTAACGGAAATTAATTGTAATTTTCTACAAGTAGAACAATGAATGGAACAGGTAGACGGAGGAAATCCTTCTATATATTGCTTCTATATAGTCTAAGAAACATATATGCAAAGCATCCAAACAGTACAATTCGCCAATTTTTTGCTCTTCAAGTTTAAGCGAACTACGAGCCCCATTGTTAATCCTTTAAAGGAAATTATTTGTAAATTTCGACAAGTAGAACAATGATTGGAACACGTAGACGGTTGAAATCTTTGTATATATTGCTTCCATATAGTCTAAGAAACATGTACGCAAAGTTTCCAAACAGTACCATTCGCCAATTTTTTGTTCTTCAAGTTTAAGTGACCAATGAGCCCCAATGGTTAATCCTTTATCGGAAATTATTTGTTACATTCGACAAGTAGTACATTGAATGGAACAGGTAGACGGTTGAAATCTTTGTATATGTTGCTTCTATATAGTCTAAGAAACCTATATGCAAAGCATCTAAACAGTAACAATCGCCAATTTTTTGATCTTCAAGTTTAAGTGAACAATGAGTCCCAATGGTTAATCCTTTATCGGAAATTATTTGTAATTTTCGACAAGTAGAACAATGAATGGAACAGGTAGACGGTTGAAATCTTTGTATATATTGCTTCTATATAGTCTACGAAACAAATATGCAAATCATCCAAACAGTACAATTCGCCAATTTTTTGTTTTTCAAGTTTAAGTGAACAATGAGCCCCAATGGTTAATCCTTTATCGGAAATTACTTGTAATTTTCGACAAGTAGAACAATGAATGGAACAGGTAGACGGTTGAAATCTTTGCATATATTGCTTCTATATAATCTAAGAAACATATATTCAAAGCATCCAAACAGTACCATTCGCCAATTTTTTGTTCTTCAAGTTTAAGTGAACTACGAGCCCCATTGTTAATCCTTTAAAGGAAATTATTTGTAACTTTCGACAAGTAGAACAATGATTGGAACAGGTAGACCGTTGAAATCATTGTATATATTGCTTCTATATAATCTAAGAAACAGATATGCAAAGCATCCAAACAGTTCAATTCGCCAATATTTTGTTCTTCAAGTTTAAGTGAACTACGAGCCCCATTGTTAATCCTTTAAAGGAAATTATTTGTAAATTTCGGCAAGTAGAACAATGACTGGAACACGTAGACGTTGAAATCTTTGTATATATTGCTTCCATATAGTCTAAGAAACACATATGCAAAGCATCCAAACAGTACAATTCGCCAATTTCTTGTTCTTCAAGTTTAAGTAAACTTCGATCCCCATTGTTAATCCCTTAACGGGAATTATTTGTAACTTTCGACAAGTAGAACAATGAATGGAACAGGTAGACGGTTGGAATCATTGTACATATTGCTTCTATATAGTCTAAGAAACATATCTGCAAATCATCCAAACAGTACAATTCGCCAATTATTTGATCTTCAAGTTTAAGTGAACTACGAGTCCCATTGTTAATACTTTAACGGAAATTATTTTTAACTTGCGACAAGTAGAACAATGAATGGAACAGGTAGACGGTTGTAATCAATGTATATATTGCTTCTATATAGTCTAAGAAACATATATGCAAAGCATCCAAACAGTACCATTCGCCAATTTTTTGTTCTTCAAGTTTAAGTGAACATTGAGGCCCAATGGTTAATCCTTTATCGGAAATTACTTGTAATTTTCGACAAGTAGAACAATGAATGGAACTGGTAGACGGTTGAAATCTTTGTATATATTGCTTCTATATAGTCTAAGAAACATATATGCAAAGCATCCAAACAGTACAATTCGCCAATTTATTGTTCTTCAAGTTTAAGTGAACAGCGAGCCCCATTGTTAATCCTTTAAAGGAAATTATTTCTAAATTTCGACAATTAGAACAATGATTGGAACACGTAGACGGTTGAAATCTTTGTATATATTGCTTCCATATAGTTTAAGAAACATTTATGCAAAGCATCCAAACATTACCATTCGCCAATTTTTTGTCCTTCAAGTTTAAGTGAACAATGAGCCCCATTGTTAATCCTTTATCGGAAATTATTTGTAACTTTCGACAAGTGGAACAATGAATGGAACAGGTAGACGGTTGAAATCTTTGTATATGTTGCTTCTATATAGTCTAAGAAACATATAGGCAAAGCATCCAAACAGTACAACTCGCCAATTTTTTGTTCTTCAAGTTTAAGTGAACAACGAGCCCCATTGTTAATCCTTTAAAGGAAATTATTTGTAAATTTCGACAAGTAGAACAATGATTGGAACAGGTAGACTGTTGAAATCATTGTATATATTGCTTCTATATAGTCCCAGAAACATATATGCAAAGCATCCAAACAGTACCATTCGCCAATTTTTTGTTCTTCAAGTTTAAGTGAACAATGAGCCCCATTGTTAATCCTTTATTGGAAATTATTTGTAAATTTCGACAAGTAGAACAATGAATGGAACAGGTAGACTGTTGAAATCATTGTATATATTGCTTCTATATAGTCCCAGAAACATATATGAAAAGCATCCAAACAGTACCATTCGCCAATTTTTTGTTCTTCAAGTTTAAGTGAACTGCGAGCCCCATTGTTAATCCTTTAAAGGAAATTATTTGTAACTTTCGACAAGTAGAACAGTGAATGGAACAGGTAGACGGTTGAAATCTTTGTATATATTGCTTCTATATAGTATAAGAAACATATATGCAAAGCATCCAAAAAGTACAATTCGCCAATTTTTTGTTCTTCAAGTTTAAGTGAACAATGAGCCCCAATGGTTAATCCGTTATCGGAAATTATTTGTAACTTTCGACAAGTAGAACAATGAATGGAACAGGTAGATGGTTGAAATCTTTGTATATATTGCTTCTATATAGTCTAAGAAACATATATGCAAAGCATCCAAACAGAACCATTCGCCAATTTTTTGTTCTTCAAGTTTAAGTGAACTACGAGCCCCATTGTTAACACTTTAACGGAAATTAGTTGTAACTTGCGACAAGTAGAACAATGAGTGGAACAGGTAGACGGTTGAAATAAATGTATATATTGCTTCTATATAGTCTAAGAAACATATATGCAAAGCATCCAAACAGTACCATTCGCCAATTTTTTGTTCTTCAAGTTTAAGTGAACAATGAGCCCCATTGTTAATCCTTTATTGGAAATTATTTGTAAATTTCGACAAGTAGAACAATGAATGGAACAGGTAGACTGTTGAAATCATTGTATATATTGCTTCTATATAGTCCCAGAAACATATATGCAAAGCGTCCAAACAGTACAATTCGCCAATTTTTTGTTCTTCAAGTTTAAGTGAACAATGAGCCCCATTGTTAATCCTTTAAAGGAAATTATATGTAAATTTCGGCAAGTAGAACAATGAATGGAATAGGTAGACTGTTGAAATCATTGTATATATTGCTTCTATATAGTCTAAGAAACATATATGCAAAGGATCCAAACAGTACAATTGGCCAATTTTTTGTTCTTCAAGTTTAAGTAAACTACGATCCCCATTGTTAATCCCTTAACGGAAATTATTTGTAACTTTCGACAAGTAGAACAATGAATGGAACTGGTAGACGGTTGAAATCTTTTTATATATTGCTTCTATATAGTCTAAGAAACATATATGCAAAGCATCCAAACAGTACAATTCGCCAATTTTTTGTTCTTCAAGTTTAAGTAAACTACGATCGCCATTGTTAATCCCTTAACGGAAATTATTTGTAACTTTCGACAAGTAGAACAATGATTGGAACTGGTAGACGGTTGAAATCTTTTTATATATTGCTTCTATATAGTCTAAGAAACATATATGCAAAGCATCCAAACAGTACCAGTCGCCAATTTTTTGTTCTTCAAGTTTAAGTGAACAACGAGGCCCATTGATAATCATGAAACGGAAATTATTTGTAAATTTCGACAAGATGAACAATGAATAGAACAGGTAGACGGTTGAAATCTTTGTATATGTTGCTTCTATATAGTCTAAGAAACCTATATGCGAAGCATCTAAACAGTACAATACGCCAATTTTTTGTTCTTCAAGTTTAAGTAAACTACGATCCCCATTGTTAATCCCTTAACGGAAATTATTTGTAACTTTCGACAAGTAGAACAATGAATGGAACAGGTAGACGGTTGAAATCCTTGTATATATTGCGTCTTTATAGTCTAAGAAACATATATGCAAAGCATCCAAACAGTACAATTCGCCAATTTTTTGTTCTTCAAGTTTAAGTAAACTACGATCCCCATTGTTAATCCCTTAACGGAAATTATTTGTAACTTTCGACAAGTAGAACAATGAATGGAACTGGTACACGGTTGAAATCTTTTTATATATTGCTTCTATATAGTCTAAGAAACATATATGCAAAGCATCCAAACAGAACCATTCGCCAATTTTTTGTTCTTCAAGTTTAAGTGAACTACGAGCCCCATTGTTAACACTTTAACGGAAATTAGTTGTAACTTGCGACAAGTAGAACAATGAGTGGAACAGGTAGACGGTTGAAATAAATGTATATATTGCTTCTATATAGTCTAAGAAACATATATGCAAAGCATCCAAACAGTACCATTCGCCAATTTTTTGTTCTTCAAGTTTAAGTGAACAATGAGCCCCATTGTTAATCCTTTATTGGAAATTATTTGTAAATTTCGACAAGTAGAACAATGAATGGAACAGGTAGACTGTTGAAATCATTGTATATATTGCTTCTATATAGTCCCAGAAACATATATGCAAAGCGTCCAAACAGTACAATTCGCCAATTTTTTGTTCTTCAAGTTTAAGTGAACAATGAGCCCCATTGTTAATCCTTTAAAGGAAATTATATGTAAATTTCGGCAAGTAGAACAATGAATGGAATAGGTAGACTGTTGAAATCATTGTATATATTGCTTCTATATAGTCTAAGAAACATATATGCAAAGGATCCAAACAGTACAATTGGCCAATTTTTTGTTCTTCAAGTTTAAGTAAACTACGATCCCCATTGTTAATCCCTTAACGGAAATTATTTGTAACTTTCGACAAGTAGAACAATGAATGGAACTGGTAGACGGTTGAAATCTTTTTATATTTTGCTTCCATATAGTCTAAGAAACATGTACGCAAAGTTTCCAAACAGTACCATTCGCCAATTTTTGTTCTTCAAGTTTAAGTTAACAATGAGCCCCAATGGTTAATCCGTTATCGGAAATTATTTGTTACATTCGACAAGTAGTACAATGAATGGAACAGGTAGACGGTTGAAATCTTTGTATATATTGCTTCTATATAGTCTAAGAAACATATATGCAAAGCATCCAAACAGAACAATTCGCCAATTTATTGTTCTTCAAGTTTAAGTTAACAACGAGCCCCATTGTTAATCCTTTAAAGGAAATTATGTGTAAATTTCGACAAGTAGAACAATGATTGGAACACGTAGACGGTTGAAATCTTTGTATATTTTGCTTCCATATAGTCTAAGAAACATGTACGCAAAGTTTCCAAACAGTACCATTCGCCAATTTTTGTTCTTCAAGTTTAAGTGACCAATGAGCCCCAATGGTTAATCCTTTATCGGAAATTATTTGTTACATTCGACAAGTAGTACAATGAATGGAACAGGTAGACGGTTGAAATCTTTGTATATGTTGCTTCTATATAGTCTAAGAAACCTATATGCAAAGCATCTAAACAGTAACAATCGCCAATTTTTTGATCTTCAAGTTTAAGTGAACAATGAGTCCCAATGGTTAATCCTTTATCGGAAATTATTTGTAATTTTCGACAAGTAGAACAATGAATGGAACAGGTAGACGGTTGAAATCTTTGTATATATTGCTTCTATATAGTCTACGAAACAAATATGCAAATCATCCAAACAGTACAATTCGCCAATTTTTTGTTTTTCAAGTTTAAGTGAACAATGAGCCCCAATGGTTAATCCTTTATCGGAAATTACTTGTAATTTTCGACAAGTAGAACAATGAATGGAACAGGTAGACGGTTGGAATCATTGTACATATTGCATCTATATAGTCTAAGAAACATATCTGCAAATCATCCAAACAGTACAATTCGCCAATTATTTGATCTTCAAGTTTAAGTGAACTACGAGTCCCATTGTTAATACTTTAACGGAAATTATTTTTAACTTGCGACAAGTAGAACAATGAATGGAACAGGTAGACGGTTGTAATCAATGTATATATTGCTTCTATATAGTCTAAGAAACATATATGCAAAGCATCCAAACAGTACCATTCGCCAATTTTTTGTTCTTCTAGTTTAAGTGAACATTGAGGCCCAATGGTTAATCCTTTATCGGAAATTACTTGTAATTTTCGACAAGTAGAACAATGAATGGAACTGGTAGACGGTTGAAATCTTTGTATATATTGCTTCTATATAGTCTAAGAAACATATATGCAAAGCATCCAAACAGTACAATTCGCCAATTTATTGTTCTTCAAGTTTAAGTGAACAGCGAGCCCCATTGTTAATCCTTTAAAGGAAATTATTTCTAAATTTCGACAATTAGAACAATGATTGGAACACGTAGACGGTTGAAATCTTTGTATATATTGCTTCCATATAGTTTAAGAAACATTTATGCAAAGCATCCAAACATTACCATTCGCCAATTTTTTGTCCTTCAAGTTTAAGTGAACAATGAGCCCCATTGTTAATCCTTTATCGGAAATTATTTGTAACTTTCGACAAGTGGAACAATGAATGGAACAGGTAAAGGGTTGAAATCTTTGTATATGTTGCTTCTATATAGTCTAAGAAACATATAGGCAAAGCATCCAAACAGTACAACTCGCCAATTTTTTGTTCTTCAAGTTTAAGTGAACAACGAGCCCCATTGTTAATCCTTTTGAGGAAATTATTTGTAAATTTCGACAAGTAGAACAATGATTGGAACAGGTAAACGGATGAAATCTTTGTATATATTGCTTCTATATAGTCTAAGAAACATATATGCAAAGCATCCAAACAGTACCATTCGCCAATTTTTTGTTCTTCAAGTTTAAGTGAACTGCGAGCCCCATTGTTAATCCTTTAAAGGAAATTATTTGTAAATTTCGACAAATAGAACAATGAATGGAACAGGTAGACTGTTGAAATCATTGTATATATTGCTTCTATATAGTCCCAGAAACATATATGCAAAGCATCCAAACAGTACCATTCGCCAATTTTTTGTTCTTCAAGTTTAAGTGAACTGCGAGCCCCATTGTTAATCATTTAAAGGAAATTATTTGTAACTTTCGACAAGTAGAACAGTGAATGGAACAGGTAGACGGTTGAAATCTTTGTATATATTGCTTCTATATAGTATAAGAAACATATATGCAAAGCATCCAAAAAGTACAATTCGCCAATTTTTTGTTCTTCAAGTTTAAGTGAACAATGAGCCCCAATGGTTAATCCGTTATCGGAAATTATTTGTAACTTTCGACAAGTAGAACAATGAATGGAACAGGTAGATGGTTGAAATCTTTGTATATATTGCTTCTATATAGTCTAAGAAACATATATGCAAAGCATCCAAACAGAACCATTCGCCAATTTTTTGTTCTTCAAGTTTAAGTGAACAATGAGCCCCATTGTTAATCCTTTAAAGGAAATTATTTGTAAATTTCGGCAAGTAGAACAATGAATGGAATAGGTAGACTGTTGAAATCATTGTATATGTTGCTTCTATATAGTCTAAGAAACATATATGCAAAGGATCCAAACAGTACAATTGGCCAATTTTTTGTTCTTCAAGTTTAAGTAAACTACGATCCCCATTGTTAATCCCTTAACGGAAATTATTTGTAACTTTCGACAAGTAGAACAATGAATGGAACTGGTAGACGGTTGAAATCTTTTTATATATTGCTTCTATATAGTCTAAGAAACATATATGCAAAGCATCCAAACAGTACAATTCGCCAATTTTTTGTTCTTCAAGTTTAAGTAAACTACGATCGCCATTGTTAATCCCTTAACGGAAATTATTTGTAACTTTCGACAAGTAGAACAATGATTGGAACTGGTAGACGGTTGAAATCTTTTTATATATTGCTTCTATATAGTCTAAGAAACATATATGCAAAGCATCCAAACAGTACCAGTCGCCAATTTTTTGTTCTTCAAGTTTAAGTGAACAACGAGGCCCATTGATAATCATGAAACGGAAATTATTTGTAAATTTCGACAAGATGAACAATGAATAGAACAGGTAGACGGTTGAAATCTTTGTATATGTTGCTTCTATATAGTCTAAGAAACCTATATGCGAAGCATCTAAACAGTACAATACGCCAATTTTTTGTTCTTCAAGTTTAAGTAAACTACGATCCCCATTGTTAATCCCTTAACGGAAATTATTTGTAACTTTCGACAAGTAGAACAATGAATGGAACAGGTAGACGGTTGAAATCCTTGTATATATTGCGTCTTTATAGTCTAAGAAACATATATGCAAAGCATCCAAACAGTACAATTCGCCAATTTTTTGTTCTTCAAGTTTAAGTAAACTACGATCCCCATTGTTAATCCCTTAACGGAAATTATTTGTAACTTTCGACAAGTAGAACAATGAATGGAACTGATACACGGTTGAAATCTTTTTATATATTGCTTCTATATAGTCTAAGAAACATATATGCAAAGCATCCAAACAGTACAATTCGCCAATTTATTGTTCTTCAAGTTTAAGTTAACAATGAGCCCCAATGGTTAATCCGTTATCGGAAATTATTTGTAGCTTTCGACAAGTAGAACAATGAATGGAACAGGTAGACGGTTGAAATCTTTGTATATATTGCTTCTATATAGTCTAAGAAACATATATGCAAAGCATCCAAACAGAACAATTCGCCAATTTATTGTTCTTCAAGTTTAAGTTAACAACGAGCCCCATTGTTAATCCTTTAAAGGAAATTATGTGTAAATTTCGACAAGTAGAACAATGATTGGAACACGTAGACGGTTGAAATCTTTGTATATTTTGCTTCCATATAGTCTAAGAAACATGTACGCAAAGCATCCAAACAGTACCATTAGCCAATTTTTTGGTCTTCAAGTTTAAGTGAACAATGAGCCCCAATGGTTAATCCTTTATCGGAAATTATTTGTAATTTTCGACAAGTCGAACAATGAATGGAACAGGTAGACGGTTGAAATATTTGTATATATTGCTTCTATATAATATAAGAAACATATATTCAAAGCATCCAAATAGTACCATTCGCCAATTTTTTGTTCTTCAAGTTTAAGTGAACTACGAGCCCCATTGTTAATCCTTTAAAGGAAATTATTTGTAAATTTCGGCAAGTAGAACAATGAATGGAATAGGTAGACGGTTGAAATCATTGTATATATTGCTTCTATATAGTCTAAAAAACATATATGGAAAGCATCCAAACAGTACCATTCGCCACTTTTGTGTTCTTCAAGTTTAAGTGAACAACGAGCCCCATTGTTAATCCTTTAAAGGAAATTATTTGTAAATTTCGACAAGTAGAACAATGATTGGAACACGTAGACGGTTGAAATATTTGTATATATTGCTTCCATATAGTCTAAGAAACATGTACGCAAAGCATCCAAACAGTACAATTCGCCAATTTTTTGTTCTTCAAGTTTAAGTGAACAATGAGCCCCAATGGTTAATCCTTTATCGGAAATTATTTGTAACTTTCGACAAGTAGAACAATGAATGGAACAGTTAGACGGTTGAAATCTTTGTATATATTGCTTCTATATAGTCTAAGAAACATATATGCAAAGCATCCAAACAGTACAATTCGCCAATTTATTGTTCTTCAAGTTTAAGTTAACAACGAGCCACATTGTTAATCCTTTAAAGGAAATTATGTGTAAATTTCGACAAGTAGAACAATGTTTGGAACACGTAGACGGTTGAAATCTTTGTATATATTGCTTCCATATAGTCTAAGAAACATGTACGCAAAGCATCCAAACAGTACCATTCGCCAATTTTTTGGTCTTCAAGTTTAAGTGAACAATGAGCCCCAATGGTTAATCCTTTATCGGAAATTATTTGTAATTTTCGACAAGTAGAACAATGAATGGAACAGGTAGACGGTTGAAATCTTTGTATATATTGCTTCTATATAGTATAAGAAACATATATGCAAAGCATCCAAACAGTACCATTCGCCAATTTTTTGTTCTTCAAGTTTAAGTGAACTACGAGCCCCATTGTTAATCCTTTAAAGGAAATTATTTGTAAATTTCGACAAGTAGAACAATGATTGGAACACGTAGACGGTTGAAATCTTTGTATATTTTGCTTCCATATAGTCTAAGAAACATGTACGCAAAGCATCCAAACAGTACCATTAGCCAATTTTTTGGTCTTCAAGTTTAAGTGAACAATGAGCCCCAATGGTTAATCCTTTATCGGAAATTATTTGTAATTTTCGACAAGTCGAACAATGAATGGAACAGGTAGACGGTTGAAATATTTGTATATATTGCTTCTATATAATATAAGAAACATATATTCAAAGCATCCAAATAGTACCATTCGCCAATTTTTTGTTCTTCAATTTTAAGTGAACTACGAGCCCCATTGTTAATCCTTTAAAGGAAATTATTTGTAAATTTCGGCAAGTAGAACAATGAATGGAATAGGTAGACGGTTGAAATCATTGTATATATTGCTTCTATATAGTCTAAGAAACATATATGCAAAGCATCCAAACAGTACCATTCGCCACTTTTGTGTTCTTCAAGTTTAAGTGAACAACGAGCCCCATTGTTAATCCTTTAAAGGAAATTATTTGTAAATTTCGACAAGTAGAACAATGATTGGAACACGTAGACGGTTGAAATATTTGTATATATTGCTTCCATATAGTCTAAGAAACATGTACGCAAAGCATCCAAACAGTACAATTCGCCAATTTTTTGTTCTTCAAGTTTAAGTGAACAATGAGCCCCAATGGTTAATCCTTTATCGGAAATTATTTGTAAATTTCGACAAGTAGAACAATGAATGGAACAGTTAGACGGTTGAAATCTTTGTATATATTGCTTCTATATAGTCTAAGAAACATATATGCAAAGCATCCAAACTGTACAATTCGCCAATTTATTGTTCTTCAAGTTTAAGTTAACAACGAGCCCCATTGTTAATCCTTTAAAGGAAATTATTTGTAAATTTCGACAAGTAGAACAATGATTGGAACACGTAGACGGTTGAAATATTTGTATATATTGCTTCCATATAGTCTAAGAAACATGTACGCAAAGCATCCAAACAGTACAATTCGCCAATTTTTTGTTCTTCAAGTTTAAGTGAACAATGAGCCCCAATGGTTAATCCTTTATCGGAAATTATTTGTAACTTTCGACAAGTAGAACAATGAATGGAACAGTTAGACGGTTGAAATCTTTGTATATATTGCTTCTATATAGTCTAAGAAACATATATGCAAAGCATCCAAACAGTACAATTCGCCAATTTTTTGTTCTTCAAGTTTAAGTAAACTACGATCCCCATTGTTAATCCCTTAACGGAAATTATTTGTAACTTTCGACAAGTAGAACAATGAATGGAACTGGTACACGGTTGAAATCTTTTTATATATTGCTTCTATATAGTCTAAGAAACATATATGCAAAGCATCCAAACAGTACAATTCGCCAATTTATTGTTCTTCAAGTTTAAGTTAACAATGAGCCCCAATGGTTAATCCGTTATCGGAAATTATTTGTAGCTTTCGACAAGTAGAACAATGAATGGAACAGGTAGACGGTTGAAATCTTTGTATATATTGCTTCTATATAGTCTAAGAAACATATATGCAAAGCATCCAAACAGAACAATTCGCCAATTTATTGTTCTTCAAGTTTAAGTTAACAACGAGCCCCATTGTTAATCCTTTAAAGGAAATTATGTGTAAATTTCGACAAGTAGAACAATGATCGGAACACGTAGACGGTTGAAATCTTTGTATATTTTGCTTCCATATAGTCTAAGAAACATGTACGCAAAGCATCCAAACAGTACCATTAGCCAATTTTTTGGTCTTCAAGTTTAAGTGAACAATGAGCCCCAATGGTTAATCCTTTATCGGAAATTATTTGTAATTTTCGACAAGTCGAACAATGAATGGAACAGGTAGACGGTTGAAATATTTGTATATATTGCTTCTATATAATATAAGAAACATATATTCAAAGCATCCAAATAGTACCATTCGCCAATTTTTTGGTCTTCAAGTTTAAGTGAACTACGAGCCCCATTGTTAATCCTTTAAAGGAAATTATTTGTAAATTTCGACAAGTAGAACAATGAATGGATCAGGTAGACGGTTGAAATCATTGTATATATTGCTTCTATATAACCTACGAAACATATATGCAAAGCATCCAAACAGTACAATTCGCCAATTTTTTGTTCTTCAAGTTTAAGTGAACTACGAGCCCCATTGTTAATCCATTAACGGAAATTAATTGTTACTTTCTACAAGTAGAACAATGATTGGAACCCGCAGACGGTTGAAATCTTTGTATATATTGCTTCCATATAGTCTAAGAAACATATTTGCAAAGCATCCAAACAGTACCATTCGCCAATTTTTTGTTCTTCAAGTTTAAGTGAACAATGAGCCCCATTGTTAATCCTTTATCGGAAATTATTTGTAACTTTCGACAAGTAGAACATTGAATGGAACAGGTAGACGGTTGAAATCTTTGTATCTATTGCTTCTATATAGTATAAGAAACATATATGCAAAGCATCCAAACAGTACCATTCGCCAATTTTTTGTTCTTCAAGTTTAAGTGAACTGCGAGCTCCATTGTTAATCCTTTAAAGGAAATTATTTGTAACTTTCGACAAGTAGAACATTGAATGGAACAGGTAGACGGTTGAAATCTTTGTATCTGTTGCTTCTATATAGTCTAAGAAACATGTACGCAAAGCATCCAAACAGTACCATTAGCCAATTTTTTGGTCTTCAAGTTTAAGTGAACAATGAGCCCCAATGGTTAATCCTTTATCGGAAATTATTTGTAATTTTCGACAAGTCGAACAATGAATGGAACAGGTAGACGGTTGAAATATTTGTATATATTGCTTCTATATAATATAAGAAACATATATTCAAAGCATCCAAATAGTACCATTCGCCAATTTTTTGTTCTTCAAGTTTAAGTGAACTACGAGCCCCATTGTTAATCCTTTAAAGGAAATTATTTGTAAATTTCGGCAAGTAGAACAATGAATGGAATAGGTAGACGGTTGAAATCATTGTATATATTGCTTCTATATAGTCTAAGAAACATATATGCAAAGCATCCAAACAGTACCATTCGCCACTTTTGTGTTCTTCAAGTTTAAGTGAACAACGAGCCCCATTGTTAATCCTTTAAAGGAAATTATTTGTAAATTTCGACAAGTAGAACAATGATTGGAACACGTAGACGGTTGAAATATTTGTATATATTGCTTCCATATAGTCTAAGAAACATGTACGCAAAGCATCCAAACAGTACAATTCGCCAATTTTTTGTTCTTCAAGTTTAAGTGAACAATGAGCCCCAATGGTTAATCCTTTAAAGGAAATTATTTGTAAATTTCGACAAGTAGAACAATGATTGGAACACGTAGACGGTTGAAATATTTGTATATATTGCTTCCATATAGTCTAAGAAACATATATGCAAAGCATCCAAACAGTACAATTCGCCAATTTTTTGTTCTTCAAGTTTAAGTGAACTGCGAGCTCCATTGTTAATCCTTTAAAGGAAATTATTTGTAACTTTCGACAAGTAGAACATTGAATGGAACAGGTAGACGGTTGAAATCTTTGTATCTGTTGCTTCTATATAGTATAAGAAACATATATGCAAAGCATCCAAACAGTACCATTCGCCAATTTTTTGTTCTTCAAGTTTAAGTGAACTGCGAGCCCCATTGTTAATCCTTTAAAGGAAATTATTTGTAACTTTCGACAAGTAGAACAGTGAATGGAACAGGTAGACGGTTGAAATCTTTGTTTATATTGCTTCTATATAGTATAAGAAACATATATGCAAAGCATCCAAAAAGTACAATTCGCCAATTTTTTGTTCTTCAAGTTTAAGTGAACAATGAGCCCCAATGGTTAATCCGTTATCGGAAATTATTTGTAACTTTCGACAAGTAGAACAATGAATGGAACAGGTAGATGGTTGAAATCTTTGTATATATTGCTTCTATATAGTCTAAGAAACATATATGCAAAGCATCCAAACAGAACCATTCGCCAATTTTTTGTTCTTCAAGTTTAAGTGAACTACGAGCCCCATTGTTAACACTTTAACGGAAATTAGTTGTAACTTGCGACAAGTAGAACAATGAGTGGAACAGGTAGACGGTTGAAATAAATGTATATATTGCTTCTATATAGTCTAAGAAACATATATGCAAAGCATCCAAACAGTACCATTCGCCAATTTTTTGTTCTTCAAGTTTAAGTGAACAATGAGCCCCATTGTTAATCCTTTATTGGAAATTATTTGTAAATTTCGACAAGTAGAACAATGAATGGAATAGGTAGACTGTTGAAATCATTGTATATATTGCTTCTATATAGTCTAAGAAACATATATGCAAAGGATCCAAACAGTACAATTGGCCAATTTTTTGTTCTTCAAGTTTAAGTAAACTACGATCCCCATTGTTAATCCCTTAACGGAAATTATTTGTAACTTTCGACAAGTAGAACAATGAATGGAACTGGTAGACGGTTGAAATCTTTTTATATATTGCTTCTATATAGTCTAAGAAACATATATGCAAAGCATCCAAACAGTACAATTCGCCAATTTTTTGTTCTTCAAGTGTAAGTAAACTACGATCGCCATTGTTAATCCCTTAACGGAAATTATTTGTAACTTTCGACAAGTAGAACAATGAATGGAACTGGTAGACGGTTGAAATCTTTTTATATATTGCTTCTATATAGTCTAAGAAACATATATGCAAAGCATCCAAACAGTACCAGTCGCCAATTTTTTGTTCTTCAAGTTTAAGTGAACAACGAGGCCCATTGATAATCATGAAACGGAAATTATTTGTAAATTTCGACAAGATGAACAATGAATAGAACAGGTAGACGGTTGAAATCTTTGTATATGTTGCTTCTATATAGTCTAAGAAACCTATATGCGAAGCATCTAAACAGTACAATACGCCAATTTTTTGTTCTTCAAGTTTAAGTAAACTACGATCCCCATTGTTAATCCCTTAACGGAAATTATTTGTAACTTTCGACAAGTAGAACAATGAATGGAACAGGTAGACGGTTGAAATCCTTGTATATATTGCGTCTTTATAGTCTAAGAAACATATATGCAAAGCATCCAAACAGTACAATTCGCCAATTTTTTGTTCTTCAAGTTTAAGTAAACTACGATCCCCATTGTTAATCCCTTAACGGAAATTATTTGTAACTTTCGACAAGTAGAACAATGAATGGAACTGGTACACGGTTGAAATCTTTTTATATATTGCTTCTATATAGTCTAAGAAACATATATGCAAAGCATCCAAACAGTACAATTCGCCAATTTATTGTTCTTCAAGTTTAAGTTAACAATGAGCCCCAATGGTTAATCCGTTATCGGAAATTATTTGTAGCTTTCGACAAGTAGAACAATGAATGGAACACGTAGACGGTTGAAATCTGTGTATATATTGCTTCCATATAGTCTAAGAAACATGTACGCAAAGCATCCAAACAGTACCATAAGCCAATTTTTTGGTCTTCAAGATTAAGTGAACAATGAGCCCCAATGGTTAATCCTTTACCGGAAATTATTTGTAATTTTCGACAAGTAGAACAATGAATGGAACTGGTAGACGGTTGAAATCTTTTTATATATTGCTTCTATATAGTCTAAGAAACATATATGCAAAGCATCCAAACAGTACCAGTCGCCAATTTTTTGTTCTTCAAGTTTAAGTGAAAAACGAGGCCCATTGATAATCATGAAACGGAAATTATTTGTAAATTTCGACAAGATGAACAATGAATAGAACAGGTAGACGGTTGAAATCTTTGTATATGTTGCTTCTATATAGTCTAAGAAACCTATATGCGAAGCATCTAAACAGTACAATACGCCAATTTTTTGTTCTTCAAGTTTAAGTAAACTACGATCCCCATTGTTAATCCCTTAACGGAAATTATTTGTAACTTTCGACAAGTAGAACAATGAATGGAACAGGTAGACGGTTGAAATCCTTGTATATATTGCGTCTTTATAGTCTAAGAAACATATATGCAAAGCATCCAAACAGTACAATTCGCCAATTTTTTGTTCTTCAAGTTTAAGTAAACTACGATCCCCATTGTTAATCCCTTAACGGAAATTATTTGTAACTTTCGACAAGTAGAACAATGAATGGAACTGGTACACGGTTGAAATCTTTTTATATATTGCTTCTATATAGTCTAAGAAACATATATGCAAAGCATCCAAACAGTACAATTCGCCAATTTATTGTTCTTCAAGTTTAAGTTAACAATGAGCCCCAATGGTTAATCCGTTATCGGAAATTATTTGTAGCTTTCGACAAGTAGAACAATGAATGGAACACGTAGACGGTTGAAATCTTTGTATATATTGCTTCCATATAGTCTAAGAAACATGTACGCAAAGCATCCAAACAGTACCATAAGCCAATTTTTTGGTCTTCAAGATTAAGTGAACAATGAGCCCCAATGGTTAATCCTTTACCGGAAATTATTTGTAATTTTCGACAAGTCGAACAATGAATGGAACAGGTAGACGGTTGAAATATTTGTATATATTGCTTCTATATAATATAAGAAACATATATTCAAAGCATCCAAATAGTACCATTCGCCAATTTTTTGTTCTTCAAGTTTAAGTGAACTACGAGCCCCATTGTTAATCATTTAAAGGAAATTATTTGTAAATTTCGGCAAGTAGAACAATGAATGGAATAGGTAGACGGTTGAAATCATTGTATATATTGCTTCTATATAGTCTAAGAAACATATATGCAAAGCATCCAAACAGTACCATTCGCCACTTTTGTGTTCTTCAAGTTTAAGTGATCAACGAGCCCCATTGTTAATCCTTTAAAGGAAATTATTTGTAAATTTCGACAAGTAGAACAATGATTGGAACACGTAGACGGTTGAAATATTTGTATATATTGCTTCCATATAGTCTAAGAAACATGTACGCAAAGCATCCAAACAGTACAATTCGCCAATTTTTTGTTCTTCAAGTTTAAGTGAACAATGAGCCCCAATGGTTAATCCTTTATCGGAAATTATTTGTAACTTTCGACAAGTAGAACAATGAATGGAACAGTTAGACGGTTGAAATCTTTGTATATATTGCTTCTATATAGTCTAAGAAACATATATGCAAAGCATCCAAACAGTACAATTCGCCAATTTATTGTTCTTCAAGTTTAAGTTAACAACGAGCCACATTGTTAATCCTTTAAAGGAAATTATGTGTAAATTTCGACAAGTAGAACAATGATTGGAACATGTAGACGGTTGAAATCTTTGTATATATTGCTTCCATATAGTCTAAGAAACATGTACGCAAAGCATCCAAACAGTACCATTCGCCAATTTTTTGGTCTTCAAGTTTAAGTGAACTACGAGCCCCATTGTTAATCCTTTAAAGGAAATTATTTGTAAATTTCGACAAGTAGAACAATGAATGGATCAGGTAGACGGTTGTAATCATTGTATATATTGCTTCTATATAACCTACGAAACATATATGCAAAGCATCCAAACAGTACAATTCGCCAATTTTTTGTTTTTCAAGTTTAAGTGAACTACGAGCCCCATTGTTAATCCATTAACGGAAATTAATTGTTACTTTCTACAAGTAGAACAATGATTGGAACCCGCAGACGGTTGAAATCTTTGTATATATTGCTTCCATATAGTCTAAGAAACATATATGCAAAGCATCCAAACAGTACCATTCGCCAATTTTTTGTTCTTCAAGTTTAAGTGAACAATGAGCCACATTGTTAATCCTTTATCGGAAATTATTTGTAACTTTCGACAAGTAGAACATTGAATGGAACAGGTAGACGGTTGAAATCTTTGTATCTATTGCTTCTATATAGTATAAGAAACATATATGCAAAGCATCCAAACAGTACCATTCGCCAATTTTTTGTTCTTCAAGTTTAAGTGAACTGCGAGCTCCATTGTTAATCCTTTAAAGGAAATTATTTGTAACTTTCGACAAGTAGAACATTGAATGGAACAGGTAGACGGTTGAAATCTTTGTATCTGTTGCTTCTATATAGTATAAGCAACATATATGCAAAGCATCCAAACAGTACCATTCGCCAATTTTTTGTTCTTCAAGTTTAAGTGAACTGCGAGCCCCATTGTTAATCCTTTAAAGGAAATTATTTGTAACTTTCGACAAGTAGAACAGTGAATGGAACAGGTAGACGGTTGAAATCTTTGTTTATATTGCTTCTATATAGTATAAGAAACATAATTGCAAAGCATCCAAAAAGTACAATTCGCCAATTTTTTGTTCTTCAAGTTTAAGTGAACAATGAGCCCCAATGGTTAATCCTTTATCAGAAATTATTTGTAATTTTCGACAAGTAGAACAATGAATGGAACAGGTAGACGGTTGAAATATTTGTATATATTGCTTCTATATAATCTAAGAAACATATATGCAAAGCATCTAAACAGTAACAATCGCCAATTTTTTGATCTTCAAGTTTAAGTGAACAGCGAGCCCCATTGATAATCATGAAATGGAAATTATTTGTAACTTTCTACAAGTAGAACAATGAATAGTACAGGTAGACGGGTGAAATCTTTCTATATATTGCTTCTAAATAGTCTAAGAAACATCTATGCAAAGCATCCAAACAGTACAATTCGCCAATTTTTTGTTCTTCAAGTTTAAGTGAACAACGAGCCCCATTGTTAATCCTGTAAAGGAAATTATGTGTAAATTTCGACAAGTAGAACAATGATTGGAACACGTAGACGGTTGAAATCTTTGTATATTTTGCTTCCATATAGTCTAAGAAACATGTACGCAAAGCATCCAAACAGTACCATTAGCCAATTTTTTGGTCTTCAAGTTTAAGTGAACAATGAGCCCCAATGGTTAATCATTTATCGGAAATTATTTGTAATTTTCGACAAGTCGAACAATGAATGGAACAGGTAGACGGTTGAAATATTTGTATATATTGCTTCTATATAATATAAGAAACATATATTCAAAGCATCCAAATAGTACCATTCGCCAATTTTTTGTTCTTCAAGTTTAAGTGAACTACGAGCCCCATTGTTAATCCTTTAAAGGAAATTATTTGTAAATTTCGGCAAGTAGAACAATGAATGGAATAGGTAGACGGTTGAAATCATTGTATATATTGCTTCTATATAGTCTAAGAAACATATATGCAAAGCATCCAAACAGTACCATTCGCCACTTTTGTGTTCTTCAAGTTTAAGTGAACAACGAGCCCCATTGTTAATCCTTTAAAGGAAATTATTTGTAAATTTCGACAAGTAGAACAATGAATGGAACAGTTAGACGGTTGAAATATTTGTATATATTGCTTCTATATAGTCTACGAAACATGTATGCAAAGCATCCAAACAGTACAATTCGCCAATTTTTTGTTCTTCAAGTTTAAGTGAACAACGAGCCCCAATGGTTAATCCTTTATCGGAAATTATTTGTAATTTTCGACAAGTAGAACAATGAATGGAACAGGTATACGGTTGAAATCTTTGTATATATTGCTTCTATATAATCTAAGAAACATATAAGCAAAGCATCTAAACAGTAACAATCGCCAATCTTTTGATCTTCAAGTTTAAGTGAACAGCGAGCCCCATTGATAATCATGAAATGGAAATTATTTGTAACTTTCTACAAGTAGAACAATGAATAGTACAGGTAGACGGGTGAAATCTTTCTATATATTGCTTCTAAATAGTCTAAGAAACATATATGCAAAGCGTCCAAACAGTACAATTCGCCAATTTTTTGTTCTTCAATTTTAAGTGAACTACGAGCCCCATTGTTAATCCTTTAAAGGAAATTATTTGTAAATTTCGGCAAGTAGAACAATGAATGGAATAGGTAGACGGTTGAAATCATTGTATATATTGCTTCTATATAGTATAAGAAACATATATGCAAAGCATCCAAACAGTACAATTCGCCAATTTTTTGTTCTTCAAGTTTAAGTGAACAATGAGCCCCATTGTTAATCCTTTAAAGGAAATTATTTGTAACTTTCGACAAGTAGAACAATGAATGGAACAGGTAGACGGTTGAAATCTTTGTATATATTGCTTATAAAAAGTCTAAGAAACATATATGCAAATCATCCAAACAGTACAATTCGCCAATTATTTGTTCATCAAGTTTAAGTAAACTACGAGCCCCATTGTTAATACTTTAACGGAAATTATTTGTAACTTGCGACAACTAGAACAATGAATGGAACAGGTAGACGGTTGAAATCAATGTATATATTGCTTCTATATAGTCTAAGAAACATATATGCAAAGCATCCAAACAGTACCATTCGCCACTTTTTTGTTCTTCAAGTTTAAGTGAACAACGAGCACCATTGTTAATCCTTTAAAGGAAATTATTTGTAAATTTCGACAAGTAGAACAATGATTGGAACACGTAGACGGTTGAAATCTTTGTATATATTGCTTCCATATAGTCTAAGAGACATGTACGCAAAGCATCCAAACAGTACAATTCGCCAATTTTTTGGTCTTCAAGTTTAAGTGAACAATGAGCCCCAATGGTTAATCCTTTATCGGAAATTATTTGTAATTTTCGACAAGTAGAACAATGAATGGAACAGGTAGACGGTTGAAATCTTTGTATATATTGCTTCTATAAAGTCTAAGAAACATATATGAAAATCATCCAAACAGTACAATACGCCAATTTATTGTTCTTCAAGTTTAAGTGAACTACGAGCCCCATTGTTAATACTTTAACGGAAATTATGTGTAACTTGCGACAAGTAGAACAATGAATGGAACAGGTAGACGGTTGAAATCATTCTATATATTGCTTCTAAATAGTCTAAGAAACATATATGCAAAGCATCCAAACAGTACAATTCGCCAATTTTTTGTTCTTCAAGTTTAAGTGAACAATGAGCCCCAATGGTTAATCCGTTATCGGAAATTATTTGTAACTTTCGACAAGTAGAACAATGAATGGAACAGGTAGACGGTTGAAATCTTTGTATATATTGCTTCCATATAGTCTAAGAAACATGTACGCAAAGCATCCAAACAGTACCATTCGCCAATTTTTTGTTCTTCAAGTTTAAGTGAACAATGAGCCCCAATGGTTAATCCTTTATCGGATATTATTTGTAATTTTCGACAAGTAGAACAATGAATGGAACAGGTAGACGGTTGAAATCTTTGTATATATTGCTTCTATATAATCTAAGAAACATATATGCAAAGCATCCAAACAGTACCATTCGCCAATTTTTTGTTCTTCAAGTTTAAGTGAACAACGAGCCCCATTGATAATCATGAAACGGAAATTATTTGTAACTTTCTACAAGTAGAACAATGAATAGAACAGGTAGACGGTTGAAATCTTTGTATATGTTGCTTCTATATAGTCTAAGAAACCTATATGCAACGCATCTAAACAGTAACAATCGCCCATTTTTTGATCTTCAAGTTTAAGTGAACAGCGAGCCCCAATGTTTAATCCTTTATCGGATATTATTTGCAATTTTCGACAAGTAGAACAATGAATGGAACAGGTAGACGGTTGAAATCTTTGTATATATTGCTTCTATATAATCTAAGAAACATATATGCAAAGCATCCAAACAGTACCATTCGCCAATTTTTTGTTCTTCAAGTTTAAGTGAACAACGAGCCCCATTGATAATCATGAAACGGAAATTATTTGTAACTTTCTACAAGTAGAACAATGAATAGAACAGGTAGACGGTTGAAATCTTTGTATATGTTGCTTCTATATAGTCTAAGAAACCTATATGCAACGCATCTAAACAGTAACAATCGCCAATTTTTTGATCTTCAAGTTTAAGTGAACAGCGACCCCCATTGATAATAATGAAATGGAATTTATTTGTAACTTTCTACAAGTAGAACAATGAATGGATCATGTAGACGGTTGAAATCATTGTATATATTGCTTCTATATAGCCTACGAAACATATATGCAAAGCATCCAAACAGTACAATTCGCCAATTTTTTGTTCTTCAAGTTTAAGTGAACTACGAGCCCTATTGTTAATCTTTAACGGAAATTATTTGTAACTTGCGACAAGTAGAACAATGAATGGATCAGGTAGACTGTTGAAATCATTGTATATATTGCTTCTATATAGTCTAAGAAACATATATGCAAAGCGTCCAAACAGTACAATTCGCCAATTATTTGATCTTCAAGTTTAAGTGAACTACGAGCCCCAATGGTTAATCCGTTATCGGAAATTAATTGTAACTTTCGACAAGTAGAACAATGAATGGATCAGGTAGACGGTTGAAATCATTGTATATATTGCTTCTATATAATCTAAGAAACATATATGCAAAGCATCCAAACAGTACCATTCGCCAATTTTTTGTTCTTCAAGTTTAAGTGAACTACGAGCCTCATTGTTAATCCTTTAAAGGAAATTATTTGTAAATTTCGACAAGTAGAACAATGAATGGATCAGGTAGACTGTTGAAATCATTGTATATATTGCTTCTATATAGTCTAAGAAACATATATGCAAAGCGTCCAAACAGTACAATTCGCCAATTATTTGATCTTCAAGTTTAAGTGAACAACGAGCCCCAATGGTTAATCCTTTATCGGAAATTATTTGTAACTTTCGACAAGTAGAACAATGAATGGAACAGGTAGACGGTTGAAATCTTTGTATATATTGCTTCTATATAGTCTAAGAAACATATATGCAAAGCATCCAAACAGTACAATTCGCCAATTTTTTGTTCTTCAAGTTTAAGTGAACTACGAGCCCCATTGTTAATCCTTTAAAGGAAATTATTTGTAAATTTCGGCAAGTAGAACAATGAATGGAATAGGTAGACGATAGAAATATTTGTATATATTGCTTCTATATAGTCTAAGAAACATATATGCAAAGCATCCAAACAGTACAATTCGCCAATTTATTGTTCTTCAAGTTTAAGTTAACAATGAGCCCCATTGTTAATACTTTAACAGAAATTATTTGTAACTTGCGACAAGTAGAACAATGAATGGAACAGGTAGACGGTTGAAATCTTTGTATATATTGCTTCCATATAGTCTAAGAAACATATATGCAAAGCATCCAAACAGTACCATTCGCCAATTTTTTGTTCTTCAAGTTTAAGTGAACTACGAGCCTCATTGTTAATCCTTTAAAGGAAATTATTTGTAAATTTCGACAAGTAGAACAATGATTGGAACACGTAGACGGTTGAAATCTTTGTATATATTGCTTCTATAAAGTCTAAGAAACATATACGCAAATCATCCAAACAGTACAATTCGCCACTTATTTGTTCTTCAAGTTTAAGTGAACTACGAGCCCCATTGTTAATCCTTTATCGGAAATTAATTGTAACTTTCTACAAGCAGAACAATGATTGGAACACGTAGACGGTTGAAATCTTTGTATATATTGCTTCCATATAGTCTAAGAAACATATATGCAAAGCATCCAAACAGTACCATTCGCCAATTTTTTGTTCTTCAAGTTTAAGTGAACAATGAGCCCCAATGGTTAATCCGTTATCGGAAATTATTTGTAGCTTTCGACAAGTAGAACAATGAATGGAACAGGTAGACGGTTGAAATCTTTGTATATATTGCTTCTATATAGTCTAAGAAACATATATGCAAAGCATCCAAACAGTACAATTCGCCAATTTATTGTTCTTCAAGTTTAAGTTAACAACGAGCCCCATTGTTAATACTTTAAAGGAAATTATGTGTAAATTTCGACAAGTAGAACAATGATTGGAACACGTAGACGGTTGAAATCTTTGTATATATTGCTTCCATATAGTCTAAGAAACATGTACGCAAAGCATCCAAACAGTACCATTCGCCAATTTTTTGGTCTTCAAGTTTAAGTGAACAATGAGCCCCAATGGTTAATCCTTTATCGGAAATTATTTGTAATTTTCGACAAGTCGAACAAAGAATGGAACAGGTAGACGATAGAAATATTTGTATACATTGCTTCTATATAGTCTAAGAAACATATATGCAAAGCATCCAAACAGTACAATTCGCCAATTTTTTGTTCTTCAAGTTTAAGTGAACAGTGAGCCCCATTGATAATCATGAAATGGAAATTATTTGTAACTTTCTACAAGTAGAACAATGAATAGTGCAGGTAGACGGGTGAAATCATTCTATATATTGCTTCTAAATAGTCTAAGAAACATATATGCAAAGCATCCAAACAGTACAATTCGCCAATTTTTTGTTCTTCAAGTTTAAGTGAACCATGAGACCCATTGTTAATCCTTTATCGGAAATTATTTGTAACTTTCGACAAGTAGAACAATGAATGGAACAGGTAGACGGTTGAAATCTTTGTATATATTGCTTCCATATAGTCTAAGAAACATGTACGCAAAGCATCCAAACAGTACCATTCGCCAATTTTTTGTTCTTCAAGTTTAAGTGAACAATGAGCCCCAATGGTTAATCCTTTATCGGATATTATTTGTAATTTTCGACAAGTAGAACAATGAATGGAACAGGTAGACGGTTGAAATCTTTGTATATATTGCTTCTATATAATCTAAGAAACATATATGCAAAGCATCCAAACAGTACCATTCGCCAATTTTTTGTTCTTCAAGTTTAAGTGAACAACGAGCCCCATTGATAATCATGAAACGGAAATTATTTGTAACTTTCTACAAGTAGAACAATGAATAGAACAGGTAGACGGTTGAAATCTTTGTATATGTTGCTTCTATATAGTCTAAGAAACCTATATGCAACGCATCTAAACAGTAACAATCGCCCATTTTTTGATCTTCAAGTTTAAGTGAACAGCGAGCCCCAATGGTTAATCCTTTATCGGATATTATTTGTAATTTTCGACAAGTAGAACAATGAATGGAACAGGTAGACGGTTGAAATCTTTGTATATATTGCTTCTATATAATCTAAGAAACATATATGCAAAGCATCCAAACAGTACCATTCGCCAATTTTTTGTTCTTCAAGTTTAAGTGAACAACGAGCCCCATTGATAATCATGAAACGGAAATTATTTGTAACTTTCTACAAGTAGAACAATGAATAGAACAGGTAGACGGTTGAAATCTTTGTATATGTTGCTTCTATATAGTCTAAGAAACCTATATGCAACGCATCTAAACAGTAACAATCGCCAATTTTTTGATCTTCAAGTTTAAGTGAACAGCGACCCCCATTGATAATCATGAAATGGAATTTATTTGTAACTTTCTACAAGTAGAACAATGAATGGATCATGTAGACGGTTGAAATCATTGTATATATTGCTTCTATATAGCCTACGAAACATATATGCAAAGCATCCAAACAGTACAATTCGCCAATTTTTTGTTCTTCAAGTTTAAGTGAACTACGAGCCCTATTGTTAATCTTTAACGGAAATTATTTGTAACTTGCGACAAGTAGAACAATGAATGGATCAGGTAGACTGTTGAAATCATTGTATATATTGCTTCTATATAGTCTAAGAAACATATATGCAAAGCGTCCAAACAGTACAATTCGCCAATTATTTGATCTTCAAGTTTAAGTGAACTACGAGCCCCAATGGTTAATCCGTTATCGGAAATTAATTGTAACTTTCGACAAGTAGAACAATGAATGGATCAGGTAGACGGTTGAAATCATTGTATATATTGCTTCTATATAATCTAAGAAACATATATGCAAAGCATCCAAACAGTACCATTCGCCAATTTTTTGTTCTTCAAGTTTAAGTGAACTACGAGCCCTATTGTTAATCTTTAACGGAAATTATTTGTAACTTGCGACAAGTAGAACAATGAATGGATCAGGTAGACTGTTGAAATCATTGTATATATTGCTTCTATATAGTCTAAGAAACATATATGCAAAGCGTCCAAACAGTACAATTCGCCAATTATTTGATCTTCAAGTTTAAGTGAACTACGAGCCCCAATGGTTAATCCGTTATCGGAAATTAATTGTAACTTTCGACAAGTAGAACAATGAATGGATCAGGTAGACGGTTGAAATCATTGTATATATTGCTTCTATATAATCTAAGAAACATATATGCAAAGCATCCAAACAGTACCATTCGCCAATTTTTTGTTCTTCAAGTTTAAGTGAACTACGAGCCACATTGTTAATCCTTTAAAGGAAATTATTTGTAAATTTCGACAAGTAGAACAATGAATGGATCAGGTAGACTGTTGAAATCATTGTATATATTGCTTCTATATAGTCTAAGAAACATATATGCAAAGCGTCCAAACAGTACAATTCGCCAATTATTTGATCTTCAAGTTTAAGTGAACTACGAGCCCCATTGTTAATCCTTTAAAGGAAATTATTTGTAAATTTCGGCAAGTAGAACAATGAATGGAATAGGTAGACGATAGAAATATTTGTATATATTGCTTCTATATAGTCTAAGAAACATATATGCAAAGCATCCAAACAGTACAATTCGCCAATTTATTGTTCTTCAAGTTTAAGTTAACAATGAGCCCCATTGTTAATACTTTAACGGAAATTATTTGTAACTTGCGACAAGTAGAACAATGAATGGAACAGGTAGCCGGTTGAAATCAATGTATATATTGCTTCTATATAGTCTAAGAAACATATATGCAAGGCATCCAGACAGTACCATTCGGCAATTTTTTGTTCTTCAAGTTTAAGTGAACAATGAGCCCCAATGTTTAATCCGTTATCGGAAATTATTTGTAACTTTCGACAAGTAGAACAAAGAATGGAACAGGTAGACGGTTGAAATCTTTGTATATATTGCTTCTATATAGTCTAAGAAACATATATGCATAGCATCCAAACAGTACAATTCGCCAATTTTTTGTTCTTCAAGTTTAAGTGAACTACGAGCCCCATTGTTAATCCTTTAAAGGAAATTATTTGTAAATTTCGACAAGTAGAACAATGAATAGTACAGGTAGACGGGTGAAATCTTTCTATATATTGTTTCTAAATAGTCTAAGAAACATATATGCAAAGCATCCAAACAGTACAATTCGCCAATTTTTTGTTCTTCAAGTTTAAGTGAACTACGAGCCCAATTGTTAATCCTTTAAAGGAAATTATTTGTAAATTTCGACAAGTAGAACAATGAATGGATCATGTAGACGGTTGAAATCATTGTATATATTGCTTCTATATAGTCTACGAAACATATATGCAAAGCATCCAAACTGTACAATTCGCCAATTTTTTGTTCTTCAAGTTTAAGTGAACTACGAGCCCCATTGTTAATCCTTTAACGGAAATTAATTGTAACTTTCTACAAGTAGAACAATGATTGGAACACGTAGACGGTTGAAATCTTTGTATATATTGCTTCCATATAGTCTAAGAAACATGTACGCAAAGCATCCAAACAGTACCATTCGCCAATTTTTTGTTCTTCAAGTTTAAGTGAACAATGAGCCCCAATGGTTAATCCTTTATCGGAAATTATTTGTAGCTTTCGACAAGTAGAACAATGAATGGAACAGGTAGACGGTTGAAATCTTTGTATATATTGCTTCCATATAGTCTAAGAAACATATATGCAAAGCATCCAAACAGTACCATTCGCCAATTTTTTGTTCTTCAAGTTTAAGTGAACTACGAGCCTCATTGTTAATCCTTTAAAGGAAATTATTTGTAAATTTCGACAAGTAGAACAATGATTGGAACACGTAGACGGTTGAAATCTTTGTATATATTGCTTCTATAAAGTCTAAGAAACATATACGCAAATCATCCAAACAGTACAATTCGCCACTTATTTGTTCTTCAAGTTTAAGTGAACTACGAGCCCCATTGTTAATCCTTTATCGGAAATTAATTGTAACTTTCTACAAGCAGAACAATGATTGGAACACGTAGACGGTTGAAATCTTTGTATATATTGCTTCCATATAGTCTAAGAAACATATATGCAAAGCATCCAAACAGTACCATTCGCCAATTTTTTGTTCTTCAAGTTTAAGTGAACAATGAGCCCCAATGGTTAATCCGTTATCGGAAATTATTTGTAGCTTTCGACAAGTAGAACAATGAATGGAACAGGTAGACGGTTGAAATCTTTGTATATATTGCTTCTATATAGTCTAAGAAACATATATGCAAAGCATCCAAACAGTACAATTCGCCAATTTATTGTTCTTCAAGTTTAAGTTAACAACGAGCCCCATTGTTAATACTTTAAAGGAAATTATGTGTAAATTTCGACAAGTAGAACAATGATTGGAACACGTAGACGGTTGAAATCTTTGTATATATTGCTTCCATATAGTCTAAGAAACATGTACGCAAAGCATCCAAACAGTACCATTCGCCAATTTTTTGGTCTTCAAGTTTAAGTGAACAATGAGCCCCAATGGTTAATCCTTTATCGGAAATTATTTGTAATTTTCGACAAGTCGAACAAAGAATGGAACAGGTAGACGATAGAAATATTTGTATACATTGCTTCTATATAGTCTAAGAAACATATATGCAAAGCATCCAAACAGTACAATTCGCCAATTTTTTGTTCTTCAAGTTTAAGTGAACAGTGAGCCCCATTGATAATCATGAAATGGAAATTATTTGTAACTTTCTACAAGTAGAACAATGAATAGTGCAGATAGACGGGTGAAATCATTCTATATATTGCTTCTAAATAGTCTAAGAAACATATATGCAAAGCATCCAAACAGTACAATTCGCCAAATTTTTGTTCTTCAAGTTTAAGTGAACCATGAGACCCATTGTTAATCCTTTATCGGAAATTATTTGTAACTTTCGACAAGTAGAACAATGATTGGAACACGTAGACGGTTGAAATCTTTGTATATATTGCTTCCATATAGTCTAAGAAACATGTACGCAAAGCATCCAAACAGTACCATTCGCCAATTTTTTGTTCTTCAAGTTTAAGTGAACAATGAGCCCCAATGGTTAATCCTTTATCGGAAATTATTTGTAATTTTCGACAAGTAGAACAATGAATGGAACTGGTAGACGGTTGAAATCAATGTATATATTGCTGCTATATAGTCTAAGAAACCTATATGCAACGCATCTAAACAGTAACAATCGCCCATTTTTTGATCTTCAAGTTTAAGTGAACAGCGAGCCCCAATGGTTAATCCTTTATCGGATATTATTTGTAATTTTCGACAAGTAGAACAATGAATGGAACAGGTAGACGGTTGAAATCTTTGTATATATTGCTTCTATATAATCTAAGAAACATATATGCAAAGCATCCAAACAGTACCATTCGCCAATTTTTTGTTCTTCAAGTTTAAGTGAACAACGAGCCCCATTGATAATCATGAAACGGAAATTATTTGTAACTTTCTACAAGTAGAACAATGAATAGAACAGGTAGACGGTTGAAATCTTTGTATATGTTGCTTCTATATAGTCTAAGAAACCTATATGCAACGCATCTAAACAGTAACAATCGCCAATTTTTTGATCTTCAAGTTTAAGTGAACAGCGACCCCCATTGATAATCATGAAATGGAATTTATTTGTAACTTTCTACAAGTAGAACAATGAATGGATCATGTAGACGGTTGAAATCATTGTATATATTGCTTCTATATAGCCTACGAAACATATATGCAAAGCATCCAAACAGTACAATTCGCCAATTTTTTGTTCTTCAAGTTTAAGTGAACTACGAGCCCCATTGTGAATCCTTTATAGGAAATGATTTGTAAATTTCGACAAGTAGAACAATGAATGGAACAGGTAGACGGTTGAAATCAATGTATATATTGCTTCTATATAGTCTAAGAAACATATATGCAAAGCATCCAAACAGTACCATTCGCCAATTTTTAGTTTTTCAAGTTTAAGTGAACAATGAGCCCCAATGGTTAATCCTTTATCGGAAATTATTTGTAACTTTCGACAAGTAGAACACTGAATGGAACAGGTAGACGGTTGAAATCTTTGTATATATTGCTTCTATATAGTCTAAGAAACATATATGCAAAGCATCCAAACAGTACAATTCGCCAATTTATTTTTCTTCAAGTTTAAGTGAACAACGAGCCCCATTGTTAATCCTTTAAAGGAAATTATTTGTAAATTTCGACAAGTAGAACAATAAATGCAACAGGTAGACGGTTGAAATCTTTGTATATATTGCTTCTATATAATCTAAGAAACATATATGCAAAGCATCCAAACAGTACCATTCGCCAATTTTTTGTTCTTCAAGTTTAAGTGAACAACGAGCCCCATTGTGAATCCTTTATAGGAAATGATTTGTAAATTTCGACAAGTAGAACAATGAATGGAACAGGTAGACGGTTGAAATCAATGTATATATTGCTTCTATATAGTCTAAGAAACATATATGCAAAGCATCCAAACAGTACCATTCGCCAATTTTTAGTTTTTCAAGTTTAAGTGAACAATGAGCCCCAATGGTTAATCCTTTATCGGAAATTATTTGTAACTTTCGACAAGTAGAACACTGAATGGAACAGGTAGACGGTTGAATTCTTTGTATATATTGCTTCTATATAGTCTAAGAAACATATATGCAAAGTATCCAAACAGTACAATTCGCCAATTTATTGTTCTTCAAGTTTAAGTGAACAACGAGCCCCATTGTTAATCCTTTAAAGGAAATTATTTGTAAATTTCGACAAGTAGAACAATGATTGGAACACGTAGACGGTTGAAATCTTTGTATATATTGCTTCCATATAGTCTAAGAAACATGTACGCAAAGCATCCAAACAGTACCATTCGCCAATTTTTTGTTCTTCAAGTTTAAGTGAACTACGAGCCCCATTGTTAATCCTTTAAAGGAAATTATTTGTAAATTTCGACAAGTAGAACAATGAATGGAACAGGTAGACGCTTGAAATCTTTGTATATATTGCTTCTATATAGTCTAAGAAACATTTATGCAAAGCATCCAAACAGTACAATTCGCCAATTTTTTGTTCTCCAAGTTTAAGTGAACAATGAGCCCCAATGGTTAATCCTTTATCCGTAATTATTTGTAACTTTCGACAAGTAGAACAATGAATGGAACAGGTAGACGCTTGAAATCATTGTATATATTGCTTCTATATAGTCTAAGAAACATATATGCAAAGCGTCCAAACAGTACAATTCGCCAATTATTTGATCTTCAAGTTTAAGTGAACTACGAGCCCCATTGTTAATACTTTAACGGAAATTATTTGTAAATTGCGACAAGTAGAACAATGAATGGAACAGGTAGCCGGTTGAAATCAATGTATATATTGCTTCTATATAGTCTAAGAAACATATATGCAAAGCATCCAAACAGTACCATTCGGCAATTTTTTGTTCTTCAAGTTTAAGTGAACTACGAGCCCCATTGTTAATCCTTTAACGGAAATTAATTGTAAATTTCGACAAGTAGAACAATGAATGGAACAGGTAGACGGTTGAATTCTTCGTATATATTGCTTCTATATAGTCTAAGAAACATATATGCAAAGCATCCAAACAGTACAATTCGCCAATTTATTGTTCTTCAAGTTTAAGTGAACAACGAGCCCCATTGTTAATCCTTTAAAGGAAATTATTTGTAAATTTCGACAAGTAGAACAATTATTGGAACACGTAGACGGTTGAAATCTTTGTATATATTGCTTCTATATAGTCTAAGAAACATATATGCAAAGCATCCAGACAGTACCATTCGCCAATTTTTTGTTCTTCAAGTTTAAGTGAACAACGAGCCCCAATGGTTAATCCTTTATCGGAAATTATTTGTAACTTTCTACAAGTAGAACAATGAATGGAACAGGTAGCCGGTTGAAATCAATGTATATATTGCTTCTAAATAGTCTAAGAAACATATATGCAAAGCATCCAAACAGTACCATTCGCCAATTTTTCTTTCTTCAAGTTTAAGTGAACAACGAGCCCCAATGGTTAATCCTTTATCGGAAATTATTTGTAACTTTCGACAAGTAGAACAATGAATAGAACAGGTAGACGGTTGAAATCAATGTATATATTGCTTCTATATAGTCTAAGAAACCTATATGCAAAGCATCCAAACAGTACAATTCGACAATTTTTTGTTCTTCAAGTTTAAGTGAACTACGAGCCCCATTGTTAATCCTTTATCGGAAATTATTTGTAACTTTCGACAAGTAGAACAATGAATGGAACAGGTAGACGGTTGAAATCTTTGTATATATTGCTTCTATATAGTCTAAGAAACATATATGCAAAGCATCCAAACAGTACAATTCGCCAATTTTTTATTCTTCAAGTTTAAGTGAACAATGAGCCCCATTGTTAATCCTTTAAAGGAAATTATTTGTAACTTTCGACAAGTTGAACAATGAATGGAACAGGTAGACGGTTGAAATCCTTGTATTTATTGCGCCTATATAGTCTAAGAAACATATATGCAAAGCATCCAAACAGTACAATACGCCAATTTATTGTTCTTCAAGTTTAAGTGAACAACGAGCCCCATTGTTAATCCTTTAAAGGAAATTATTTGTAAATTTCGACAAGTAGAACAATGAATGGAACAGGTAGACGGTTGAAATCTTTTTATATATTGCTTCTATATAATCTAAGAAACATGTATGCAAAGCATCCAAACAGTACCATTCGCCAATTTTATGTTCTTCAAGTTTAAGTGAACAACGAGCCCCATTGATAATCATGAAACGGAAATTATTTGTAACTTTCTACAAGTAGAACAATGAATGGAACAGGTAGACGGTTGAAATCATTGTATATATTGCTTCTATACAATCTAAGAAACATATATGCAAAGCATCCAAACAGTACCATTCGCCAATTTTTAGTTTTTCAAGTTTAAGTGAACAATGAGCCCCAATGGTTAATCCTTTATCGGAAATTATTTGTAACTTTCGACAAGTAGAACACTGAATGGAACAGGTAGACGGTTGAAATCCTTGTATTTATTGCGCCTATATAGTCTAAGAAACATATATGCAAAGCATCCAAACAGTACAATTCGCCAATTTATTGTTCTTCAAGTTTAAGTGAACTACGAGCCCCATTCTTAATACTTTAACGGAAATTATTTGTAAATTTCGACAAGTAGAACAATGAATGGAACAGGTAGACGCTTGAAATCTTTGTATATATTGCTTCTATATAGTCTAAGAAACATTTATGCAAAGCATCCAAACAGTACAATTCGCCAATTTTTTGTTCTCCAAGTTTAAGTGAACAATGAGCCCCAATGGTTAATCCTTTATCCGTAATTATTTGTAACTTTCGACAAGTAGAACAATGAATGGAACAGGTAGACGCTTGAAATCATTGTATATATTGCTTCTATATAGTCTAAGAAACATATATGCAAAGCGTCCAAACAGTACAATTCGCCAATTATTTGATCTTCAAGTTTAAGTGAACTACGAGCCCCATTGTTAATACTTTAACGGAAATTATTTGTAAATTGCGACAAGTAGAACAATGAATGGAACAGGTAGCCGGTTGAAATCAATGTATATATTGCTTCTATATAGTCTAAGAAACATATATGCAAAGCATCCAAACAGTACCATTCGGCAATTTTTTGTTCTTCAAGTTTAAGTGAACTACGAGCCCCATTGTTAATCCTTTAACGGAAATTAATTGTAAATTTCGACAAGTAGAACAATGAATGGAACAGGTAGACGGTTGAATTCTTCGTATATATTGCTTCTATATAGTCTAAGAAACATATATGCAAAGCATCCAAACAGTTCAATTCGCCAATTTATTGTTCTTCAAGTTTAAGTGAACAACGAGCCCCATTGTTAATCCTTTAAAGGAAATTATTTGTAAATTTCGACAAGTAGAACAATTATTGGAACACGTAGACGGTTGAAATCTTTGTATATATTGCTTCTATATAGTCTAAGAAACATATATGCAAAGCATCCAGACAGTACCATTCGCCAATTTTTTGTTCTTCAAGTTTAAGTGAACAACGAGCCCCAATGGTTAATCCTTTATCGGAAATTATTTGTAACTTTCTACAAGTAGAACAATGAATGGAACAGGTAGCCGGTTGAAATCAATGTATATATTGCTTCTAAATAGTCTAAGAAACATATATGCAAAGCATCCAAACAGTACCATTCGCCAATTTTTCTTTCTTCAAGTTTAAGTGAACAACGAGCCCCAATGGTTAATCCTTTATCGGAAATTATTTGTAACTTTCGACAAGTAGAACAATGAATGGAACAGGTAGACGGTTGAAATCAATGTATATATTGCTTCTATATAGTCTAAGAAACCTATATGCAAAGCATCCAAACAGTACAATTCGACAATTTTTTGTTCTTCAAGTTTAAGTGAACTACGAGCCCCATTGTTAATCCTTTATCGGAAATTATTTGTAACTTTCGACAAGTAGAACAATGAATGGAACAGGTAGACGGTTGAAATCTTTGTATATATTGCTTCTATATAGTCTAAGAAACATATATGCAAAGCATCCAAACAGTACAATTCGCCAATTTTTTATTCTTCAAGTTTAAGTGAACAATGAGCCCCATTGTTAATCCTTTAAAGGAAATTATTTGTAACTTTCGACAAGTTGAACAATGAATGGAACAGGTAGACGGTTGAAATCCTTGTATTTATTGCGCCTATATAGTCTAAGAAACATATATGCAAAGCATCCAAACAGTACAATTCGCCAATTTATTGTTCTTCAAGTTTAAGTGAACAACGAGCCCCATTGTTAATCCTTTAAAGGAAATTATTTGTAAATTTCGACAAGTAGAACAATGAATGGAACAGGTAGACGGTTGAAATCTTTTTATATATTGCTTCTATATAATCTAAGAAACATGTATGCAAAGCATCCAAACAGTACCATTCGCCAATTTTATGTTCTTCAAGTTTAAGTGAACAACGAGCCCCATTGATAATCATGAAACGGAAATTATTTGTAACTTTCTACAAGTAGAACAATGAATGGAACAGGTAGACGGTTGAAATCATTGTATATATTGCTTCTATACAATCTAAGAAACATATATGCAAAGCATCCAAACAGTACCATTCGCCAATTTTTAGTTTTTCAAGTTTAAGTGAACAATGAGCCCCAATGGTTAATCCTTTATCGGAAATTATTTGTAACTTTCGACAAGTAGAACACTGAATGGAACAGGTAGACGGTTGAAATCCTTGTATTTATTGCGCCTATATAGTCTAAGAAACATATATGCAAAGCATCCAAACAGTACAATTCGCCAATTTATTGTTCTTCAAGTTTAAGTGAACTACGAGCCCCATTGTTAATACTTTAACGGAAATTATTTGTAAATTGCGACAAGTAGAACAATGAATGGAACAGGTAGCCGGTTGAAATCAATGTATATATTGCTTCTATATAGTCTAAGAAACATATATGCAAAGCATCCAAACAGTACCATTCGGCAATTTTTTGTTCTTCAAGTTTAAGTGAACTACGAGCCCCATTGTTAATCCTTTAACGGAAATTAATTGTAAATTTCGACAAGTAGAACAATGAATGGAACAGGTAGACGGTTGAATTCTTCGTATATATTGCTTCTATATAGTCTAAGAAACATATATGCAAAGCATCCAAACAGTACAATTCGCCAATTTTTTGTTCTTCAAGTTTAAGTGAATAATGAGCCCCAATGGTTAATCCTTTATCGGTAATTATTTGTAACTTTCGACAAGTAGAACAATGAATGGAACAGGTAGACGGTTGAAATCTTTGTATACATTGCTTCTATATAGTCTAAGAAACATATATGCAAAGCATCCAAACAGTACAATTCGCCAATTTTTTGTTCTTCAAGTTTAAGTGAACAGCGAGCCCCATTGATAATCATGAAATAGAAATTATTTGTAACTTTCTACAAGTAGAACAATGAATAGTGCAGGTAGACGGGTGAAATCATTCTATATATTGCTTCTAAATAGTCTAAGAAACATATATGCAAAGCATCCAAACAGTACAATTCGCCAATTTTTTGTTCTTCAAGTTTAAGTGAACCATGAGACCCAATGGTTAATCCTTTATCGGTAATTATTTGTAACTTTCGACAAGTAGAACAATGAATGGAACAGGTAGACGGTTGAAATCCTTGTATATATTGCGTCTATATAATCTAAGAAACATATATGCAAAGCATCCAAACAGTACCATTCGCCAATTTTTTGTTCTTCAAGTTTAAGTGAACTACGAGCCCCATTGTTAATCCTTTAAAGGAAACTATTTGTAAATTTCGACTAGTAGAACAATGAATGGAACAGGTAGACTGTTGAAATCATTGTATATATTGTTTCTAAATAGTCTAAGAAACATATATGCAAAGCGTCCAAACAGTACAATTCGCCAATTATTTGATCTTCAAGTTTAAGTGAACTACGAGCCCCATTGTTAATACTTTAACGGAAATTATTTGTAACTTGCGACAAGTAGAACAATGAATGGAACAGGTAGACGGTTGAAATCATTGTATATATTGCTTCTATATAGTCTAAGAAACATATATGCAAAGCATCCAAACAGTACAATTCGCCAATTTTTTGTTCTTCAAGTTTAAGTGAACAATGAGCCCCAATGGTTAATCCTTTATCGGTAATTATTTGTAACTTTCGACAAGTAGAACAATGAATGGAACAGGTAGACGGTTGAAATCTTTGTATACATTGCTTCTATATAGTCTAAGAAACATATATGCAAAGCATCCAAACAGTACAATTCGCCAATTTTTTGTTCTTCAAGTTTAAGTGAACAGTGAGCCCCATTGATAATCATGAAATGGAAATTATTTGTAACTTTCTACAAGTAGAACAATGAATAGTGCAGGTAGACGGGTGAAATCATTCTCTATATTGCTTCTAAATAGTCTAAGAAACATATATGCAAAGCATCCAAACAGTACAATTCGCCAATTTATTGTTCTTCAAGTTTAAGTTAACAATGAGCCCCATTGTTAATACTTTAACGGAAATTATTTGTAACTTGCGACAAGTAGAACAATGAATGGAACAGGTAGACGGTTGAAATCTTTGTATATATTGCTTCCATATAGTCTAAGAAACATATATGCAAAGCATCCAAACAGTACCATTCGCCAATTTTTTGTTCTTCAAGTTTAAGTGAACTACGAGCCTCATTGTTAATCCTTTAAAGGAAATTATTTGTAAATTTCGACAAGTAGAACAATGATTGGAACACGTAGACGGTTGAAATCTTTGTATATATTGCTTCTATAAAGTCTAAGAAACATATACGCAAATCATCCAAACAGTACAATTCGCCACTTATTTGTTCTTCAAGTTTAAGTGAACTAAGAGCCCCATTGTTAATCCTTTATCGGAAATTAATTGTAACTTTCTACAAGCAGAACAATGATTGGAACACGTAGACGGTTGAAATCTTTGTATATATTGCTTCCATATAGTCTAAGAAACATATATGCAAAGCATCCAAACAGTACCATTCGCCAATTTTTTGTTCTTCAAGTTTAAGTGAACAATGAGCCCCAATGGTTAATCCGTTATCGGAAATTATTTGTAGCTTTCGACAAGTAGAACAATGAATGGAACAGGTAGGCGGTTGAAATCTTTGTATATATTGCTTCTATATAGTCTAAGAAACATATATGCAAAGCATCCAAACAGTACAATTCGCCAATTTATTGTTCTTCAAGTTTAAGTTAACAACGAGCCCCATTGTTAATACTTTAAAGGAAATTATGTGTAAATTTCGACAAGTAGAACAATGATTGGAACACGTAGACGGTTGAAATCTTTGTATATATTGCTTCCATATAGTCTAAGAAACATGTACGCAAAGCATCCAAACAGTACCATTCGCCAATTTTTTGGTCTTCAAGTTTAAGTGAACAATGAGCCCCAATGGTTAATCCTTTATCGGAAATTATTTGTAATTTTCGACAAGTCGAACAAAGAATGGAACAGGTAGACGATAGAAATATTTGTATACATTGCTTCTATATAGTCTAAGAAACATATATGCAAAGCATCCAAACAGTACAATTCGCCAATTTTTTGTTCTTCAAGTTTAAGTGAACAGTGAGCCCCATTGATAATCATGAAATGGAAATTATTTGTAACTTTCTACAAGTAGAACAATGAATAGTGCAGGTAGACGGGTGAAATCATTCTATATATTGCTTCTAAATAGTCTAAGAAACATATATGCAAAGCATCCAAACAGTACAATTCGCCAATTTTTTGTTCTTCAAGTTTAAGTGAACCATGAGACCCATTGTTAATCCTTTATCGGAAATTATTTGTAACTTTCGACAAGTAGAACAATGAATGGAACAGGTAGACGGTTGAAATCTTTGTATATATTGCTTCGATATAGTCTAAGAAACATGTACGCAAAGCATCCAAACAGTACCATTCGCCAATTTTTTGTTCTTCAAGTTTAAGTGAACAATGAGCCCCAATGGTTAATCCTTTATCGGATATTATTTGTAATTTTCGACAAGTGGAACAATGAATGGAACAGGTAGACGGTTGAAATCTTTGTATATATTGCTTCTATATAATCTAAGAAACATATATGCAAAGCATCCAAACAGTACCATTCGCCAATTTTTTGTTCTTCAAGTTTAAGTGAACAACGAGCCCCATTGATAATCATGAAACGGAAATTATTTGTAACTTTCTACAAGTAGAACAATGAATAGAACAGGTAGACGGTTGAAATCTTTGTATATGTTGCTTCTATATAGTCTAAGAAACCTATATGCAACGCATCTAAACAGTAACAATCGCCCATTTTTTGATCTTCAAGTTTAAGTGAACAGCGAGCCCCAATGGTTAATCCTTTATCGGATATTATTTGTAATTTTCGACAAGTAGAACAATGAATGGAACAGGTAGACGGTTGAAATCTTTGTATATATTGCTTCTATATAATCTAAGAAACATATATGCAAAGCATCCAAACAGTACCATTCGCCAATTTTTTGTTCTTCAAGTTTAAGTGAACAACGAGCCCCATTGATAATCATGAAACGGAAATTATTTGTAACTTTCTACAAGTAGAACAATGAATAGAACAGGTAGACGGTTGAAATCTTTGTATATGTTGCTTCTATATAGTCTAAGAAACCTATATGCAACGCATCTAAACAGTAACAATCGCCAATTTTTTGATCTTCAAGTTTAAGTGAACAGCGACCCCCATTGATAATCATGAAATGGAATTTATTTGTAACTTTCTACAAGTAGAACAATGAATGGATCATGTAGACGGTTGAAATCATTGTATATATTGCTTCTATATAGCCTACGAAACATATATGCAAAGCATCCAAACAGTACAATTCGCCAATTTTTTGTTCTTCAAGTTTAAGTGAACTACGAGCCCTATTGTTAATCTTTAACGGAAATTATTTGTAACTTGCGACAAGTAGAACAATGAATGGATCAGGTAGACTGTTGAAATCATTGTATATATTGCTTCTATATAGTCTAAGAAACATATATGCAAAGCGTCCAAACAGTACAATTCGCCAATTATTTGATCTTCAAGTTTAAGTGAACTACGAGCCCCAATGGTTAATCCGTTATCGGAAATTAATTGTAACTTTCGACAAGTAGAACAATGAATGGATCAGGTAGACGGTTGAAATCATTGTATATATTGCTTCTATATAATCTAAGAAACATATATGCAAAGCATCCAAACAGTACCATTCGCCAATTTTTTGTTCTTCAAGTTTAAGTGAACTACGAGCCACATTGTTAATCCTTTAAAGGAAATTATTTGTAAATTTCGACAAGTAGAACAATGAATGGATCAGGTAGACTGTTGAAATCATTGTATATATTGCTTCTATATAGTCTAAGAAACATATATGCAAAGCGTCCAAACAGTACAATTCGCCAATTATTTGATCTTCAAGTTTAAGTGAACAACGAGCCCCAATGGTTAATCCTTTATCGGAAATTATTTGTAACTTTCGACAAGTAGAACAATGAATGGAACAGGTAGACGGTTGAAATCTTTGTATATATTGCTTCTATATAGTCTAAGAAACATATATGCAAAGCATCCAAACAGTACAATTCGCCAATTTTTTGTTCTTCAAGTTTAAGTGAACTACGAGCCCCATTGTTAATCCTTTAAAGGAAATTATTTGTAAATTTCGGCAAGTAGAACAATGAATGGAATAGGTAGACGATAGAAATATTTGTATATATTGCTTCTATATAGTCTAAGAAACATATATGCAAAGCATCCAAACAGTACAATTCGCCAATTTATTGTTCTTCAAGTTTAAGTTAACAATGAGCCCCATTGTTAATACTTTAACGGAAATTATTTGTAACTTGCGACAAGTAGAACAATGAATGGAACAGGTAGCCGGTTGAAATCAATGTATATATTGCTTCTATATAGTCTAAGAAACATATATGCAAGGCATCCAGACAGTACCATTCGGCAATTTTTTGTTCTTCAAGTTTAAGTGAACAATGAGCCCCAATGTTTAATCCGTTATCGGAAATTATTTGTAACTTTCGACAAGTAGAACAAAGAATGGAACAGGTAGACGGTTGAAATCTTTGTATATATTGCTTCTATATAGTCTAAGAAACATATATGCATAGCATCCAAACAGTACAATTCGCCAATTTTTTGTTCTTCAAGTTTAAGTGAACTACGAGCCCCATTGTTAATCCTTTAAAGGAAATTATTTGTAAATTTCGACAAGTAGAACAATGAATAGTACAGGTAGACGGGTGAAATCTTTCTATATATTGTTTCTAAATAGTCTAAGAAACATATATGCAAAGCATCCAAACAGTACAATTCGCCAATTTTTTGTTCTTCAAGTTTAAGTGAACTACGAGCCCAATTGTTAATCCTTTAAAGGAAATTATTTGTAAATTTCGACAAGTAGAACAATGTATGGATCATGTAGACGGTTGAAATCATTGTATATATTGCTTCTATATAGTCTACGAAACATATATGCAAAGCATCCAAACTGTACAATTCGCCAATTTTTTGTTCTTCAAGTTTAAGTGAACTACGAGCCCCATTGTTAATCCTTTAACGGAAATTAATTGTAACTTTCTACAAGTAGAACAATGATTGGAACACGTAGACGGTTGAAATCTTTGTATATATTGCTTCCATATAGTCTAAGAAACATGTACGCAAAGCATCCAAACAGTACCATTCGCCAATTTTTTGTTCTTCAAGTTTAAGTGAACAATGAGCCCCAATGGTTAATCCTTTATCGGAAATTATTTGTAATTTTCGACAAGTAGAACAATGAATGGAACTGGTAGACGGTTGAAATCAATGTATATATTGCTGCTATATAGTCTAAGAAACATATATGCAAAGCATCCAAACAGTACCATTCGCCAATTTTTTGTTCTTCATGTTTAAGTGAACAACGAGCCCCAATGGTTAATCCATTATCGGAAATTATTTGTAACTTCCGACAAGTAGAACAATGAATGGAACTGGTAGACGGTTGAAATCAATGTATATATTGCTGCTATATAGTCTAAGAAACATATATGCAAAGCATCCAAACAGTACCATTCGCCAATTTTTTGTTCTTCATGTTTAAGTGAACAATGAGCCCCAATGGTTAATCCATTATCGGAAATTATTTGTAACTTCCGACAAGTAGAACAATGAATGGAACAGGTAGACGGTTGAAATCTTTGTATATATTGCGTCTATATAGTCTAAGAAACATATATGCAAAGCATCCAAACAGTACCATTCGCCAATTTTTTGTTCTTCAAGTTTAAGTGAACTACGAGCCCCATTGTGAATCCTTTATAGGAAATTAATTGTAAATTTCGACAAGTAGAACAATGAATGGAACAGGTAGACGGTTGAAATCATTGTATATATTGCTTCTATATAGTCTAAGAAACATATATGCAAAGCGTCCAAACAGTACAATTCGCCAATTATTTGATCTTCAAGTTTAAGTGAACAACGAGCCCCAATGGTTAATCCTTTATCGGAAATTATTTGTAACTTTCGACAAGTAGAACAATGAATGGAACAGGTAGACGGTTGAAATCTTTGTATATATTGCTTCTATATAGTCTAAGAAACATATATGCAAAGCATCCAAACAGTACAATTCGCCAATTTTTTGTTCTTCAAGTTTAAGTGAACTACGAGCCCCATTGTTAATCCTTTAAAGGAAATTATTTGTAAATTTCGGCAAGTAGAACAATGAATGGAATAGGTAGACGATAGAAATATTTGTATATATTGCTTCTATATAGTCTAAGAAACATATATGCAAAGCATCCAAACAGTACAATTCGCCAATTTATTGTTCTTCAAGTTTAAGTTAACTATGAGCCCCATTGTTAATACTTTAACGGAAATTATTTGTAACTTGCGACAAGTAGAACAATGAATGGAACAGGTAGACGGTTGAAATCTTTGTATATATTGCTTCCATATAGTCTAAGAAACATATATGCAAAGCATCCAAACAGTACCATTCGCCAATTTTTTGTTCTTCAAGTTTAAGTGAACTACGAGCCTCATTGTTAATCCTTTAAAGGAAATTATTTGTAAATTTCGACAAGTAGAACAATGATTGGAACACGTAGACGGTTGAAATCTTTGTATATATTGCTTCTATAAAGTCTAAGAAACATATACGCAAATCATCCAAACAGTACAATTCGCCACTTATTTGTTCTTCAAGTTTAAGTGAACTACGAGCCCCATTGTTAATCCTTTATCGGAAATTAATTGTAACTTTCTACAAGCAGAACAATGATTGGAACACGTAGACGGTTGAAATCTTTGTATATATTGCTTCCATATAGTCTAAGAAACATATATGCAAAGCATCCAAACAGTACCATTCGCCAATTTTTTGTTCTTCAAGTTTAAGTGAACAATGAGCCCCAATGGTTAATCCGTTATCGGAAATTATTTGTAGCTTTCGACAAGTAGAACAATGAATGGAACAGGTAGACGGTTGAAATCTTTGTATATATTGCTTCTATATAGTCTAAGAAACATATATGCAAAGCATCCAAACAGTACAATTCGCCAATTTATTGTTCTTCAAGTTTAAGTTAACAACGAGCCCCATTGTTAATACTTTAAAGGAAATTATGTGTAAATTTCGACAAGTAGAACAATGATTGGAACACGTAGACGGTTGAAATCTTTGTATATATTGCTTCCATATAGTCTAAGAAACATGTACGCAAAGCATCCAAACAGTACCATTCGCCAATTTTTTGGTCTTCAAGTTTAAGTGAACAATGAGCCCCAATGGTTAATCCTTTATCGGAAATTATTTGTAATTTTCGACAAGTCGAACAAAGAATGGAACAGGTAGACGATAGAAATATTTGTATACATTGCTTCTATATAGTCTAAGAAACATATATGCAAAGCATCCAAACAGTACAATTCGCCAATTTTTTGTTCTTCAAGTTTAAGTGAACAGTGAGCCCCATTGATAATCATGAAATGGAAATTATTTGTAACTTTCTACAAGTAGAACAATGAATAGTGCAGGTAGACGGGTGAAATCATTCTATATATTGCTTCTAAATAGTCTAAGAAACATATATGCAAAGCATCCAAACAGTACAATTCGCCAATTTTTTGTTCTTCAAGTTTAAGTGAACCATGAGACCCATTGTTAATCCTTTATCGGAAATTATTTGTAACTTTCGACAAGTAGAACAATGATTGGAACACGTAGACGGTTGAAATCTTTGTATATATTGCTTCCATATAGTCTAAGAAACATGTACGCAAAGCATCCAAACAGTACCATTCGCCAATTTTTTGTTCTTCAAGTTTAAGTGAACAATGAGCCCCAATGGTTAATCCTTTATCGGAAATTATTTGTAATTTTCGACAAGTAGAACAATGAATGGAACTGGTAGACGGTTGAAATCAATGTATATATTGCTGCTATATAGTCTAAGAAACATATATGCAAAGCATCCAAACAGTACCATTCGCCAATTTTTTGTTCTTCATGTTTAAGTGAACAACGAGCCCCAATGGTTAATCCATTATCGGAAATTATTTGTAACTTCCGACAAGTAGAACAATGAATGGAACTGGTAGACGGTTGAAATCAATGTATATATTGCTTCTATATAGTCTAAGAAACCTATATGCAACGCATCTAAACAGTAACAATCGCCCATTTTTTGATCTTCAAGTTTAAGTGAACAGCGAGCCCCAATGGTTAATCCTTTATCGGATATTATTTGTAATTTTCGACAAGTAGAACAATGAATGGAACAGGTAGACGGTTGAAATCTTTGTATATATTGCTTCTATATAATCTAAGAAACATATATGCAAAGCATCCAAACAGTACCATTCGCCAATTTTTTGTTCTTCAAGTTTAAGTGAACAACGAGCCCCATTGATAATCATGAAACGGAAATTATTTGTAACTTTCTACAAGTAGAACAATGAATAGAACAGGTAGACGGTTGAAATCTTTGTATATGTTGCTTCTATATAGTCTAAGAAACCTATATGCAACGCATCTAAACAGTAACAATCGCCAATTTTTTGATCTTCAAGTTTAAGTGAACAGCGACCCCCATTGATAATCATGAAATGGAATTTATTTGTAACTTTCTACAAGTAGAACAATGAATGGATCATGTAGACGGTTGAATTCATTGTATATATTGCTTCTATATAGCCTACGAAACATATATGCAAAGCATCCAAACAGTACAATTCGCCAATTTTTTGTTCTTCAAGTTTAAGTGAACTACGAGCCCTATTGTTAATCTTTAACGGAAATTATTTGTAACTTGCGACAAGTAGAACAATGAATGGATCAGGTAGACTGTTGAAATCATTGTATATATTGCTTCTATATAGTCTAAGAAACATATATGCAAAGCGTCCAAACAGTACAATTCGCCAATTATTTGATCTTCAAGTTTAAGTGAACTACGAGCCCCAATGGTTAATCCGTTATCGGAAATTAATTGTAACTTTCGACAAGTAGAACAATGAATGGATCAGGTAGACGGTTGAAATCATTGTATATATTGCTTCTATATAATCTAAGAAACATATATGCAAAGCATCCAAACAGTACCATTCGCCAATTTTTTGTTCTTCAAGTTTAAGTGAACTACGAGCCACATTGTTAATCCTTTAAAGGAAATTATTTGTAAATTTCGACAAGTAGAACAATGAATGGAACAGGTAGACGGTTGAAATCTTTGTATATATTGCTTCTATATAGTCTAAGAAACATATATGCAAAGCATCCAAACAGTACAATTCGCCAATTTTTTGTTCTTCAAGTTTAAGTGAATTACGAGCCCCATTGTTAATCCTTTAAAGGAAATTATTTGTAAATTTCGGCAAGTAGAACAATGAATGGAATAGGTAGACGATAGAAATATTTGTATATATTGCTTCTATATAGTCTAAGAAACATATATGCAAAGCATCCAAACAGTACAATTCGCCAATTTATTGTTCTTCAAGTTTAAGTTAACAATGAGCCCCATTGTTAATACTTTAACGGAAATTATTTGTAACTTGCGACAAGTAGAACAATGAATGGAACAGGTAGCCGGTTGAAATCAATGTATATATTGCTTCTATATAGTCTAAGAAACATATATGCAAGGCATCCAGACAGTACCATTCGGCAATTTTTTGTTCTTCAAGTTTAAGTGAACAATGAGCCCCAATGTTTAATCCGTTATCGGAAATTATTTGTAACTTTCGACAAGTAGAACAAAGAATGGAACAGGTAGACGGTTGAAATCTTTGTATATATTGCTTCTATATAGTCTAAGAAACATATATGCATAGCATCCAAACAGTACAATTCGCCAATTTTTTGTTCTTCAAGTTTAAGTGAACTACGAGCCCCATTGTTAATCCTTTAAAGGAAATTATTTGTAAATTTCGACAAGTAGAACAATGAATAGTACAGGTAGACGGGTGAAATCTTTCTATATATTGTTTCTAAATAGTCTAAGAAACATATATGCAAAGCATCCAAACAGTACAATTCGCCAATTTTTTGTTCTTCAAGTTTAAGTGAACTACGAGCCCAATTGTTAATCCTTTAAAGGAAATTATTTGTAAATTTCGACAAGTAGAACAATGAATGGATCATGTAGACGGTTGAAATCATTGTATATATTGCTTCTATATAGTCTACGAAACATATATGCAAAGCATCCAAACTGTACAATTCGCCAATTTTTTGTTCTTCAAGTTTAAGTGAACTACGAGCCCCATTGTTAATCCTTTAACGGAAATTAATTGTAACTTTCTACAAGTAGAACAATGATTGGAACACGTAGACGGTTGAAATCTTTGTATATATTGCTTCCATATAGTCTAAGAAACATGTACGCAAAGCATCCAAACAGTACCATTCGCTTATTTTTTGTTCTTCAAGTTTAAGTGAACAATGAGCCCCAATGGTTAATCCTTTATCGGAAATTATTTGTAATTTTCGACAAGTAGAACAATGAATGGAACTGGTAGACGGTTGAAATCAATGTATATATTGCTGCTATATAGTCTAAGAAACATATATGCAAAGCATCCAAACAGTACCATTCGCCAATTTTTTGTTCTTCATGTTTAAGTGAACAACGAGCCCCAATGGTTAATCCATTATCGGAAATTATTTGTAACTTCCGACAAGTAGAACAATGAATGGAACTGGTAGACGGTTGAAATCAATGTATATATTGCTGCTATATAGTCTAAGAAACATATATGCAAAGCATCCAAACAGTACCATTCGCCAATTTTTTGTTCTTCATGTTTAAGTGAACAATGAGCCCCAATGGTTAATCCATTATCGGAAATTATTTGTAACTTCCGACAAGTAGAACAATGAATGGAACAGGTAGACGGTTGAAATCTTTGTATATATTGCGTCTATATAGTCTAAGAAACATATATGCAAAGCATCCAAACAGTACCATTCGCCAATTTTTTGTTCTTCAAGTTTAAGTGAACTACGAGCCCCATTGTGAATCCTTTATAGGAAATTAATTGTAAATTTCGACAAGTAGAACAATGAATGGAACAGGTAGACGGTTGAAATCAATGTATATATTGCTTCTATATAGTCTAAGAAACATATATGCAAAGCATCCAAACAGTACCATTCGCCAATTTTTTGTTCTCCAAGTTTAAGTGAACAATGAGCCCCAATGGTTAATCCTTTATCCGTAATTAGTTGTAACTTTCGACAAGTAGAACACTGAATGGAACAGGTAGACTGTTGAAATCCTTGTATATATTGCGTCTATATAGTCTAAGAAACATATATGCAAAGCATCCAAACAGTACCATTCGCCACTTTTTTGTTCTTCAAGTTTAAGTGAACAACGAGCCCCATTGTTAATCCTTTAAAGGAAATTATTTGTAAATTTCGACAAGTAGAACAATGAATGGAACAGGTAGACGGTTGAAATCCTTGTATATATTGCGTCTATATAGTCTAAGAAACATATATGCAAAGCATCCAAACAGTACCATTCGCCACTTTTTTGTTCTTCAAGTTTAAGTGAACAACGAGCCCCATTGTTAATCCTTTAAAGGAAATTATTTGTAAATTTCGACAAGTAGAACAATGATTGGAACACGTAGACGGTTGAAATCTTTGTATATGTTGCTTCCATATAGTCTCAGAAACATGTGCGCAAAGCATCCAAACAGTACCATTCGCCAATTTTTTGTTCTTCAAGTTTAAGTGAACTACGAGCCCCATTGTTAATCCTTTAACGGAAATTAATTGTAACTTTCTACAAGTAGAACAATGAATGGAACAGGTGGACGGTTGAAATCTTTGTATATATTGCTTCTATATAGTCTAAGAAACATATATGCAAAGCATCCAAACAGTACAATTCGCCAATTTATTTTTCTTCAAGTTTAAGTGAACAACGAGCCCCATTGTTAATCCTTTAAAGGAAATTATTTGTAAATTTCGACAAGTAGAACAATAAATGCAACAGGTAGACGGTTGAAATCTTTGTATATATTGCTTCTATATAATCTAAGAAACATATATGCAAAGCATCCAAACAGTACCATTCGCCAATTTTTTGTTCTTCAAGTTTAAGTGAACAACGAGCCCCATTGTGAATCCTTTATAGGAAATGATTTGTAAATTTCGACAAGTAGAACAATGAATGGAACAGGTAGACGGTTGAAATCAATGTATATATTGCTTCTATATAGTCTAAGAAACATATATGCAAAGCATCCAAACAGTACCATTCGCCAATTTTTAGTTTTTCAAGTTTAAGTGAACAATGAGCCCCAATGGTTAATCCTTTATCGGAAATTATTTGTAACTTTCGACAAGTAGAACACTGAATGGAACAGGTAGACGGTTGAATTCTTTGTATATATTGCTTCTATATAGTCTAAGAAACATATATGCAAAGTATCCAAACAGTACAATTCGCCAATTTATTGTTCTTCAAGTTTAAGTGAACAACGAGCCCCATTGTTAATCCTTTAAAGGAAATTATTTGTAAAGTTCGACAAGTAGAACAATGATTGGAACACGTAGACGGTTGAAATCTTTGTATATATTGCTTCCATATAGTCTAAGAAACATGTACGCAAAGCATCCAAACAGTACCATTCGCCAATTTTTTGTTCTTCAAGTTTAAGTGAACTACGAGCCCCATTGTTAATCCTTTAAAGGAAATTATTTGTAAATTTCGACAAGTAGAACAATGAATGGAACAGGTAGACGCTTGAAATCTTTGTATATATTGCTTCTATATAGTCTAAGAAACATTTATGCAAAGCATCCAAACAGTACAATTCGCCAATTTTTTGTTCTCCAAGTTTAAGTGAACAATGAGCCCCAATGGTTAATCCTTTATCCGTAATTATTTGTAACTTTCGACAAGTAGAACAATGAATGGAACAGGTAGACGCTTGAAATCATTGTATATATTGCTTCTATATAGTCTAAGAAACATATATGCAAAGCGTCCAAACAGTACAATTCGCCAATTATTTGATCTTCAAGTTTAAGTGAACTACGAGCCCCATTGTTAATACTTTAACGGAAATTATTTGTAAATTGCGACAAGTAGAACAATGAATGGAACAGGTAGCCGGTTGAAATCAATGTATATATTGCTTCTATATAGTCTAAGAAACATATATGCAAAGCATCCAAACAGTACCATTCGGCAATTTTTTGTTCTTCAAGTTTAAGTGAACTACGAGCCCCATTGTTAATCCTTTAACGGAAATTAATTGTAAATTTCGACAAGTAGAACAATGAATGGAACAGGTAGACGGTTGAATTCTTCGTATATATTGCTTCTATATAGTCTAAGAAACATATATGCAAAGCATCCAAACAGTACAATTCGCCAATTTATTGTTCTTCAAGTTTAAGTGAACAACGAGCCCCATTGTTAATCCTTTAAAGGAAATTATTTGTAAATTTCGACAAGTAGAACAATTATTGGAACACGTAGACGGTTGAAATCTTTGTATATATTGCTTCTATATAGTCTAAGAAACATATATGCAAAGCATCCAGACAGTACCATTCGCCAATTTTTTGTTCTTCAAGTTTAAGTGAACAACGAGCCCCAATGGTTAATCCTTTATCGGAAATTATTTGTAACTTTCTACAAGTAGAACAATGAATGGAACAGGTAGCCGGTTGAAATCAATGTATATATTGCTTCTAAATAGTCTAAGAAACATATATGCAAAGCATCCAAACAGTACCATTCGCCAATTTTTCTTTCTTCAAGTTTAAGTGAACAACGAGCCCCAATGGTTAATCCTTTATCGGAAATTATTTGTAACTTTCGACAAGTAGAACAATGAATAGAACAGGTAGACGGTTGAAATCAATGTATATATTGCTTCTATATAGTCTAAGAAACCTATATGCAAAGCATCCAAACAGTACAATTCGACAATTTTTTGTTCTTCAAGTTTAAGTGAACTACGAGCCCCATTGTTAATCCTTTATCGGAAATTATTTGTAACTTTCGACAAGTAGAACAATGAATGGAACAGGTAGACGGTTGAAATCTTTGTATATATTGCTTCTATATAGTCTAAGAAACATATATGCAAAGCATCCAAACAGTACAATTCGCCAATTTTTTATTCTTCAAGTTTAAGTGAACAATGAGCCCCATTGTTAATCCTTTAAAGGAAATTATTTGTAACTTTCGACAAGTTGAACAATGAATGGAACAGGTAGACGGTTGAAATCCTTGTATTTATTGCGCCTATATAGTCTAAGAAACATATATGCAAAGCATCCAAACAGTACAATTCGCCAATTTATTGTTCTTCAAGTTTAAGTGAACAACGAGCCCCATTGTTAATCCTTTAAAGGAAATTATTTGTAAATTTCGACAAGTAGAACAATGAATGGAACAGGTAGACGGTTGAAATCTTTTTATATATTGCTTCTATATAATCTAAGAAACATGTATGCAAAGCATCCAAACAGTACCATTCGCCAATTTTATGTTCTTCAAGTTTAAGTGAACAACGAGCCCCATTGATAATCATGAAACGGAAATTATTTGTAACTTTCTACAAGTAGAACAATGAATGGAACAGGTAGACGGTTGAAATCATTGTATATATTGCTTCTATACAATCTAAGAAACATATATGCAAAGCATCCAAACAGTACCATTCGCCAATTTTTAGTTTTTCAAGTTTAAGTGAACAATGAGCCCCAATGGTTAATCCTTTATCGGAAATTATTTGTAACTTTCGACAAGTAGAACACTGAATGGAACAGGTAGACGGTTGAAATCCTTGTATTTATTGCGCCTATATAGTCTAAGAAACATATATGCAAAGCATCCAAACAGTACAATTCGCCAATTTATTGTTCTTCAAGTTTAAGTGAACTACGAGCCCCATTCTTAATACTTTAACGGAAATTATTTGTAAATTTCGACAAGTAGAACAATGAATGGAACAGGTAGACGCTTGAAATCTTTGTATATATTGCTTCTATATAGTCTAAGAAACATTTATGCAAAGCATCCAAACAGTACAATTCGCCAATTTTTTGTTCTCCAAGTTTAAGTGAACAATGAGCCCCAATGGTTAATCCTTTATCCGTAATTATTTGTAACTTTCGACAAGTAGAACAATGAATGGAACAGGTAGACGCTTGAAATCATTGTATATATTGCTTCTATATAGTCTAAGAAACATATATGCAAAGCGTCCAAACAGTACAATTCGCCAATTATTTGATCTTCAAGTTTAAGTGAACTACGAGCCCCATTGTTAATACTTTAACGGAAATTATTTGTAAATTGCGACAAGTAGAACAATGAATGGAACAGGTAGCCGGTTGAAATCAATGTATATATTGCTTCTATATAGTCTAAGAAACATATATGCAAAGCATCCAAACAGTACCATTCGGCAATTTTTTGTTCTTCAAGTTTAAGTGAACTACGAGCCCCATTGTTAATCCTTTAACGGAAATTAATTGTAAATTTCGACAAGTAGAACAATGAATGGAACAGGTAGACGGTTGAATTCTTCGTATATATTGCTTCTATATAGTCTAAGAAACATATATGCAAAGCATCCAAACAGTACAATTCGCCAATTTTTTGTTCTTCAAGTTTAAGTGAATAATGAGCCCCAATGGTTAATCCTTTATCGGTAATTATTTGTAACTTTCGACAAGTAGAACAATGAATGGAACAGGTAGACGGTTGAAATCTTTGTATACATTGCTTCTATATAGTCTAAGAAACATATATGCAAAGCATCCAAACAGTACAATTCGCCAATTTTTTGTTCTTCAAGTTTAAGTGAACAGCGAGCCCCATTGATAATCATGAAATAGAAATTATTTGTAACTTTCTACAAGTAGAACAATGAATAGTGCAGGTAGACGGGTGAAATCATTCTATATATTGCTTCTAAATAGTCTAAGAAACATATATGCAAAGCATCCAAACAGTACAATTCGCCAATTTTTTGTTCTTCAAGTTTAAGTGAACCATGAGACCCAATGGTTAATCCTTTATCGGTAATTATTTGTAACTTTCGACAAGTAGAACAATGAATGGAACAGGTAGACGGTTGAAATCCTTGTATATATTGCGTCTATATAATCTAAGAAACATATATGCAAAGCATCCAAACAGTACCATTCGCCAATTTTTTGTTCTTCAAGTTTAAGTGAACTACGAGCCCCATTGTTAATCCTTTAAAGGAAACTATTTGTAAATTTCGACTAGTAGAACAATGAATGGAACAGGTAGACTGTTGAAATCATTGTATATATTGTTTCTAAATAGTCTAAGAAACATATATGCAAAGCGTCCAAACAGTACAATTCGCCAATTATTTGATCTTCAAGTTTAAGTGAACTACGAGCCCCATTGTTAATACTTTAACGGAAATTATTTGTAACTTGCGACAAGTAGAACAATGAATGGAACAGGTAAACGGTTGAAATCAATGTATATATTGCTTCTATAAAGTCTAAGAAACATATAAGCAAAGCATCCAAACAGTACCATTCGCCAATTTTTTGTTCTTCAAGTTTAAGTGAACAATGAGCCCCAATGTTTAATCCGTTATCGGAAATTATTTGTAACTTTCGACAAGTAGAACAAAGAATGGAACAGGTAGACGGTTGAAATCTTTGTATATATTGCTTCTATATAGTCTAAGAAACATATATGCATAGCATCCAAACAGTACAATTCGCCAATTTTTTGTTCTTCAAGTTTAAGTGAACTACGAGCCCCATTGTTAATCCTTTAAAGGAAATTATTTGTAAATTTCGACAAGTAGAACAATGAATAGTACAGGTAGACGGGTGAAATCTTTCTATATATTGTTTCTAAATAGTCTAAGAAACATATATGCAAAGCATCCAAACAGTACAATTCGCCAATTTTTTGTTCTTCAAGTTTAAGTGAACTACGAGCCCAATTGTTAATCCTTTATAGGAAATTATTTGTAAATTTCGACAAGTAGAACAATGAATGGAACAGGTAAACGGTTGAAATCAATGTATATATTGCTTCTATAAAGTCTAAGAAACATATAAGCAAAGCATCCAAACAGTACCATTCGCCAATTTTTTGTTCTTCAAGTTTAAGTGAACAATGAGCCCCAATGTTTAATCCGTTATCGGAAATTATTTGTAACTTTCGACAAGTAGAACAAAGAATGGAACAGGTAGACGGGTGAAATCTTTCTATATATTGTTTCTAAATAGTCTAAGAAACATATATGCAAAGCATCCAAACAGTACAATTCGCCAATTTTTTGTTCTTCAAGTTTAAGTGAACTACGAGCCCAATTGTTAATCCTTTAAAGGAAATTATTTGTAAATTTCGACAAGTAGAACAATGAATGGATCATGTAGACGGCTGAAATCATTGTATATATTGCTTCTATATAGTCTACGAAACATATATGCAAAGCATCCAAACTGTACAATTCGCCAATTTTTTGTTCTTCAAGTTTAAGTGAACTACGAGCCCCATTGTTAATCCTTTAACGGAAATTAATTGTAACTTTCTACAAGTAGAACAATGATTGGAACACGTAGACGGTTGAAATCTTTGTATATATTGCTTCCATATAGTCTAAGAAACATGTACGCAAAGCATCCAAACAGTACCATTCGCCAATTTTTTGTTCTTCAAGTTTAAGTGAACAATGAGCCCCAATGGTTAATCCTTTATCGGAAATTATTTGTAATTTTCGACAAGTAGAACAATGAATGGAACAGGTAGACGGTTGACATCTTTGTATATATTGCTTCCATATAATCTAGGAAACATATATGCAAAGCATCTAAACAGTAACAATCGCCAATTTTTTGTTCTTCAAGTTTAAGTGAACTACGAGCCCCATTGTTAATCCTTTAAAGGAAATTATTTGTAAATTTCGACAAGTAGAACAATGAATGGAACAGGTAGACTGTTGAAATCATTGTATATATTGCTACCATATAGTCTAAGAAACATATATGCATAGCGTCCAAACAGTACAATTCGCCAATTTTTTGCTCTTCAAGTTTAAGTGAACTACGAGCCCCATTGTTAATTCTTTAAAGGAAATTATTTGTAAATTTCGGCAACTAGAACAATGAATGGAACAGGTAGACTGTTGAAATCCTTGTATATATTGCTTCTATATAGTCTAAGAAACATATATGCAAAGCATCCAAACTGTACCATTCGCCAATTTTTTGTTCTTCAAGTTTAAGTGAACAACGAGCCCCAATGGTTAATCCTTTATCGGAAATTATTTGTAAATTTCGACAAGTAGAACAATGAATGGAACAGGTAGACGGTTGAAATCTTTGTATATATTGCGTCTATATAGTCTAAGAAACATATATGCAAAGCATCCAAACAGTACCATTCGCCAATTTTTTGTTCTTCAAGTTTAAGTGAACTACGATCCCCATTGTTAATCCTTTAAAGGAAATTATTTGTAAATTTCGACAAGTAGAACAATGAATGGAACAGATAGACGGTTGAAATCAATGTATATATTGCTTCTATATAGTCTAAGAAACCTATATGCAAAGCATCTAAACAGTAACAATCGCCAATTTTTTGATCTTCAAGTTTAAGTGAACAGCGAGCCCCATTGATAATCATGAAATGGAAATTATTTGTAACTTTCTACAAGTAGAACAATGAATAGTACAGGTAGACGGGTGAAATCTTTCTATATATTGCTTCTAAATAGTCTAAGAAACATATATGCAAAGTATCCAAACAGTACAATTCGCCAATTTTTTATTCTTCAAGTTTAAGTGAACTACGAGCCCAATTGTTAATCCTTTAAAGGAAATTATTTGTAAATATCGACAAGTAGAACAATGAATGGATCATGTAGACGGTTGAAGTCATTGTATATATTGCTTCTATATAGTCTACGAAACATATATGCAAAGCATCCAAACAGTACAATTCGCCAATTTTTTGTTCTTCAAGTATATGTGAACTACGAGCCCCATTGTTAATCCTTTAACGGAAATTAATTGTAACTTTCTACAAGTAGAACAATGATTGGAACACGTAGACGGTTGAAATCTTTGTATATATTGCTTCCATATAGTCTAAGAAACATGTACGCAAAGCATCCAAACAGTACCATTCGCCAATATTTTGGTCTTCAAGTTTAAGTGAACAATGAGCCCCATTGTTAATCCTTTATCGGAAATTATTTGTAACCTTCGAAAAGTAGAACAATGAATGGAACAGGTAGACGCTTGAAATCTTTGTATATATTGCTTCTATATAGTCTAAGAAACATATATGCAAAGCATCCAAACAGTACAATTCGTCAATTTTTTGTTCTCCATTTTTAAGTGAACAACGAGCCCCATTGATAATCATGAAACGGAAATTATTTGTAACTTTCTACAAGAAGAACAATGAATGGAACAGGTAGACGGTTGAAATCAATGTATATATTGCTGCTATATAGTCTAAGAAACATATATGCAAAGCATCCAAACAGTACCATTCGGCAATTTTTTGTTCTTCAAGTTTAAGTGAACTACGAGCCCCATTGTTAATCCTTTATAGGAAATTATTTGTAACTTCCGACAAGTAGAACAATGAATGGAACAGGTAGACGGTTGAAATCAATGAATATATTGCTTCTATAAAGTCTAAGAAACATATATGCAAAGCATCCAAACAGTACCATTCGGCAATTTTTTGTTCTTCAAGTTTAAGTGAACTACGAGCCCCATTGTTAATCCTTTATAGGAAATTATTTGTAACTTCCGACAAGTAGAACAATGAATGGAACAGGTAGACGGTTGAAATCAATGAATATATTGCTTCTATAAAGTCTAAGAAACATATATGCAAAGCATCCAAACAGTACCATTCGCCAATTTTTTGTTCTCCAAGTTTAAGTGAACAATGAGCCCCATTGTTAATCCTTTAAAGGAAATTATTTGTAAATTTCGACAAGTAGAACAATGATTGGAACACGTAGACGGTTGAAATCTTTGTATATATTGCTTCCATATAGTCTAAGAAACATGTACGCAAAGCATCCAAACAGTACCATTCGCCAATTTTTTGGTCTTCAAGTTTAAGTGAACAATGAGCCCCAATGGTTAATCCTTTATCGGAAATTATTTGTAATTTTCGACAAGTCGAACAAAGAATGGAACAGGTAGACGATAGAAATATTTGTATATATTGCTTCTATATAGTCTAAGAAACATATATGCAAAGCATCCAAACAGTACAATTCGCCAATTTATTGTTCTTCAAGTTTAAGTTAACAACGAGCCCCATTGATAATCATGAAACGGAAATTATTTGTAACTTTCTACAAGTAGAACAATGAATGGAACTGGTAGACGGTTGAAATCAATGTATATATTGCTGCTATATAGTCTAAGAAACATATATGCAAAGCATCCAAACAGTACCATTCGCCAATTTTTTGTTCTTCATGTTTAAGTGAACAACGAGCCCCAATGGTTAATCCATTATCGGAAATTATTTGTAACTTCCGACAAGTAGAACAATGAATGGAACTGGTAGACGGTTGAAATCAATGTATATATTGCTGCTATATAGTCTAAGAAACATATATGCAAAGCATCCAAACAGTACCATTCGCCAATTTTTTGTTCTTCATGTTTAAGTGAACAACGAGCCCCAATGGTTAATCCATTATCGGAAATTATTTGTAACTTCCGACAAGTAGAACAATGAATGGAACTGGTAGACGGTTGAAATCAATGTATATATTGCTGCTATATAGTCTAAGAAACATATATGCAAAGCATCCAAACAGTACCATTCGCCAATTTTTTGTTCTTCATGTTTAAGTGAACAACGAGCCCCAATGGTTAATCCTTTATCCGTAATTATTTGTAACTTTCGACAAGTAGAACACTGAATGGAACAGGTAGACTGTTGAAATCCTTGTATATATTGCGTCTATATAGTCTAAGAAACATATATGCAAAGCTTCCAAACAGTACCATTCGCCACTTTTTTGTTCTTCAAGTTTAAGTGAACAACGAGCCCCATTGTTAATCCTTTAAAGGAAATTATTTGTAAATTTCGACAAGTAGAACAATGAATGGAACAGGTAGACGGTTGAAATCCTTGTATATATTGCGTCTATATAGTCTAAGAAACATATATGCAAAGCATCCAAACAGTACCATTCGCCACTTTTTTGTTCTTCAAGTTTAAGTGAACAACGAGCCCCATTGTTAATCCTTTAAAGGAAATTATTTGTAAATTTCGACAAGTAGAACAATGATTGGAACACGTAGACGGTTGAAATCTTTGTATATATTGCTTCCATATAGTCTCAGAAACATGTACGCAAAGCATCCAAACAGTACCATTCGCCGATTTTTTGTTCTTCAAGTTTAAGTGAACTACGAGCCCCATTGTTAATCCTTTAACGGAAATTAATTGTAACTTTCTACAAGTAGAACAATGAATGGAACAGGTAGACGGTTGAAATCAATGTATATATTGCTTCTATATAGTCTAAGAAACATATATGCAAAGCATCCAAACAGTACCATTCGCCAATTTTTAGTTTTTCAAGTTTAAGTGAACAATGAGCCCCAATGGTTAATCCTTTATCGGTAATTATTTGTAACTTTCGACAAGTAGAACAATGAATGGAACAGGTAGACGGTTGAAATTCTTGTATATATTGCGTCTATATAGTCTAAGAAACATATATGCAAAGCATCCAAACAGTACAATTCGCCAATTTTTTGTTCTTCAAGTTTAAGTAAACTACGATCCACATTGTTAATCCCTTAACGGAAATTATTTGTAACTTTCGACTAGTAGAACAATGAATGGAACTGGTACACGGTTGAAATCTTTTTATATATTGCTTCTATATAGTCTAAGAAACATGTACGCAAAGCATCCAAACAGTACCATTCGCCAATTTTTTGTTCTTCAAGTTTAAGTGTACAATGAGCCCCAATGGTTAATCCTTTATCGGAAATTATTTGTAAATTTCGACAAGTAGAACAATGAATGGAACTGGTAGACGGTTGAAATCTTTGTATATATTGCTTCTATATAGTCTAAGAAACATATATGCAAAGCATCCAAACAGTACAATTCGCCAATTTATTGTTCTTCAAGTTTAAGTGAACAACGAGCCCCATTGTTAATCCTTTAAAGGAAATTATTTGTAACTTTCGACAAGTAGAACAATGAATGGAACAGGTAGACGGTTGAAATCGTTGTATATATTGCTTCTATATAGTCTAAGAAACATATATGCAAAGCATCCAAACAGTACAGTTCGCCAATTTTTTGTTCAACAAATTTAAGTGAACAACGAGCCCCATTGTTAATCCTTTAAAGGAAATTATTTGTAACTTTCGACAAGTAGAACAATGAATGGAACAGGTAGACGGTTGAAATCTTTGTATATATTGCTTCTATATAGTCTAAGAAACATATATGCAAAGCATCCAAACAGTACCATTCGCCAATTTTTTGTTCTTCAAGTTTAAGTGAACAACGAGCCCCAATGGTTAATCCTTTATCCGTAATTATTTGTAACTTTCGACAAGTAGAACACTGAATGGAACAGGTAGACTGTTGAAATCCTTGTATATATTGCGTCTATATAGTCTAAGAAACATATATGCAAAGCTTCCAAACAGTACCATTCGCCACTTTTTTGTTCTTCAAGTTTAAGTGAACAACGAGCCCCATTGTTAATCCTTTAAAGGAAATTATTTGTAAATTTCGACAAGTAGAACAATGAATGGAACAGGTAGACGGTTGAAATCCTTGTATATATTGCGTCTATATAGTCTAAGAAACATATATGCAAAGCATCCAAACAGTACCATTCGCCACTTTTTTGTTCTTCAAGTTTAAGTGAACAACGAGCCCCATTGTTAATCCTTTAAAGGAAATTATTTGTAAATTTCGACAAGTAGAACAATGATTGGAACACGTAGACGGTTGAAATCTTTGTATATATTGCTTCCATATAGTCTCAGAAACATGTACGCAAAGCATCCAAACAGTACCATTCGCCGATTTTTTGTTCTTCAAGTTTAAGTGAACTACGAGCCCCATTGTTAATCCTTTAACGGAAATTAATTGTAACTTTCTACAAGTAGAACAATGAATGGAACAGGTAGACGGTTGAAATCAATGTATATATTGCTTCTATATAGTCTAAGAAACATATATGCAAAGCATCCAAACAGTACCATTCGCCAATTTTTAGTTTTTCAAGTTTAAGTGAACAATGAGCCCCAATGGTTAATCCTTTATCGGTAATTATTTGTAACTTTCGACAAGTAGAACAATGAATGGAACAGGTAGACGGTTGAAATTCTTGTATATATTGCGTCTATATAGTCTAAGAAACATATATGCAAAGCATCCAAACAGTACAATTCGCCAATTTTTTGTTCTTCAAGTTTAAGTAAACTACGATCCACATTGTTAATCCCTTAACGGAAATTATTTGTAACTTTCGACTAGTAGAACAATGAATGGAACTGGTACACGGTTGAAATCTTTTTATATATTGCTTCTATATAGTCTAAGAAACATGTACGCAAAGCATCCAAACAGTACCATTCGCCAATTTTTTGTTCTTCAAGTTTAAGTGTACAATGAGCCCCAATGGTTAATCCTTTATCGGAAATTATTTGTAAATTTCGACAAGTAGAACAATGAATGGAACTGGTAGACGGTTGAAATCTTTGTATATATTGCTTCTATATAGTCTAAGAAACATATATGCAAAGCATCCAAACAGTACAATTCGCCAATTTATTGTTCTTCAAGTTTAAGTGAACAACGAGCCCCATTGTTAATCCTTTAAAGGAAATTATTTGTAACTTTCGACAAGTAGAACAATGAATGGAACAGGTAGACGGTTGAAATCGTTGTATATATTGCTTCTATATAGTCTAAGAAACATATATGCAAAGCATCCAAACAGTACAGTTCGCCAATTTTTTGTTCAACAAATTTAAGTGAACAACGAGCCCCATTGTTAATCCTTTAAAGGAAATTATTTGTAACTTTCGACAAGTAGAACAATGAATGGAACAGGTAGACGGTTGAAATCTTTGTATATATTGCTTCTATATAGTCTAAGAAACATATATGCAAAGCATCCAAACAGTACCATTCGCCAATTTTTTGTTCTTCAAGTTTAAGTGAACAATGAGCCCCAATGGTTAATCCGTTATCGGAAATTATTTGTAACTTGCGACAAGTAGAACAATGAGTGGAACAGTTAGACGGTTGAAATCAATGTATATATTGCTTCTATATAGTCTAAGAAACATATATGCAAAGCATCCAAACAGTACCATTCGCCAATTTTTTGTTCTTCAAGTTTAAGTGAACAATGAGCCCCATTGTTAATCCTTTATCGGAAATTATTTGTAACTTTCGACAAGTAGAACAATAAATGGATCAGGTAGACGGTTGAAATCATTGTATATATTGCTTCTATATAATCTACGAAACATATATGCAAAGCATCCAAACAGTACAATTCGCCAATTTTTTGTTCTTCAAGTTTAAGTGAACAATTAGCCCCAATGCTTAATCCGTTATCGGATATTATTTGTAACTTTCGACAAGTAGAACAATGAATGGAACAGGTAGACGGTTGAAATCATTGTATATATTGCTTCTATATAGTCTAAGAAACATATATGCAAAGCATCCAAACAGTACAATTCGACAATTTTTTGTTCTTCAAGTTTAGTGAACAATGAGCCCCAATGGTTAATCCTTTATCGGAAATTATTTGTAATTTTCGACAAGTAGAACAATGAATGGAACAGGTAGACGGTTGATATCTTTGTATATATTGCTTCTATATAGTCTAAGAAACATATATGCAAAGCATCCAAACAGTACAATTCGACAATTTTTTGTTCTTCAAGTTTAAGTGAACAATGAGCCCCAATGGTTAATCCGTTATCGGAAATGATTTGTAACTTTCGACTAGTAGAACAATGAATGGAACAGGTAGACTGTTGAAATCATTGTATATTTTGCTTCTATATAGTCTAAGAAACATATATGCAAAGCATCCAAACAGTAACAATCGCCAATTTTTTGTTCTTCAAGTATAAGTGAACTACGAGCCCCATTGATAATCATGAAATGGAAATTATTTGTAACTTTCTACAAGTAGAACAATGAATAGTACAGGTAGACGGGTGAAATCTTTCTATATATTGCATCTAAATAGTCTAAGAAACATACATGCAAAGCATCCAAACAGTACCATTCGCCAATTTTTTGTTCTTCAAGTTTAAGTGAACTACGAGCCCCATTGTTAATCCTTTAAAGGAAATTATTTGTAAATTTCGACAAGTAGAACAAAGAATTGAACAGGTAGACTGTTGAAATCATTGTATATATTGCTTCTATATTGTCTAAGAAACATATATGCAAAGCATCCAAACAGTACAATTCGCCAATTTCTTGTTCTTCAAGTTTAAGTAAACTACGATTCCCATTGTTAATCCCTTAACGGAAATTATTTCTAACTTTCGACAAGTAGAACAATGAATGGAACAGGTAGACGGTTGAAATCATTGTATATATTGCTTCTATATAGTCTAAGAAACATATCTGCAAATCATCCACACAGTACAATTCGCCAATTATTTGATCTTCAAGTTTAAGTGAACTACGAGCCCCATTGTTAATACTTTAACGGTAATGATTTGTAACTTGCGACAAGTAGAACAATGAATGGAACAGGTAGACGGTTGAAATCAATGTATATATTGCTTCTATATAGTCTAAGAAACATATATGCAAAGCATCCAAACAGTACCATTCGCCAATTTTTTGTTCTTCTAGTTTAAGTGAACAAGGAGCCCCAATGGTTAATCCTTTATCGGAAATTACTTGTAACTTTCGACAAGTAGAACAATGAATGGAACAGGTAGACGGTTGAAATCTTTGTATATATTGCTTCTATATAATGTAAGAAACATATATGCAAAGCATCCAAACAGTACCATTCGCCAATTTTCTGTTCTTCAAGTTTAAGTGAACTACGAGCCCCATTGTTAATTCTTTAAAGGAAATTATTTGTAAATTTCGGCAAGTAGAACAATGAATGGAACAGGTAGACTGTTGAAATCCTTGTATATATTGCTTCTATATAGTCTAAGAAACATATATGCAAAGCATCCAAACAGTACCATTCGCCAATTTTTTGTTCTTCTAGTTTAAGTGAACAACGAGCCCCAATGGTTAATCCTTCATCGGAAATTATTTGTAACTTTCGACAAGTAGAACAATGAATGGAACAGGTAGACGGTTGAAATCTTTGTATATATTGCGTCTATATAGTCTAAGAAACATATATGCAAAGCATCCAAACAGTACCATTCGCCAATTTTTTGTTCTTCAAGTTTAAGTGAACAATGAGCCCCAATGGTTAATCATTTATCCGTAATTATTTGTAACTTTCGACAAGTAGAACAATGAATGGAACAGGTAGACGGTTGAAATCCTTGTATATATTGCGTCTATATAGTCTAAGAAATATATATGCAAAGCATCCAAACAGTACAATTCGCCAATTTATTGTTCTTCAAGTTTAAGTGAACAACGAGCCCCATTGTTAATCCTTTAAAGGAAATTATTTGTAAATTTCGACAAGTAGAACAATGATTGGAACAAGTAGACGGTTGAAATCTTTGTATATATTGCTTCCATATAGTCTAAGAAACATGTACGCAAAGCATCCAAACCGTACCATTCGCCAATTTTTTGTTCTTCAAGTTTAAGTGAACAATGAGCCCCAATGGTTAATCCTTTATCGGAAATTATTTGTAATTTTCGACAAGTAGAACAATGAATGGAACAGGTAGACGGTTGAAATCATTGTATATATTGCTTCTATATAGTCTAAGAAACATATATGCAAAGCATCCAAACAGTACAATTTGCCAATTTTTTGTTCTTCAAGTTTAAGTGAACAATGAGCCCCATTGTTAATCCTTTATCGGAAATTATTTGTAACTTTCGACCAGTAGAACAATGAATGGAACAGGTAGACGGTTGAAATCTTTGTATATATTGCTTCTATATAGTCTAAGAAACATATATGCAAAGCATCCAAACAGTACCATTCGCCAATTATTTCATCTTCATGTTTAAGTGAACTACGAGCCCCATTGTTAATACTTTAACGGAAATTATTTGTAACTTCCGACAAGTAGAACAATGAATGGAACAGGTAGACGGTTGAAATCAATGTATATATTGCTTCTATATAGTCTAAGAAACATATATGCAAAGCATCCAAACAGCAGCATTCGCCAATTTTTTGTTCTTCAAGTTTAAGTGAACAATGAGCCCCATTGTTAATCCTTTATCGGAAATTATTTGTAACTTTCGACAAGTAGAACAATGAATGGAATTGGTAGACGGTTGAAATCATTGTATATATTGCTTCTATATAGTCTAAGAAACATATATGCAAAGCGTCCAAACAGTACAATTCGCCAATTATTTGATCTTCAAGTTTAAGTGAACTACGAGCCCCATTGTTAATACTTTAACGGAAATTATTTGTAACTTGCGACAAGTAGACCAATGAATGGAACAGATAGCCGGTTGAAATCAATGTATATATTGCTTCTATATAGTCTAAGAAACATATATGCAAAGCATCCAAACAGTACCATTCGCCAATTTTTCTTTCTTCAAGTTTAAGTGAACAACGAGCCCCATTGTTAATCCTTTATCGGAAATTATTTGTAACCTTCGAAAAGTAGAACAATGAATGGAACAGGTAGACGCTTGAAATCTTTGTATATATTGCTTCTATATAGTCTAAGAAACATATATGCAAAGCATCCAAACAGTACAATTCGTCAATTTTTTGTTCTCCATTTTTAAGTGAACAACGAGCCCCATTGATAATCATGAAACGGAAATTATTTGTAACTTTCTACAAGAAGAACAATGAATGGAACAGGTAGACGGTTGAAATCAATGTATATATTGCTGCTATATAGTCTAAGAAACATATATGCAAAGCATCCAAACAGTACCATTCGGCAATTTTTTGTTCTTCAAGTTTAAGTGAACTACGAGCCCCATTGTTAATCCTTTATAGGAAATTATTTGTAACTTCCGACAAGTAGAACAATGAATGGAACAGGTAGACGGTTGAAATCAATGAATATATTGCTTCTATAAAGTCTAAGAAACATATATGCAAAGCATCCAAACAGTACCATTCGCCAATTTTTTGTTCTCCAAGTTTAAGTGAACAATGAGCCCCATTGTTAATCCTTTAAAGGAAATTATTTGTAAATTTCGACAAGTAGAACAATGATTGGAACACGTAGACGGTTGAAATCTTTGTATATATTGCTTCCATATAGTCTAAGAAACATGTACGCAAAGCATCCAAACAGTACCATTCGCCAATTTTTTGGTCTTCAAGTTTAAGTGAACAATGAGCCCCAATGGTTAATCCTTTATCGGAAATTATTTGTAATTTTCGACAAGTCGAACAAAGAATGGAACAGGTAGACGATAGAAATATTTGTATATATTGCTTCTATATAGTCTAAGAAACATATATGCAAAGCATCCAAACAGTACAATTCGCCAATTTATTGTTCTTCAAGTTTAAGTTAACAACGAGCCCCATTGATAATCATGAAACGGAAATTATTTGTAACTTTCTACAAGTAGAACAATGAATGGAACTGGTAGACGGTTGAAATCAATGTATATATTGCTGCTATATAGTCTAAGAAACATATATGCAAAGCATCCAAACAGTACCATTCGCCAATTTTTTGTTCTTCATGTTTAAGTGAACAACGAGCCCCAATGGTTAATCCATTATCGGAAATTATTTGTAACTTCCGACAAGTAGAACAATGAATGGAACTGGTAGACGGTTGAAATCAATGTATATATTGCTGCTATATAGTCTAAGAAACATATATGCAAAGCATCCAAACAGTACCATTCGCCAATTTTTTGTTCTTCATGTTTAAGTGAACAACGAGCCCCAATGGTTAATCCATTATCGGAAATTATTTGTAACTTCCGACAAGTAGAACAATGAATGGAACTGGTAGACGGTTGAAATCAATGTATATATTGCTGCTATATAGTCTAAGAAACATATATGCAAAGCATCCAAACAGTACCATTCGCCAATTTTTTGTTCTTCATGTTTAAGTGAACAACGAGCCCCAATGGTTAATCCTTTATCCGTAATTATTTGTAACTTTCGACAAGTAGAACACTGAATGGAACAGGTAGACTGTTGAAATCCTTGTATATATTGCGTCTATATAGTCTAAGAAACATATATGCAAAGCATCCAAACAGTACCATTCGCCAATTATTTCATCTTCATGTTTAAGTGAACTACGAGCCCCATTGTTAATACTTTAACGGAAATTATTTGTAACTTCCGACAAGTAGAACAATGAATGGAACAGGTAGACGGTTGAAATCGTTGTATATATTGCTTCTATATAGTCTAAGAAACATATATGCAAAGCATCCAAACAGTACAGTTCGCCAATTTTTTGTTCAACAAATTTAAGTGAACAACGAGCCCCATTGTTAATCCTTTAAAGGAAATTATTTGTAACTTTCGACAAGTAGAACAATGAATGGAACAGGTAGACGGTTGAAATCTTTGTATATATTGCTTCTATATAGTCTAAGAAACATATATGCAAAGCATCCAAACAGTACCATTCGCCAATTTTTTGTTCTTCAAGTTTAAGTGAACAATGAGCCCCAATGGTTAATCCGTTATCGGAAATTATTTGTAACTTGCGACAAGTAGAACAATGAGTGGAACAGTTAGACGGTTGAAATCAATGTATATATTGCTTCTATATAGTCTAAGAAACATATATGCAAAGCATCCAAACAGTACCATTCGCCAATTTTTTGTTCTTCAAGTTTAAGTGAACAATGAGCCCCATTGTTAATCCTTTATCGGAAATTATTTGTAACTTTCGACAAGTAGAACAATAAATGGATCAGGTAGACGGTTGAAATCATTGTATATATTGCTTCTATATAATCTACGAAACATATATGCAAAGCATCCAAACAGTACAATTCGCCAATTTTTTGTTCTTCAAGTTTAAGTGAACAATTAGCCCCAATGCTTAATCCGTTATCGGATATTATTTGTAACTTTCGACAAGTAGAACAATGAATGGAACAGGTAGACGGTTGAAATCATTGTATATATTGCTTCTATATAGTCTAAGAAACATATATGCAAAGCATCCAAACAGTACAATTCGACAATTTTTTGTTCTTCAAGTTTAGTGAACAATGAGCCCCAATGGTTAATCCTTTATCGGAAATTATTTGTAATTTTCGACAAGTAGAACAATGAATGGAACAGGTAGACGGTTGATATCTTTGTATATATTGCTTCTATATAGTCTAAGAAACATATATGCAAAGCATCCAAACAGTACAATTCGACAATTTTTTGTTCTTCAAGTTTAAGTGAACAATGAGCCCCAATGGTTAATCCGTTATCGGAAATGATTTGTAACTTTCGACTAGTAGAACAATGAATGGAACAGGTAGACTGTTGAAATCATTGTATATTTTGCTTCTATATAGTCTAAGAAACATATATGCAAAGCATCCAAACAGTAACAATCGCCAATTTTTTGTTCTTCAAGTATAAGTGAACTACGAGCCCCATTGATAATCATGAAATGGAAATTATTTGTAACTTTCTACAAGTAGAACAATGAATAGTACAGGTAGACGGGTGAAATCTTTCTATATATTGCATCTAAATAGTCTAAGAAACATACATGCAAAGCATCCAAACAGTACCATTCGCCAATTTTTTGTTCTTCAAGTTTAAGTGAACTACGAGCCCCATTGTTAATCCTTTAAAGGAAATTATTTGTAAATTTCGACAAGTAGAACAAAGAATTGAACAGGTAGACTGTTGAAATCATTGTATATATTGCTTCTATATTGTCTAAGAAACATATATGCAAAGCATCCAAACAGTACAATTCGCCAATTTCTTGTTCTTCAAGTTTAAGTAAACTACGATTCCCATTGTTAATCCCTTAACGGAAATTATTTCTAACTTTCGACAAGTAGAACAATGAATGGAACAGGTAGACGGTTGAAATCATTGTATATATTGCTTCTATATAGTCTAAGAAACATATCTGCAAATCATCCACACAGTACAATTCGCCAATTATTTGATCTTCAAGTTTAAGTGAACTACGAGCCCCATTGTTAATACTTTAACGGTAATGATTTGTAACTTGCGACAAGTAGAACAATGAATGGAACAGGTAGACGGTTGAAATCAATGTATATATTGCTTCTATATAGTCTAAGAAACATATATGCAAAGCATCCAAACAGTACCATTCGCCAATTTTTTGTTCTTCTAGTTTAAGTGAACAAGGAGCCCCAATGGTTAATCCTTTATCGGAAATTACTTGTAACTTTCGACAAGTAGAACAATGAATGGAACAGGTAGACGGTTGAAATCTTTGTATATATTGCTTCTATATAATGTAAGAAACATATATGCAAAGCATCCAAACAGTACCATTCGCCAATTTTCTGTTCTTCAAGTTTAAGTGAACTACGAGCCCCATTGTTAATTCTTTAAAGGAAATTATTTGTAAATTTCGGCAAGTAGAACAATGAATGGAACAGGTAGACTGTTGAAATCCTTGTATATATTGCTTCTATATAGTCTAAGAAACATATATGCAAAGCATCCAAACAGTACCATTCGCCAATTTTTTGTTCTTCTAGTTTAAGTGAACAACGAGCCCCAATGGTTAATCCTTCATCGGAAATTATTTGTAACTTTCGACAAGTAGAACAATGAATGGAACAGGTAGACGGTTGAAATCTTTGTATATATTGCGTCTATATAGTCTAAGAAACATATATGCAAAGCATCCAAACAGTACCATTCGCCAATTTTTTGTTCTTCAAGTTTAAGTGAACAATGAGCCCCAATGGTTAATCATTTATCCGTAATTATTTGTAACTTTCGACAAGTAGAACAATGAATGGAACAGGTAGACGGTTGAAATCCTTGTATATATTGCGTCTATATAGTCTAAGAAATATATATGCAAAGCATCCAAACAGTACAATTCGCCAATTTATTGTTCTTCAAGTTTAAGTGAACAACGAGCCCCATTGTTAATCCTTTAAAGGAAATTATTTGTAAATTTCGACAAGTAGAACAATGATTGGAACAAGTAGACGGTTGAAATCTTTGTATATATTGCTTCCATATAGTCTAAGAAACATGTACGCAAAGCATCCAAACCGTACCATTCGCCAATTTTTTGTTCTTCAAGTTTAAGTGAACAATGAGCCCCAATGGTTAATCCTTTATCGGAAATTATTTGTAATTTTCGACAAGTAGAACAATGAATGGAACAGGTAGACGGTTGAAATCATTGTATATATTGCTTCTATATAGTCTAAGAAACATATATGCAAAGCATCCAAACAGTACAATTTGCCAATTTTTTGTTCTTCAAGTTTAAGTGAACAATGAGCCCCATTGTTAATCCTTTATCGGAAATTATTTGTAACTTTCGACCAGTAGAACAATGAATGGAACAGGTAGACGGTTGAAATCTTTGTATATATTGCTTCTATATAGTCTAAGAAACATATATGCAAAGCATCCAAACAGTACCATTCGCCAATTATTTCATCTTCATGTTTAAGTGAACTACGAGCCCCATTGTTAATACTTTAACGGAAATTATTTGTAACTTCCGACAAGTAGAACAATGAATGGAACAGGTAGACGGTTGAAATCAATGTATATATTGCTTCTATATAGTCTAAGAAACATATATGCAAAGCATCCAAACAGCAGCATTCGCCAATTTTTTGTTCTTCAAGTTTAAGTGAACAATGAGCCCCATTGTTAATCCTTTATCGGAAATTATTTGTAACTTTCGACAAGTAGAACAATGAATGGAATTGGTAGACGGTTGAAATCATTGTATATATTGCTTCTATATAGTCTAAGAAACATATATGCAAAGCGTCCAAACAGTACAATTCGCCAATTATTTGATCTTCAAGTTTAAGTGAACTACGAGCCCCATTGTTAATACTTTAACGGAAATTATTTGTAACTTGCGACAAGTAGACCAATGAATGGAACAGATAGCCGGTTGAAATCAATGTATATATTGCTTCTATATAGTCTAAGAAACATATATGCAAAGCATCCAAACAGTACCATTCGCCAATTTTTCTTTCTTCAAGTTTAAGTGAACAACGAGCCCCATTGTTAATCCTTTATCGGAAATTATTTGTAACCTTCGAAAAGTAGAACAATGAATGGAACAGGTAGACGCTTGAAATCTTTGTATATATTGCTTCTATATAGTCTAAGAAACATATATGCAAAGCATCCAAACAGTACAATTCGTCAATTTTTTGTTCTCCATTTTTAAGTGAACAACGAGCCCCATTGATAATCATGAAACGGAAATTATTTGTAACTTTCTACAAGAAGAACAATGAATGGAACAGGTAGACGGTTGAAATCAATGTATATATTGCTGCTATATAGTCTAAGAAACATATATGCAAAGCATCCAAACAGTACCATTCGGCAATTTTTTGTTCTTCAAGTTTAAGTGAACTACGAGCCCCATTGTTAATCCTTTATAGGAAATTATTTGTAACTTCCGACAAGTAGAACAATGAATGGAACAGGTAGACGGTTGAAATCAATGAATATATTGCTTCTATAAAGTCTAAGAAACATATATGCAAAGCATCCAAACAGTACCATTCGCCAATTTTTTGTTCTCCAAGTTTAAGTGAACAATGAGCCCCATTGTTAATCCTTTAAAGGAAATTATTTGTAAATTTCGACAAGTAGAACAATGATTGGAACACGTAGACGGTTGAAATCTTTGTATATATTGCTTCCATATAGTCTAAGAAACATGTACGCAAAGCATCCAAACAGTACCATTCGCCAATTTTTTGGTCTTCAAGTTTAAGTGAACAATGAGCCCCAATGGTTAATCCTTTATCGGAAATTATTTGTAATTTTCGACAAGTCGAACAAAGAATGGAACAGGTAGACGATAGAAATATTTGTATATATTGCTTCTATATAGTCTAAGAAACATATATGCAAAGCATCCAAACAGTACAATTCGCCAATTTATTGTTCTTCAAGTTTAAGTTAACAACGAGCCCCATTGATAATCATGAAACGGAAATTATTTGTAACTTTCTACAAGTAGAACAATGAATGGAACTGGTAGACGGTTGAAATCAATGTATATATTGCTGCTATATAGTCTAAGAAACATATATGCAAAGCATCCAAACAGTACCATTCGCCAATTTTTTGTTCTTCATGTTTAAGTGAACAACGAGCCCCAATGGTTAATCCATTATCGGAAATTATTTGTAACTTCCGACAAGTAGAACAATGAATGGAACTGGTAGACGGTTGAAATCAATGTATATATTGCTGCTATATAGTCTAAGAAACATATATGCAAAGCATCCAAACAGTACCATTCGCCAATTTTTTGTTCTTCATGTTTAAGTGAACAACGAGCCCCAATGGTTAATCCATTATCGGAAATTATTTGTAACTTCCGACAAGTAGAACAATGAATGGAACTGGTAGACGGTTGAAATCAATGTATATATTGCTGCTATATAGTCTAAGAAACATATATGCAAAGCATCCAAACAGTACCATTCGCCAATTTTTTGTTCTTCATGTTTAAGTGAACAACGAGCCCCAATGGTTAATCCTTTATCCGTAATTATTTGTAACTTTCGACAAGTAGAACACTGAATGGAACAGGTAGACTGTTGAAATCCTTGTATATATTGCGTCTATATAGTCTAAGAAACATATATGCAAAGCATCCAAACAGTACCATTCGCCACTTTTTTGTTCTTCAAGTTTAAGTGAACAACGAGCCCCATTGTTAATCCTTTAAAGGAAATTATTTGTAAATTTCGACAAGTAGAACAATGAATGGAACAGGTAGACGGTTGAAATCCTTGTATATATTGCGTCTATATAGTCTAAGAAACATATATGCAAAGCATCCAAACAGTACCATTCGCCACTTTTTTGTTCTTCAAGTTTAAGTGAACAACGAGCCCCATTGTTAATCCTTTAAAGGAAATTATTTGTAAATTTCGACAAGTAGAACAATGATTGGAACACGTAGACGGTTGAAATCTTTGTATATATTGCTTCCATATAGTCTCAGAAACATGTACGCAAAGCATCCAAACAGTACCATTCGCCAATTTTTTGTTCTTCAAGTTTAAGTGAACTACGAGCCCCATTGTTAATCCTTTAACGGAAATTAATTGTAACTTTCTACAAGTAGAACAATGAATGGAACAGGTAGACGGTTGAAATCAATGTATATATTGCTTCTATATAGTCTAAGAAACATATATGCAAAGCATCCAAACAGTACCATTCGCCAATTTTTAGTTTTTCAAGTTTAAGTGAACAATGAGCCCCAATGGTTAATCCTTTATCGGTAATTATTTGTAACTTTCGACAAGTAGAACAATGAATGGAACAGGTAGACGGTTGAAATTCTTGTATATATTGCGTCTATATAGTCTAAGAAACATATATGCAAAGCATCCAAACAGTACAATTCGCCAATTTTTTGTTCTGCAAGTTTAAGTAAACTACGATCCACATTGTTAATCCCTTAACGGAAATTATTTGTAACTTTCGACTAGTAGAACAATGAATGGAACTGGTACACGGTTGAAATCTTTTTATATATTGCTTCTATATAGTCTAAGAAACATGTACGCAAAGCATCCAAACAGTACCATTCGCCAATTTTTTGTTCTTCAAGTTTAAGTGTACAATGAGCCCCAATGGTTAATCCTTTATCGGAAATTATTTGTAAATTTCGACAAGTAGAACAATGAATGGAACTGGTAGACGGTTGAAATCTTTGTATATATTGCTTCTATATAGTCTAAGAAACATATATGCAAAGCATCCAAACAGTACAATTCGCCAATTTATTGTTCTTCAAGTTTAAGTGAACAACGAGCCCCATTGTTAATCCGTTAAAGGAAATTATTTGTAACTTTCGACAAGTAGAACAATGAATGGAACAGGTAGACGGTTGAAATCGTTGTATATATTGCTTCTATATAGTCTAAGAAACATATATGCAAAGCATCCAAACAGTACAGTTCGCCAATTTTTTGTTCAACAAATTTAAGTGAACAACGAGCCCCATTGTTAATCCTTTAAAGGAAATTATTTGTAACTTTCGACAAGTAGAACAATGAATGGAACAGGTAGACGGTTGAAATCTTTGTATATATTGCTTCTATATAGTCTAAGAAACATATATGCAAAGCATCCAAACAGTACCATTCGCCAATTTTTTGTTCTTCAAGTTTAAGTGAACAATGAGCCCCAATGGTTAATCCGTTATCGGAAATTATTTGTAACTTGCGACAAGTAGAACAATGAGTGGAACAGTTAGACGGTTGAAATCAATGTATATATTGCTTCTATATAGTCTAAGAAACATATATGCAAAGCATCCAAACAGTACCATTCGCCAATTTTTTGTTCTTCAAGTTTAAGTGAACAATGAGCCCCATTGTTAATCCTTTATCGGAAATTATTTGTAACTTTCGACAAGTAGAACAATAAATGGATCAGGTAGACGGTTGAAATCATTGTATATATTGCTTCTATATAATCTACGAAACATATATGCAAAGCATCCAAACAGTACAATTCGCCAATTTTTTGTTCTTCAAGTTTAAGTGAACAATTAGCCCCAATGCTTAATCCGTTATCGGATATTATTTGTAACTTTCGACAAGTAGAACAATGAATGGAACAGGTAGACGGTTGAAATCATTGTATATATTGCTTCTATATAGTCTAAGAAACATATATGCAAAGCATCCAAACAGTACAATTCGACAATTTTTTGTTCTTCAAGTTTAGTGAACAATGAGCCCCAATGGTTAATCCTTTATCGGAAATTATTTGTAATTTTCGACAAGTAGAACAATGAATGGAACAGGTAGACGGTTGATATCTTTGTATATATTGCTTCTATATAGTCTAAGAAACATATATGCAAAGCATCCAAACAGTACAATTCGACAATTTTTTGTTCTTCAAGTTTAAGTGAACAATGAGCCCCAATGGTTAATCCGTTATCGGAAATGATTTGTAACTTTCGACTAGTAGAACAATGAATGGAACAGGTAGACTGTTGAAATCATTGTATATTTTGCTTCTATATAGTCTAAGAAACATATATGCAAAGCATCCAAACAGTAACAATCGCCAATTTTTTGTTCTTCAAGTATAAGTGAACTACGAGCCCCATTGATAATCATGAAATGGAAATTATTTGTAACTTTCTACAAGTAGAACAATGAATAGTACAGGTAGACGGGTGAAATCTTTCTATATATTGCATCTAAATAGTCTAAGAAACATACATGCAAAGCATCCAAACAGTACCATTCGCCAATTTTTTGTTCTTCAAGTTTAAGTGAACTACGAGCCCCATTGTTAATCCTTTAAAGGAAATTATTTGTAAATTTCGACAAGTAGAACAAAGAATTGAACAGGTAGACTGTTGAAATCATTGTATATATTGCTTCTATATTGTCTAAGAAACATATATGCAAAGCATCCAAACAGTACAATTCGCCAATTTCTTGTTCTTCAAGTTTAAGTAAACTACGATTCCCATTGTTAATCCCTTAACGGAAATTATTTCTAACTTTCGACAAGTAGAACAATGAATGGAACAGGTAGACGGTTGAAATCATTGTATATATTGCTTCTATATAGTCTAAGAAACATATCTGCAAATCATCCACACAGTACAATTCGCCAATTATTTGATCTTCAAGTTTAAGTGAACTACGAGCCCCATTGTTAATACTTTAACGGTAATGATTTGTAACTTGCGACAAGTAGAACAATGAATGGAACAGGTAGACGGTTGAAATCAATGTATATATTGCTTCTATATAGTCTAAGAAACATATATGCAAAGCATCCAAACAGTACCATTCGCCAATTTTTTGTTCTTCTAGTTTAAGTGAACAAGGAGCCCCAATGGTTAATCCTTTATCGGAAATTACTTGTAACTTTCGACAAGTAGAACAATGAATGGAACAGGTAGACGGTTGAAATCTTTGTATATATTGCTTCTATATAATGTAAGAAACATATATGCAAAGCATCCAAACAGTACCATTCGCCAATTTTCTGTTCTTCAAGTTTAAGTGAACTACGAGCCCCATTGTTAATTCTTTAAAGGAAATTATTTGTAAATTTCGGCAAGTAGAACAATGAATGGAACAGGTAGACTGTTGAAATCCTTGTATATATTGCTTCTATATAGTCTAAGAAACATATATGCAAAGCATCCAAACAGTACCATTCGCCAATTTTTTGTTCTTCTAGTTTAAGTGAACAACGAGCCCCAATGGTTAATCCTTCATCGGAAATTATTTGTAACTTTCGACAAGTAGAACAATGAATGGAACAGGTAGACGGTTGAAATCTTTGTATATATTGCGTCTATATAGTCTAAGAAACATATATGCAAAGCATCCAAACAGTACCATTCGCCAATTTTTTGTTCTTCAAGTTTAAGTGAACAATGAGCCCCAATGGTTAATCATTTATCCGTAATTATTTGTAACTTTCGACAAGTAGAACAATGAATGGAACAGGTAGACGGTTGAAATCCTTGTATATATTGCGTCTATATAGTCTAAGAAATATATATGCAAAGCATCCAAACAGTACAATTCGCCAATTTATTGTTCTTCAAGTTTAAGTGAACAACGAGCCCCATTGTTAATCCTTTAAAGGAAATTATTTGTAAATTTCGACAAGTAGAACAATGATTGGAACAAGTAGACGGTTGAAATCTTTGTATATATTGCTTCCATATAGTCTAAGAAACATGTACGCAAAGCATCCAAACCGTACCATTCGCCAATTTTTTGTTCTTCAAGTTTAAGTGAACAATGAGCCCCAATGGTTAATCCTTTATCGGAAATTATTTGTAATTTTCGACAAGTAGAACAATGAATGGAACAGGTAGACGGTTGAAATCATTGTATATATTGCTTCTATATAGTCTAAGAAACATATATGCAAAGCATCCAAACAGTACAATTTGCCAATTTTTTGTTCTTCAAGTTTAAGTGAACAATGAGCCCCATTGTTAATCCTTTATCGGAAATTATTTGTAACTTTCGACCAGTAGAACAATGAATGGAACAGGTAGACGGTTGAAATCTTTGTATATATTGCTTCTATATAGTCTAAGAAACATATATGCAAAGCATCCAAACAGTACCATTCGCCAATTATTTCATCTTCATGTTTAAGTGAACTACGAGCCCCATTGTTAATACTTTAACGGAAATTATTTGTAACTTCCGACAAGTAGAACAATGAATGGAACAGGTAGACGGTTGAAATCAATGTATATATTGCTTCTATATAGTCTAAGAAACATATATGCAAAGCATCCAAACAGCAGCATTCGCCAATTTTTTGTTCTTCAAGTTTAAGTGAACAATGAGCCCCATTGTTAATCCTTTATCGGAAATTATTTGTAACTTTCGACAAGTAGAACAATGAATGGAATTGGTAGACGGTTGAAATCATTGTATATATTGCTTCTATATAGTCTAAGAAACATATATGCAAAGCGTCCAAACAGTACAATTCGCCAATTATTTGATCTTCAAGTTTAAGTGAACTACGAGCCCCATTGTTAATACTTTAACGGAAATTATTTGTAACTTGCGACAAGTAGACCAATGAATGGAACAGATAGCCGGTTGAAATCAATGTATATATTGCTTCTATATAGTCTAAGAAACATATATGCAAAGCATCCAAACAGTACCATTCGCCAATTTTTCTTTCTTCAAGTTTAAGTGAACAACGAGCCCCAATGGTTAATCCTTTATCGGAAATTATTTGTAACTTTCGACAAGTAGAACAATGAATGGAACAGGTAGACGATTGAAATCTTTGTATATATTGCGTCTATATAGTCTAAGAAACATATATGCAAAGCATCCAAACAGTACAATTCGCCAATTTATTGTTCTTCAAGTTTAAGTGAACTACGAGCCCCATTGTTAATCCTTTAACGGAAATTAATTGTAACTTTCTACAAGTAGAACAATGAATGGAACAGGTAGACGGTTGAAATCTTTGTATATATTGCTTCTATCTAATCTAAGAAACATATATGCAAAGCATCCAAACAGTACCATTCGCCAATTTTTTGTTCTTCAAGTTTAAGTGAACAATGAGCCCCAATGGTTAATCCTATATCGGAAATTATTTGTAATTTTCGACAAGTAGAACAATGAATGGAACAGGTAGACGGTTGAAATCTTTGTATATATTGCTTCTATATAATCTAAGAAACATATATGCAAAGCATCCAAGCAGTACCATTCGCCAATTTTTTGTTCTTCAAGTTTAAGTAAACTACGATCCCCATTGTTAATCCCTTAACGGAAATTATTTGTAACTTTCGACAAGTAGAACAGTGAATGGAACAGGTAGACGGTTGAAATCTTTGTATATATTGCTTCTATACAGTAAAAGAAACATATATGCAAAGCATCCAAACAGTACAATTCGCCAATTTTTTGTTCTTCAAGTTTAAGTGAACAATGAGCCCCAATGGTCAATCCTTTATCGGAAATTATTTGTAACTTTCGACAGGTAGAACAATGAATGGAACTGGTAGACAGTTGAAATCTTTTTATATATTGCTTCTAAATAGTCTAAGAAACATATATGCAAAGCATCCAAACAGTACAATTCGCCAATTATTTGTTCTTCAAGTTTAAGTAAACTACGTTCCCCATTGTTAATCCCTTAACGGAAATTATTTGTAACTTTCGACAAGTAGAACAGTGAATGGAACTGGTAGACGGTTGAAATCTTTTTATATATTGCTTCTAAATAGTCTAAGAAACATATATGCAAAGCATCCAAACAGTACAATTCGCCAATTTTTTGTTCTTCAAGTTTAAGTGAACAATGAGCCCCATTGTTAATCCTTTATCGGAAATTATTTGTAATTTTCGACAAGTAGAACAATGAATGGAACAGGTAGACGGTTGAAATCTTTGTATATATTGCTTCTATATAGTCTAAGAAACCTATATGCAAAGCATCTAAACAGTAACAATCGCCAATTTTTTGATCTTCAAGTTTAAGTGAACAGCGAGCCCCATTGATAATCATGAAATTGAAATTATTTGTAACTTTCTACAAGTAGAACAATGAATAGTACAGGTAGACGGGTTAAATCTTTCTATATATTGCTTCTAAATAGTCTAAGAAACATATATGCAAAGCATCCAAATAGTACAATTCGCCATTTTTTTCTTCTTCAAGTTTAAGTGAACTACCAGCCCCATTGTTAATCCTTTAAAGGAAATTATTTGTAAATTTCGACATGTAGAACAATGAATGGATCAGGTAGACGGTTGAAATCAATGTATATATTGCTTCTATATAGTCTAAGAAACATATATGCAAAGCATCCAAACAGTACCATTCGCCAATTTTTTGTTCTTCAAGTTTAAGTGAACAACGAGCCCCAATGGTTAATCCTTTATCGGAAATTATTTGTAACTTCCGACAAGTAGAACAATGAATGGAACAGGTAGACGGTTGAAATCTTTGTATATATTGCGTCTATATAGTCTAAGAAACATATAAGCAAAGCATCCAAACAGTACCATTCGCCAATTTTTTGTTCTTCAAGTTTAAGTGAACTACGAGCCCCATTGTTAATCCTTTAAAGGAAATTATTTGTAAATTTCGACAAGTAGAACAATGAATGGAACAGGTAGACGGTTGAAATCAATGTATATATTGCTTCTATATAGTCTAAGAAACATATATGCAAAGCATCCAAACAGTACCATTCGCCAATTTTTTGTTCTTCAAGTTTAAGTGAACAATGAGCCCCAATGGTTAGTCCTTTATCGGAAATTATTTGTAATTTTCGACAAGTAGAACAATGAATGGAACAGGTAGACGGCTGAAATCTTTGTATATATTGCTTCTATATAGTCTACGAAACATATATGCAAAGCATCCAAACAGTACCATTCGCCAATTTTTTGTTCTTCAAGTTTAAGTGAACAACGAGCCCCATTGATAATTATGAAACGGAAATTATTTCTAACTTTCTACAAGTAGAACAATGAATGGAACAGGTAGACGGTTGAAATCAATGTATATATTGCTTCTATATAGTCTAAGAAACATATATGCAAAGCAGCCAAACAGTACCATTCGCCAATTTTTTGTTCTTCAAGTTTAAGTGAACAACGAGCCCCAATGGTTAATCCTTTATCGGAAATTATTTGTAACTTCCGACAAGTAGAACAATGAATGGAACAGGTATACGGTTGAAATCTTTGTATATATTGCTTCTATATAATCTAAGAAACATATATGCAAAGCATCTAAACAGTAACAATCGCCAATTTTTTGATCTTCAAGTTTAAGTGAACAGCGAGCCCCATTGATAATCATGTAATGGAAATTATTTGTAACTTTCTACAAGTAGAACAATGAATAGTACAGGTAGACGGTTGAAATCTTTGTATATATTGCTTCTATATAGTCTAAGAAACATATATGCAAAGCATCCAAACAGTACAATTCGCCAATTTTTTGTTCTTCAAGTTTAAGTGAACTACGAGCCCCATTGTTAATCCTTTATCCGTAATTATTTGTAACTTTCGACAAGTAGAACAATGAATGGAACAGTTAGACGGTTGAAATCCTTGTATATATTGCTTCTATATAGTCTACGAAACATATATGCAAAGCATCCAAACAGTACAATTCGCCAATTTTTTGTTCTTCAAGTTTAAGTGAACTACGTGCCCCATTGTTAATCCTTTAACGGAAATTAATTGTAACTTTCTCCAAGTAGAACAATGATTGGAACACGTAGACGGTTGAAATCTTTGTATATATTGCTTCCATATAGTCTAAGAAACATATATGCAAAGCATCCAAACAGTACCATTCGCCAATTTTTTGTCCTTCAAGTTTAAGTGAACAATGAGCCCCATTGTTAATCCTTTATCGGAAATTATTTGTATCTTTCGACAAGTAGAACAATGAATGGAACAGGTAGACGGTTGAAATCTTTGTATATATTGCTTCTATATAGTCTAAGAAACATATATGCAAAGCATCCAAACAGTACAATTCGCCAATTTTTTGTTCTTCAAGTTTAAGTGAACAATGATCCCCAATGGTTAATCCTTTATCCGTAATTATTTGTAACTTTCGACAAGTAGAACAATGAATGGAACAGGTAGACGGTTGAAATCCTTGTTTATATTAAGTCTATATAGTCTAAGAAACATATATGCAAAGCATCCAAACAGTACCATTCGCCAATTTTTTGTTCTTCAAGATTAAGTGATCAACGAGCCCCATTGTTATTCCATTAAAGGAAATTATTTGTAATTTTCGACAAGTAGAACAAAGAATAGAACAGTTAGACGGTTGAAATATTTGTATATATTGCTTCTATATAGTCTAAGAAACATATAGGCAAAGCATCCAAACAGTACCATTCGCTAATTTTTTGTTCTTCAAGTTTAAGTGAACTACGAGACCCATTGTTAATCCTTTAAAGGAAATTAGTTGTAAATTTCGACAAGTAGAACAATGAATGGAACAGGTAGACGGTTGAAATCAATGTATATATTGCTTCTATATAGTCTAAGAAACATATATGCAAAGCATCCAAACAGTACCATTCGCCAATTTTTTGTTCTTCAAGTTTAAGTGAACAACGAGCCCCAATGGTTAATCCTTTATCGGAAATTATTTGTAATTTTCGACAAGTAGAACAATGAATGGAACAGGTATACGGTTGAAATCTTTGTATATATTGCTTCTATATAATCTAAGAAACATATATGCAAAGCATCTAAACAGTAACAATCGCCAATTTTTTGATCTTCAAGTTTAAGTGAACAGCGAGCCCCATTGTTAATCCTTTAAAGGAAATTATTTGTAAATTTCTACAAGTAGAACAATGAATAGTACAGGTAGACGGTTGAAATCTTTGTATATATTGCTTCTATATAGTCTAAGAAACATATATGCAAAGCATCCAAACAGTACAATTCGCCAATTTTTTGTTCTTCAAGTTTAAGTGAACTACGAGCCCCATTGTTAATCCTTTATCCGTAATTATTTGTAACTTTCGACAAGTAGAACAATGAATGGAACAGTTAGACGGTTGAAATCCTTGTATATATTGCTTCTATATAGTCTACGAAACATATATGCAAAGCATCCAAACAGTACAATTCGCCAATTTTTTGTTCTTCAAGTTTAAGTGAACTACGTGCCCCATTGTTAATCCTTTAACGGAAATTAATTGTAACTTTCTCCAAGTAGAACAATGATTGGAACACGTAGACGGTTGAAATCTTTGTATATATTGCTTCCATATAGTCTAAGAAACATATATGCAAAGCATCCAAACAGTACCATTCGCCAATTTTTTGTCCTTCAAGTTTAAGTGAACAATGAGCCCCATTGTTAATCCTTTATCGGAAATTATTTGTATCTTTCGACAAGTAGAACAATGAATGGAACAGGTAGACGGTTGAAATCTTTGTATATATTGCTTCTATATAGTCTAAGAAACATATATGCAAAGCATCCAAACAGTACAATTCGCCAATTTTTTGTTCTTCAAGTTTAAGTGAACAATGATCCCCAATGGTTAATCCTTTATCCGTAATTATTTGTAACTTTCGACAAGTAGAACAATGAATGGAACAGGTAGACGGTTGAAATCCTTGTTTATATTAAGTCTATATAGTCTAAGAAACATATATGCAAAGCATCCAAACAGTACCATTCGCCAATTTTTTGTTCTTCAAGATTAAGTGATCAACGAGCCCCATTGTTATTCCATTAAAGGAAATTATTTGTAATTTTCGACAAGTAGAACAAAGAATAGAACAGTTAGACGGTTGAAATATTTGTATATATTGCTTCTATATAGTCTAAGAAACATATAGGCAAAGCATCCAAACAGTACCATTCGCTAATTTTTTGTTCTTCAAGTTTAAGTGAACTACGAGCCCCATTGTTAATCCTTTAAAGGAAATTAGTTGTAAATTTCGACAAGTAGAACAATGAATGGAACAGGTAGACGGTTGAAATCAATGTATATATTGCTTCTATATAGTCTATGAAACATATATGCAAAGCATCCAAACAGTACCATTCGCCAATTTTTTGTTCTTCAAGTTTAAGTGAACAACGAGCCCCAATGGTTAATCCTTTATCGGAAATTATTTGTAATTTTCGACAAGTAGAACAATGAATGGAACAGGTATACGGTTGAAATCTTTGTATATATTGCTTCTATATAATCTAAGAAACATATATGCAAAGCATCTAAACAGTAACAATCGCCAATTTTTTGATCTTCAAGTTTAAGTGAACAGCGAGCCCCATTGTTAATCCTTTAAAGGAAATTATTTGTAAATTTCTACAAGTAGAACAATGAATAGTACAGGTAGACGGTTGAAATCTTTGTATATATTGCTTCTATATAGTCTAAGAAACATATATGCAAAGCATCCAAACAGTACAATTCGCCAATTTTTTGTTCTTCAAGTTTGAGTGAACTACGAGCCCCATTGTTAATCCTTTATCCGTAATTATTTGTAACTTTCGACAAGTAGAACAATGAATGGAACAGTTAGACGGTTGAAATCCTTGTATATATTGCTTCTATATAGTCTACGAAACATATATGCAAAGCATCCAAACAGTACAATTCGCCAATTTTTTGTTCTTCAAGTTTAAGTGAACTACGTGCCCCATTGTTAATCCCTTAACGGAAATTAATTGTAACTTTCTACAAGTAGAACAATGATTGGAACACGTAGACGGTTGAAATCTTTGCATATATTGCTTCCATATAGTCTAAGAAACATATATGCAAAGCATCGAAACAGTACAATTCGCCAATTTTTTGTTCTTCAAGTTTAAGTGAACTATGAGCCCCAATGGTTAATCCTTTATCCGTAATTATTTGTAACTTTCGACAAGTAGAACAATGAATGGAACAGGTAGACGGTTGAAATCCTTGTATATATTAAGTCTATATAGTCTAAGAAACATATATGCAAAGCATCCAAACAGTACAATTCGCCAATTTATTGTTCTTCAAGATTAAGTGAACAACGAGCCCCATTGTTAATCCTTTAAAGGAAATTATTTGTAAATTTCGACAAGTAGAACAATGAATGGAACAGGTAGACGGTTGAAATCTTTGTATATATTGCTTTAATATAATATAAGAAACATATATTCCAAGCATCCAAACAGTACCATTCGCCAATTTTTTGTTCTTCAAGATTAAGTGAACAACGAGCCCCATTGTTATTCCATTAAAGGAAATTATTTGTAATTTTCGGCAAGTAGAACAATGAATGGAACAGGTAGACGGTTGAAATCAATGTATATATTGCTTCTATATAGTCTAAGAAACATATATGCAAAGCATCCAAACAGTACCATTCGCCAATTTTTTGTTCTTCAAGATTAAGTGATCAACGAGCCCCATTGTTATTCCATTAAAGGAAATTATTTGTAATTTTCGACAAGTAGAACAAAGAATAGAACAGTTAGACGGTTGAAATATTTGTATATATTGCTTCTATATAGTCTAAGAAACATATATGCAAAGCATCCAAACAGTACCATTCGCCAATTTTTTGTTCTTCAAGTTTAAGTGAACTGCGAGCTCCATTGTTAATCCGTTAAAGGAAATTATTTCTAACTTTCGACAAGTAGAACAATGAATGGAACAGGTAGACTGTTGAAATCTTTGTATATATTGCTTCTATATAGTCTAAGAAACATATATGCAAAGCATCCAAACAGTACAATTCGCCAATTTTTGGTTCTTCAAGTTTAAGTGAACTACGAGCCCCATTGTTAATCCTTTAACGGAAATTAATTGTAACTTTCTACAAGTAGAACAATGATTGGAACACGCAGACGGTTGAAATCTTTGTATATATTGCTTCCATATAGTCTAAGAAACATATATGCAAAGCATCCAAACAGTACCATTCGCCAATTTTTTGTTCTTCAAGTTTAAGTGAACAATGAGCCCCATTGTTAATCCTTTATCGGAAATTATTTGTAACTTTCGACAAGTAGAACATTGAATGGAACAGGTAGACGGTTGAAATCTTTGTATCTATTGCTTCTATATAGTTTAAGAAACATATATGCAAAGCATCCAAACAGTACCATTCGCCAATTTTTTGTTCTTCAAGTTTAAGTGAACAATGAGCCCCAATGGTTAATCCTTTATCGGTAATTATTTGTAACTTTCGACAAGTAGAACAATGAATGGAACAGGTAGACGGTTGAAATCCTTGTATATATTGCTTCCATATAGTCTAAGAAACATGTACGCAAAGCATCCAAACAGTACCATTCGCCAATTTTTTGTCCTTCAAGTTTAAGTGAACAATGAGCCCCATTGTTAATCCTTTATCGGAAATTATTTCTAACTTTCGACAAGTAGAACAATGAATAGAACAGGTAGACTGTTGAAATCTTTGTATACATTGCTTCTATATAGTCTAAGAAACATATATGCAAAGCATCCAAACAGTACCATTCGCCAATTTTTTGTTCTTCAAGTTTAAGTGAACAATGAGCCCCATTGTTAATCCTTTATCGGAAATTATTTGTAACTTTCTACAAGTAGAACAATGAATAGTACAGGTAGACGGGTGAAATCTTTCTATATATTGCTTCTAAATAGTCTAAGAAACATCTATGCAAAGCATCCAAACAGTACAATTCGCCAATTTTTTGTTCTTCAAGTTTAAGTGAACTACGAGTCCCATTGTTAATCCTTTAAAGGAAATTATTTGTAAATTTCGACAAGTAGAACAATAAATGGATCATGTAGACGGTTGAAAAAATTGTATATATTGCTTCTATATAGTCTACGAAACATATATGCAAAGCATCTAAACAGTACAATTCGCCAATTTTATGTACTTCAAGTTTAAGTGAACTACGAGCCCCATTGTTAATCCTTTAACGGAAATTAATTGTAACTTTCGACAAGTAGAACAATGAATGGAACAGGTAGACGGTTGAAATCTTTGTACATATTGCTTCTATATAGTCTAAGAAACATATATGCAAAGCATCCAAACAGTACAATTCGCCAATTTATTGTTCTTCAAGTTTAAGTGAACAACGAGCCCCATTGTTAATCCTTTAAAGAAAATTATTTGTAACTTTCGACAAGTAGAACAATGAATGGAACTGGTAGACGGTGGAAATCTTTGTATATATTGCCTCTATATAGTCTAAGAAACATATATGCTAAGCATCCAAACAGTACAATTCGCCAATTTTTTGTTCTTCAAGTTTAAGTGAACAATGAGCCCCAATGTTTAATCCATTATCGGAAATTATTTGTAAATTTCGACAAGTAGAACAATGAATGGAACTGGTAGCCGGTTGAAATCTTTGTATATATTGCTTCTATATAGTCTAAGAAACATATATGCAAAGCATCCAAACAGTACAATTCGCCAATTTTTTGTTCTTCAAGTTTAAGTGAACAATGAGCCCCAATGGTTAATCCTTTATCGGTAATTATTTGTAACTTTCGACAAGTAGAACAATGAATGGAACTGGTAGACGGTTGAAATCTTTGTATATATTGCTTCTATATAATCTAAGAAACATATAAGCAAAGCATCTAAACAGTAACAATCGCCAATATTTTGATCTTCAAGTTTAAGTGAACAGCGAGCCCCATTGATAATCATGAAATGGAAACTATTTGTAACTTTCTACAAGTAGAACAATGAATAGTACAGGTAGACGGGTGAAATCTTTCTATATATTGCTTCTAAATAGTCTAAGAAACATCTATGCAAAGCATCCAAACAGTACAATTCGCCAATTTTTTGTTCTTCAAGTTTAAGTAAACTACGATCCCCATTGTTAATCCCTTAACGGAAATTATTTGTAACTTTCGACAAGTAGAACAATGAATGGAACAGGTAGACGGTTGAAATCATTGTATATATTGCTTCTATATAGTCTAAGAAACATATATGCAAAGCATCCAAACAGTACAAATCGCCAATTTTTTGTTTTTCAAGTTTAAGTAAACTACGATCCCCATTGTTAATCCCTTAACGGAAATTATTTGTAACTTTCGACAAGTAGAACAGTGAATGGAACAGGTAAACGGTTGAAATCTTTGTATATATTGCTTCTATACAGTATAAGAAACATATATGCAAAGCATCCAAACAGTACAATTCGCCAATTTTTTGTTCTTCAAGTTTAAGTGAACAATGAGCCCCAATGGTTAATCCGTTATCGGAAATTATTTGTAACTTTCGACAAGTAGAACAATGAATGGAAAAGGTAGACGGTTGAAATCTTTGTATATATTGCTTCTATATAGTCTAAGAAACATATATGCAAAGCATCCAAACAGTACCATTCGCCAATTTTTTGTTCTTCAAGTTTAAGTGAACTGCGAGCCCCGTTGTTAATCCTTTAAAGGAAATTATTTGTAAATTTCGACAAGTAGAACAATGAATGGAACAGGTAGACTGTTGAAATCATTGTATATATTGCTTCTATATAGTCTAAGAAACATATATGCAAAGCATCCAAACAGTACAATTCGCCAAATTTTTGTTCTTCAAGTTTAAGTGAACAATGAGCCCCATTGTTAATCCTTTAAAGGAAATTATATGTAACTTTCGACAAGTAGAACAATGAATGGAACAGGTAGACGGGTGAAATCTTTCTATATATTGCTTCTAAATAGTCTAAGAAACATCTATGCAAGGCATCCAAACAGTACAATTCGCCAATTTTTTGTTTTTCATGTTTAAGTAAACTACGATCCCCATTGTTAATCCCTTAACGGAAATTATTTGTAACTTTCGACAAGTAGAACAATGAATGGAACAGGTAGACGGTTGAAATCATTGTATATATTGCTTCTATATAGTCTAAGAAACATATATGCAAAGCATCCAAACAGTACAATTCGACAATTTTTTGCTCTTCAAGTTTAAGTGAACTACGAGCCCCATTGCTAATCCATTAAAGGAAATTATTTGTAAATTTCGGCAAGTAGAACAATGAATGGAATAGGTAGACGGTTGAAATCATTGTATATATTGCTTCTATATAGTCTAAGAAACATATATGCAAAGCATCCAAACAGTACCATTCGCCAATTTTTCTTTCTTCAAGTTTAAGTGAACAACGAGCCCCAATGGTTAATCCTTTATCGGAAATTATTTGTAACTTTCGACAAGTAGAACAATGAATGGAACAGGTAGACGATTGAAATCTTTGTATATATTGCGTCTATATAGTCTAAGAAACATATATGCAAAGCATCCAAACAGTACAATTCGCCAATTTATTGTTCTTCAAGTTTAAGTGAACTACGAGCCCCATTGTTAATCCTTTAACGGAAATTAATTGTAACTTTCTACAAGTAGAACAATGAATGGAACAGGTAGACGGTTGAAATCTTTGTATATATTGCTTCTATCTAATCTAAGAAACATATATGCAAAGCATCCAAACAGTACCATTCGCCAATTTTTTGTTCTTCAAGTTTAAGTGAACAATGAGCCCCAATGGTTAATCCTATATCGGAAATTATTTGTAATTTTCGACAAGTAGAACAATGAATGGAACAGGTAGACGGTTGAAATCTTTGTATATATTGCTTCTATATAATCTAAGAAACATATATGCAAAGCATCCAAGCAGTACCATTCGCCAATTTTTTGTTCTTCAAGTTTAAGTAAACTACGATCCCCATTGTTAATCCCTTAACGGAAATTATTTGTAACTTTCGACAAGTAGAACAGTGAATGGAACAGGTAGACGGTTGAAATCTTTGTATATATTGCTTCTATACAGTAAAAGAAACATATATGCAAAGCATCCAAACAGTACAATTCGCCAATTTTTTGTTCTTCAAGTTTAAGTGAACAATGAGCCCCAATGGTCAATCCTTTATCGGAAATTATTTGTAACTTTCGACAGGTAGAACAATGAATGGAACTGGTAGACAGTTGAAATCTTTTTATATATTGCTTCTAAATAGTCTAAGAAACATATATGCAAAGCATCCAAACAGTACAATTCGCCAATTATTTGTTCTTCAAGTTTAAGTAAACTACGTTCCCCATTGTTAATCCCTTAACGGAAATTATTTGTAACTTTCGACAAGTAGAACAGTGAATGGAACTGGTAGACGGTTGAAATCTTTTTATATATTGCTTCTAAATAGTCTAAGAAACATATATGCAAAGCATCCAAACAGTACAATTCGCCAATTTTTTGTTCTTCAAGTTTAAGTGAACAATGAGCCCCATTGTTAATCCTTTATCGGAAATTATTTGTAATTTTCGACAAGTAGAACAATGAATGGAACAGGTAGACGGTTGAAATCTTTGTATATATTGCTTCTATATAGTCTAAGAAACCTATATGCAAAGCATCTAAACAGTAACAATCGCCAATTTTTTGATCTTCAAGTTTAAGTGAACAGCGAGCCCCATTGATAATCATGAAATGGAAATTATTTGTAACTTTCTACAAGTAGAACAGTGAATGGAACTGGTAGACGGTTGAAATCTTTTTATATATTGCTTCTAAATAGTCTAAGAAACATATGTGCAAAGCATCCAAACAGTACAATTCGCCAATTTTTTGTTCTTCAAGTTTAAGTGAACAATGAGCCCCAATGGTTAATCCGTTATCGGAAATTATTTGTAATTTTCGACAAGTAGAACAATGAATGGAACAGGTAGACGGTTGAAATCTTTGTATATATTGCGTCTATATAGTCTAAGAAACATATAAGCAAAGCATCCAAACAGTACCATTCGCCAATTTTTTGTTCTTCAAGTTTAAGTGAACTACGAGCCCCATTGTTAATCCTTTAAAGGAAATTATTTGTAAATTTCGACAAGTAGAACAATGAATGGAACAGGGAGACGGTTGAAATCAATGTATATATTGCTTCTATATAGTCTAAGAAACATATATGCAAAGCATCCAAACAGTACAATTCGCCAATTTTTTGTTCTTCAAGTTTAAGTGAACAATGAGCCCCATTGTTAATCCTTTATCGGAAATTATTTGTAATTTTCGACAAGTAGAACAATGAATGGAACAGGTAGACGGTTGAAATCTTTGTATATATTGCTTCTATATAGTCTAAGAAACCTATATGCATAGCATCTAAACAGTACAATTCGCCAATTTATTGTTCTTCAAGTTTAAGTGAACTACGAGCCCCATTGTTAATCCTTTAACGGAAATTAATTGTAACTTTCTACAAGTAGAACAATGATTGGAACACGTAGACGGTTGAAATCTTTGTATATGTTGCTTCCATATAGTCTAAGAAACATATATGCAAAGCATCCAAACAGTACCATTCGCCAATTTTTTGTTCTTCAAGTTTAAGTGAACAATGAGCCCAAATGGTTAATCCGTTATCGGAAATTATTTGTAACTTTCGACACGTAGAACAATGAATGGAAAAGGTAGACGGTTGAAATCTTTGTATATATTGCTTCTAAATAGTCTAAGAAACATATATGCAAAGCATCCAAACAGTACAATTCGCCAATTATTTGTTCTTCAAGTTTAAGTAAACTACGATCGCCATTGTTAATCCCTTAACGGAAATTATTTGTAACTTTCGACAAGTAGAACAGTGAATGGAACTGGTAGACGGTTGAAATCTTTTTATATATTGCTTCTAAATAGTCTAAGAAACATATGTGCAAAGCATCCAAACAGTACAATTCGCCAATTTTTTGTTCTTCAAGTTTAAGTGAACAATGAGCCCCAATGGTTAATCCGTTATCGGAAATTATTTGTAACTTTCGACAAGTAGAACAATGAATGGAACAGGTAGACGGTTGAAATCTTTGTATATATTGCTTCTATATAGTCTAAGAAACATATATGCAAAGCATCCAAACAGTACCATTCGCCAATTTTTTGTTCTTCAAGTTTAAGTGAACAACGAGCCCCAATCGTTAATCCTTTATCGGAAATTATTTGTAACTTCCGACAAGTAGAACAATGAATGGAGAAGGTAGACGGTTGAAATCTTTGTATATATTGCGTCTATATAGTCTAAGAAACATATAAGCAAAGCATCCAAACAGTACCATTCGCCAATTTTTTGTTCTTCAAGTTTAAGTGAACTACGAGCCCCATTGTTAATCCTTTAAAGGAAATTATTTGTAAATTTCGACAAGTAGAACAATGAATGGAACAGGTAGACGGTTGAAATCAATGTATATATTGCTTCTATATAGTCTAAGAAACATATATGCAAAGCATCCAAACAGTACCATTCGCCAATTTTTTGTTCTTCAAGTTTAAGTGAACAATGAGCCCCAATGGTTAATCCTTTATCGGAAATTATTTGTAACTTTCGACAAGTAGAACAATGAATGGAACAGGTAAACGGCTGAAATCTTTGTATATATTGCTTCTATATAGTCTACGAAACATATATGCAAAGCATCCAAACAGTACAATTCGCCAATTTTTTGTTCTTCAAGTTTAAGTGAACAACGAGCCCCATTGATAATTATGAAACGGAAATTATTTCTAACTTTCTACAAGTAGAACAATGAATGGAACAGGTAGACGGTTGAAATCAATGTATATATTGCTTCTATATAGTCTAAGAAACATATATGCAAAGCAGCCAAACAGTACCATTCGCCAATTTTTTGTTCTTCAAGTTTAAGTGAACAACGAGCCCCAATGGTTAATCCTTTATCGGAAATTATTTGTAACTTCCGACAAGTAGAACAATGAATGGAACAGGTAGACTGTTGAAATCTTTGTATATATTGCGTCTATATAGTCTAAGAAACATATATGCAAAGCATCCAAACAGTACCATTCGCCAATTTTTTGTTCTTCAAGTTTAAGTGAACAATGATCCCCAATGGTTAATCCTTTATCCGTAATTATTTGTAACTTTCGACAAGTAGAACAATGAATGGAACAGGTAGACTGTTGAAATCAATGTATATATTGCTTCTATATAGTCTAAGAAACATATATGCAAAGCATCCAAACAGTACAATTCGCCAATTTTTTGTTCTTCAAGTTTAAGTGAACTACGAGCCCCATTGTTAATCCTTTATCCGTAATTATTTGTAACTTCCGACAAGTAGAACAATGAATGGAACAGTTAGACGGTTGAAATCCTTGTATATATTGCTTCTATATAGTCTACGAAACATATATGCAAAGCATCCAAACAGTACAATTCGCCAATTTTTTGTTCTTCAAGTTTAAGTGAACTACGTGCCCCATTGTTAATCCTTTAACGGAAATTAATTGTAACTTTCTCCAAGTAGAACAATGATTGGAACACGTAGACGGTTGAAATCTTTGTATATATTGCTTCCATATAGTCTAAGAAACATATATGCAAAGCATCCAAACAGTACCATTCGCCAATTTTTTGTCCTTCAAGTTTAAGTGAACAATGAGCCCCATTGTTAATCCTTTATCGGAAATTATTTGTATCTTTCGACAAGTAGAACAATGAATGGAACAGGTAGACGGTTGAAATCTTTGTATATATTGCTTCTATATAGTCTAAGAAACATATATGCAAAGCATCCAAACAGTACAATTCGCCAATTTTTGGTTCTTCAAGTTTAAGTGAACAATGATCCCCAATGGTTAATCCTTTATCCGTAATTATTTGTAACTTTCGACAAGTAGAACAATGAATGGAACAGGTAGACGGTTGAAATCCTTGTTTATATTAAGTCTATATAGTCTAAGAAACATATATGCAAAGCATCCAAACAGTACCATTCGCCAATTTTTTGTTCTTCAAGATTAAGTGATCAACGAGCCCCATTGTTATTCCATTAAAGGAAATTATTTGTAATTTTCGACAAGTAGAACAAAGAATAGAACAGTTAGACGGTTGAAATATTTGTATATATTGCTTCTATATAGTCTAAGAAACATATATGCAAAGCATCCAAACAGTACCATTCGCCAATTTTTTGTTCATCAAGTTTAAGTGATCAACGAGCCCCATTGTTAATCCTTTAAAGGAAATTATTTGTAAATTTCGACAAGTAGAACAATGAATGGAACAGGTAGACGGTTGAAATCTTTGTATATATTGCTTCTATATAATTTAAGAAACATATATGCAAAGCATCCAAACAGTACCATTCGCCAATTTTTTGTTCTTCAAGTTTAAGTGAACTACGAGCCCCATTGTTAATCCTTTAAAGGAAATTATTTGTAAATTTCGACAAGTAGAACAATGATTGGAACACGTAGACGGTTGAAATCTTTGTATATTTTGCTTCCATATAGTCTAAGAAACATATATGCAAAGCATCCAAACAGTACCATTCGCCAATTTTTTGTCCTTCAAGTTTAAGTGAACAATGAGCCCCATTGTTAATCCTTTATCGGAAATTATTTGTATCTTTCGACAAGTAGAACAATGAATGGAACAGGTAGACGGTTGAAATCTTTGTATATATTGCTTCTATATAGTCTAAGAAACATATATGCAAAGCATCCAAACAGTACAATTCGCCAATTTTTTGTTCTTCAAGTTTAAGTGAACAATGATCCCCAATGGTTAATCCTTTATCCGTAATTATTTGTAACTTTCGACAAGTAGAACAATGAATGGAACAGGTAGACGGTTGAAATCCTTGTTTATATTAAGTCTATATAGTCTAAGAAACATATATGCAAATCATCCAAACAGTACCATTCGCCAATTTTTTGTTCTTCAAGATTAAGTGATCAACGAGCCCCATTGTTATTCCATTAAAGGAAATTATTTGTAATTTTCGACAAGTAGAACAAAGAATAGAACAGTTAGACGGTTGAAATATTTGTATATATTGCTTCTATATAGTCTAAGAAACATATAGGCAAAGCATCCAAACAGTACCATTCGCTAATTTTTTGTTCTTCAAGTTTAAGTGAACTACGAGCCCCATTGTTAATCCTTTAAAGGAAATTAGTTGTAAATTTCGACAAGTAGAACAATGAATGGAACAGGTAGACGGTTGAAATCAATGTATATATTGCTTCTATATAGTCTAAGAAACATATATGCAAAGCATCCAAACAGTACCATTCGCCAATTTTTTGTTCTTCAAGTTTAAGTGAACAACGAGCCCCAATGGTTAATCCTTTATCGGAAATTATTTGTAATTTTCGACAAGTAGAACAATGAATGGAACAGGTATACGGTTGAAATCTTTGTATATATTGCTTCTATATAATCTAAGAAACATATATGCAAAGCATCTAAACAGTAACAATCGCCAATTTTTTGATCTTCAAGTTTAAGTGAACAGCGAGCCCCATTGTTAATCCTTTAAAGGAAATTATTTGTAAATTTCTACAAGTAGAACAATGAATAGTACAGGTAGACGGTTGAAATCTTTGTATATATTGCTTCTATATAGTCTAAGAAACATATATGCAAAGCATCCAAACAGTACAATTCGCCAATTTTTTGTTCTTCAAGTTTAAGTGAACTACGAGCCCCATTATTAATCCTTTATCCGTAATTACTTGTAACTTTCGACAAGTAGAACAATGAATGGAACAGTTAGACGGTTGAAATCCTTGTATATATTGCTTCTATATAGTCTACGAAACATATATGCAAAGCATCCAAACAGTACAATTCGCCAATTTTTTGTTCTTCAAGTTTAAGTGAACTACGTGCCCCATTGTTAATCCCTTAACGGAAATTAATTGTAACTTTCTACAAGTAGAACAATGATTGGAACACGTAGACGGTTGAAATCTTTGCATATATTGCTTCCATATAGTCTAAGAAACATATATGCAAAGCATCGAAACAGTACAATTCGCCAATTTTTTGTTCTTCAAGTTTAAGTGAACTATGAGCCCCAATGGTTAATCCTTTATCCGTAATTATTTGTAACTTTCGACAAGTAGAACAATGAATGGAACAGGTAGACGGTTGAAATCCTTGTATATATTAAGTCTATATAGTCTAAGAAACATATATGCAAAGCATCCAAACAGTACAATTCGCCAATTTATTGTTCTTCAAGATTAAGTGAACAACGAGCCCCATTGTTAATCCTTTAAAGGAAATTATTTGTAAATTTCGACAAGTAGAACAATGAATGGAACAGGTAGACGGTTGAAATCTTTGTATATATTGCTTTAATATAATATAAGAAACATATATTCCAAGCATCCAAACAGTACCATTCGCCAATTTTTTGTTCTTCAAGATTAAGTGAACAACGAGCCCCATTGTTATTCCATTAAAGGAAATTATTTGTAATTTTCGGCAAGTAGAACAATGAATGGAACAGGTAGACGGTTGAAATCAATGTATATATTGCTTCTATATAGTCTAAGAAACATATATGCAAAGCATCCAAACAGTACCATTCGCCAATTTTTTGTTCTTCAAGATTAAGTGATCAACGAGCCCCATTGTTATTCCATTAAAGGAAATTATTTGTAATTTTCGACAAGTAGAACAAAGAATAGAACAGTTAGACGGTTGAAATATTTGTATATATTGCTTCTATATAGTCTAAGAAACATATATGCAAAGCATCCAAACAGTACCATTCGCCAATTTTTTGTTCTTCAAGTTTAAGTGAACTGCGAGCTCCATTGTTAATCCGTTAAAGGAAATTATTTCTAACTTTCGACAAGTAGAACAATGAATAGAACAGGTAGACTGTTGAAATCTTTGTATACATTGCTTTTATATAGTCTAAGAAACATATATGCAAAGCATCCAAACAGTACCATTCGCCAATTTTTTGTTCTTCAAGTTTAAGTGAACAATGAGCCCCATTGTTAATCCTTTATCGGAAATTATTTGTAACTTTCTACAAGTAGAACAATGAATAGTACAGGTAGACGGGTGAAATCTTTCTATATATTGCTTCTAAATAGTCTAAGAAACATCTATGCAAAGCATCCAAACAGTACAATTCGCCAATTTTTTGTTCTTCAAGTTTAAGTGAACTACGAGTCCCATTGTTAATCCTTTAAAGGAAATTATTTGTAAATTTCGACAAGTAGAACAATAAATGGATCATGTAGACGGTTGAAAAAATTGTATATATTGCTTCTATATAGTCTACGAAACATATATGCAAAGCATCTAAACAGTACAATTCGCCAATTTTTTGTTCTTCAAGTTTAAGTGAACAATGAGCCCCAATGGTTAATCCTTTATCGGTAATTATTTGTAACTTTCGACAAGTAGAACAATGAATGGAACTGGTAGACGGTTGAAATCTTTGTATATATTGCTTCTATATAATCTAAGAAACATATAAGCAAAGCATCTAAACAGTAACAATCGCCAATATTTTGATCTTCAAGTTTAAGTGAACAGCGAGCCCCATTGATAATCATGAAATGGAAACTATTTGTAACTTTCTACAAGTAGAACAATGAATAGTACAGGTAGACGGGTGAAATCTTTCTATATATTGCTTCTAAATAGTCTAAGAAACATCTATGCAAAGCATCCAAACAGTACAATTCGCCAATTTTTTGTTCTTCAAGTTTAAGTAAACTACGATCCCCATTGTTAATCCCTTAACGGAAATTATTTGTAACTTTCGACAAGTAGAACAGTGAATGGAACAGGTAGACGGGTGAAATCTTTCTATATATTGCTTCTAAATAGTCTAAGAAACATCTATGCAAGGCATCCAAACAGTACAATTCGCCAATTTTTTGTTTTTCATGTTTAAGTAAACTACGATCCCCATTGTTAATCCCTTAACGGAAATTATTTGTAACTTTCGACAAGTAGAACAATGAATGGAACAGGTAGACGGTTGAAATCATTGTATATATTGCTTCTATATAGTCTAAGAAACATATATGCAAAGCATCCAAACAGTACAATTCGACAATTTTTTGCTCTTCAAGTTTAAGTGAACTACGAGCCCCATTGCTAATCCATTAAAGGAAATTATTTGTAAATTTCGGCAAGTAGAACAATGAATGGAATAGGTAGACGGTTGAAATCATTGTATATATTGCTTCTATATAGTCTAAGAAACATATATGCAAAGCATCCAAACAGTACAATTCGCCAATTTTTTGTTCTTCAAGTTTAAGTGAACAACGAGCCCTATTGTTAATCCTTTAAAAGAAATTATTTGTAAATTTCGACAAGTAGAACAATGATTGGAACACGTAGACGGTTGAAATCTTTGTATATATTGCTTCCATATAGTCTAAGAAACATGTACGCAAAGCATCCAAACAGTGCCATTCGCCAATTTTTTGTTCTTCAAGTTTAAGTGAACAATGAGCCCCAATGGTTAATCCTTTATCGGAAATTATTTGTAATTTTCGACAAGTAGAACAATGAATGGAACAGTTAGACGGTTGAAATATTTTTATATATTGCTTCTATATAGTCTACGAAACATATATGCAAAGCATCCAAACAGTGCCATTCGCCAATTTTTTGTTCTTCAAGTTTAAGTGAACAATGAGCCCCAATGGTTAATCCTTTATCGGAAATTATTTGTAATTTTCGACAAGTAGAACAATGAATGGAACAGTTAGACGGTTGAAATATTTGTATATATTGCTTCTATATAATCTAAGAAACATATAAGCAAAGCATCTAAACAGTAACAATCGCCAATCTTTTGATCTTCAAGTTTAAGTGAACAGCGAGCCCCATTGATAATCATGAAATGGAAATTATTTGTAACTTTCTACAAGTAGAACAATGAATAGTACAGGTAGACGGGTGAAATCTTTCTATATATTGCTTCTAAATAGTCTAAGAAACATTTATGCAAAGCATCCAAACAGTACAATTCGCCAATTTTTTGTTCTTCAAGTTTAAGTGAACTACGAGCCCCATTGTTAATCCTTTAAAGGAAATTATTTGTAAATTTCGACAAGTAGAACAATGAATGGAACTGGTAGCCGGTTGAAATCTTTGTATATATTGCTTCTATATAGTCTAAGAAACATATATGCAAAGCATCCAAACAGTACAATTCGCCAATTTTTTGTTCTTCAAGTTTAAGTGAACAATGAGCCCCAATGGTTAATCCGTTATCGGAAATTATTAGTAACTTTCGACAAGTAGAACAATGAATGGAAAAGGTAGACGGTTGAAATCTTTGTATATATTGCTTCTATATAGTCTAAGAAACATATATGCAATGCATCCAAACAGTACCATTCGCCAATTTTTTGTTCTTCAAGTTTAAGTGAACAATGAGCCCCATTGTTAATCCTTTAAAGGAAATTATTTGTAACTTGCGACAAGTAGGACAATGAATGGAATAGGTAGACGGTTGAAATCATTGTATATATTGCTTCTATATAGTCTAAGAAACATATATGCAAAGCATCCAAACAGTACAATTCGCCAATTTTTTGTTCTTCAAGTTTAAGTGAACAACGAGCCCCATTGTTAATCCTTTAAAAGAAATTATTTGTGAATTTCGACAAGTAGAACAATGATTGGAACACGTAGACGGTTGAAATCTTTGTATATATTGCTTCCATATAGTCTAAGAAACATGTACGCAAAGCATCCAAACAGTGCCATTCGCCAATTTTTTGTTCTTCAAGTTTAAGTGAACAATGAGCCCCAATGGTTAATCCTTTATCGGAAATTATTTGTAATTTTCGACAAGTAGAACAGTGAATGGAACAGGTAGACGGTTGAAATCTTTGTATATATTGCTTCTATATAGTATAAGAAACATATATGCAAAGCATCCAAACAGTACAATTCGCCAATTTTTTGTTCTTCAAGTTTAAGTGAACAACGAGCCCCAATGGTTAATCCTTTATCGGAAATTATTTGTAATTTTCGACAAGTAGAACAATGAATGAAACAGGTAGACGGTTGAAATCTTTGTATATATTGCTTCTATATAGTCTAAGAAACATATATGCAAAGCATCCAAACAGTACAATTCGCCAATTTATTGTTCTTCAAGTTTAAGTGAACAACGAGCCCCATTGTTAATCCTTTAAAGAAAATTATTTGTAACTTTCGACAAGTAGAACAATGAATGGAACAGGTAGACGGTGGAAATCTTTGTATATATTGCCTCTATATAGTCTAAGAAACATATATGCTAAGCATCCAAACAGTACAATTCGCCAATTTTTTGTTCTTCAAGTTTAAGTGAACAATGAGCCCCAATGTTTAATCCATTATCGGAAATTATTTGTAAATTTCGACAAGTAGAACAATGAATGGAACTGGTAGCCGGTTGAAATCTTTGTATATATTGCTTCTATATAGTCTAAGAAACATCTATGCAAAGCATCCAAACAGTACAATTCGCCAATTTTTTGTTCTTCAAGTTTAAGTGAACAATGAGCCCCAATGGTTACTCCTTTAAAGGAAATTATTTGTAAATTTCGACAAGTAGAACGATGATTGGAACACGTAGACGGTTGAAATCTTTGTATATATTGCTTCCATATAGTCTAAGAAACATGTACGCATAGCATCCAAACAGTACCATTCGCCAATTTTTTGTTCTTCAAGTTTAAGTGAACAATGAGCCCCATTGTTAATCCTTTATCGGAAATTATTTGTAACTTTCGACAAGTAGAACATTGAATGGAACAGGTAGACGGTTGAAATCTTTGTATATATTGCTTCTATATAGTATAAGAAACATATATGCAAAGCATCCAATCAGTACCATTCGCCAATTTTTTGTTCTTCAAGTTTAAGTGAACTACGAGCCCCATTGTTAATACTTTAACGGAAATTATTTGTAACTTGCGACAAGTAGGACAATGAATGGAACAGGTAGCCGGTTGAAATCAATGTATATATTGCTTCTATATAGTCTAAGAAACATATATGCAATGCATCGAAACAGTACCATTCGCAATTTTTTTGTTCTTCAAGTTTAAGTGAACAACGAGCCCCATTGTTAATCCTTTAAAGGAAATTATTTGTAAATTTCGACAAGTAGAACTATGATTGGAACACGTTGACGGTTGAAATCTTTGTATATATTGCTTCCATATAGTGTAAGGAACATGTACGCAAAGCATCCAAACAGTACCATTCGCCAATTTTTTGTTCTTCAAGTTTAAGTGAACAATGAGCCCCAATGGTTAATCCTTTATCGGAAATTATTTGTAATTTTCGACAAGTAGAACAATGAATGAAACAGGTAGACGGTTGAAATCTTTGTATATATTGCTTCTATATAATCTAAGAAACATATATGCAAAGCATCCAAACAGTAACAATCGCCAATTTTTTGATCTTCAAGTTTAAGTGAACAGCGAGCCCCATTGATAATCATGAAATGGAAACTATTTGTAACTTTCTACAAGTAGAACAATGAATAGTACAGGTAGACGGGTGAAATCTTTCTATATATTGCTTCTTAATAGTCTAAGAAACATCTATGCAAAGCATCCAAACAGTACAATTCGCCAATCTTTTGTTCTTCAAGTTTAAGTAAACTACGATCCCCATTGTTAATCCCTTAACGGAAATTATTTGTAACTTTCGACAAGTAGAACAATGAATGGAACAGGTAGACGGTTGAAATTATTGTATATATTGCTTCTATATAGTCTAAGAAACATATATGCAAAGCATCCAAACAGTACAAATCGCCAATTTTTTGTTTTTCAAGTTTAAGTAAACTACGATCCCCATTGTTAATCCCTTAACGGAAATTATTTGTAACTTCCGACAAGTAGAACAATGAATGGAACAGGTAGACGGTTGAAATCATTGTACATATTGCTTCTATATAGTCTAAGAAACATATATGCAAAGCATCCAAACAGTACAATTCGACAATTTTTGCTCTTCAAGTTTAAGTGAACTACGAGCCCCATTGCTACTCCTTTAAAGGAAATTATTTGCAAATTTCGGCAAGTAGAACAATGAATGGAATAGGTAGACGGTTGAAATCATTGTATATATTGCTTCTATATAGTCTAAGAAACATATATGCAAAGCATCCAAACAGTACAATTCGCCAATTTTTTGTTCTTCAAGTTTAAGTGAACAACGAGCCCCATTGTTAATCCTTTAAAAGAAATTATTTGTGAATTTCGACAAGTAGAACAATGATTGGAACACGTAGACGGTTGAAATCTTTGTATATATTGCTTCCATATAGTCTAAGAAACATGTACGCAAAGCATCCAAACAGTGCCATTCGCCAATTTTTTGTTCTTCAAGATTAAGTGAACAATGAGCCCCAATGGTTAATCCTTTATCGGAAATTATTTGTAATTTTCGACAAGTAGAACAGTGAATGGAACAGGTAGACGGTTGAAATCTTTGTATATATTGCTTCTATATAGTATAAGAAACATATATGCAAAGCATCCAAACAGTACAATTCGCCAATTTTTTGTTCTTCAAGTTTAAGTGAACAATGAGCCACAATGGTTAATCCGTTATCGGAAATTATTTGTAACTTTCGACAAGTAGAACAATGAATGGAAAAGGTAGACGGTTGAAATCTTTGTATATATTGCTTCTATATAGTCTAAGAAACATATATGCAAAGCATCCAAACAGTACCATTCGCCAATTCTTTGTTCTTCAAGTTTAAGTGAACAATGAGCCCCATTGTTAATCCTTTAAAGGAAATTATTTGTAAATTTCGACAAGTAGAACAATGAATGGAACAGGTAGACTGTTGAAATCCTTGTATAAATTGCTTCCATATAGTCTAAGAAACATGTACGCAAAGCACCCAAACAGTACAATTCGCCAATTTTTTGTTCTTCAAGTTTAAGTGAACTACGATCCCCATTGTTAATCCCTTAACGGAAATTATTTGTAACTTTCGACAAGTAGAACAGTGAATGGAACAGGTAGACGGTTGAAATCTTTGTATATATTGCTTCTATATAGTCTAAGAAACATATATGCAAAGCATCCAAACAGTACAATTCGCCAATTTTTTGTTTTTCAAGTTTAAGTGAACAATGAGCCCCAATGGTTAATCCGTTATCGGAAATTATTTGTAACTTTCGACAAGTAGAACAATGAATGGAACAGGTAGACGGTTGAAATCTTTGTATATATTGCTTCTATATAGTCTAAGAAACATATATGCAAAGCATCCAAACAGTACCATTCGCCAATTTTTTGTTCTTCAAGTTTAAGTGAACTGCGAGCCCCATTGTTAATCCTTTAAAGGAAATTATTTGTAAATTTCGACAAGTAGAACAATGAATGGAACAGGTAGACTGTTGAAATCATTGTATATATTGCTTCTATATAGTCTAAGAAACATATATGCAAAGCATCCAAACAGTACAATTCGCCAAATTTTTGTTCTTCAAGTTTAAGTGAACAATGAGCCCCATTGTTAATCCTTTAAAGGAAATTATTTGTAACTTTAGACAAGTAGAACAATGAATGGAACAGGTAGACGGGTGAAATCTTTCTATATATTGCTTCTAAATAGTTTAAGAAACATCTATGCAAAGCATCCAAACAGTACCATTCGCCAATTTTTTGTTCTTCAAGTTTAAGTGAACAATGAGCCCCAATGGTTAATCCTTTATCGGAAATTATTTGTAACTTTCGACAAGTAGAACAATGAATGGAACAGGTAGAAGGTTGAAATCTTTGTATATATTGCTTCTATATTGTCTAAGAAACATATGTGCAAAGCATCCAAACAGTACAATTCGCCAATTTTTTGTTCTTCAAGTTTAAGTGAACAATGAGCCCCAATGGTTAATCCTTTATCGGCAATTATTTGTAACTTTCGACAAGTAGAACAATGAATGGAACTGGTAGACGGTTGAATTCTTTGTATATATTGCTTCTATATAATCTAAGAAACATATATGCAAAGCATCTAAACATTAACAATCACCAATTTTTTGATCTTCAAGTTTAAGTGAACAGCGAGCCCCATTGATAATCATGAAATGAAAACTATTTGTAACTTTCTACAAGTAGAACAATGAATAGTACATGTAGACGGGTGAAATCTTTCTATATATTGCTTCTAAATAGTCTAAGAAACATCTATGCAAAGCATCCAAACAGTACAATTCGCCAATTTTTTGTTCTTCAAGTTTAAGTAAACTACGATCCCCATTGTTAATCCCTTAACGGAAATTATTTGTAACTTTCGACAAGTAGAACAATGAATGGAACAGGTAGACGGTTGAAATCATTGTATATATTGCTTCTATATAGTCTAAGAAACATATATGCAAAGCATCCAAACAGTACAATACGCCAATTTTTTGTTCTTCAAGTTTAAGTAAACTACGATCCCCATTGTTAATCCCTTAACGGAAATTATTTGTAACTTTCGACAAGTAGAAAAATGTATGGAACAGGTAGACGGTTGAAATCATTGTATATATTGCTTCTATATAGTCTAAGAAACATATATGCAAAGCATCCAAACAGTACAATTCGACAATTTTTTGCTCTTCAAGTTTAAGTGAACTACGAGCCCCATTGTTAATCCTTTAAAGGAAATTATTTGTAAATTTCGGCAAGTAGAACAATGAATGGAATAGGTGGACGGTTGAAATCATTGTATATATTGCTTCTATATAGTCTAAGAAACATATATGCAAAGCATCCAAACAGTACAATTCGCCAATTTTTTGTTCTTCAAGTTTAAGTGAACAATGAGCCCCATTGTTAATCCTTTAAAGGAAATTATTTGTAACTTTCGACAAGTAGAACAATGAATGGAACAGGTAGACGGTTGAAATCTTTGTATATATTGCTTCTATATAGTCTAAGAAACATCTATGCAAAGCATCCAAACAGTACAATTCGCCAATTTTTTGTTCTTCAAGTTTAAGTGAACAATGAGCCCCAATGGTTACTCCTTTAAAGGAAATTATTTGTAAATTTCGACAAGTAGAACGATGATTGGAACACGTAGACGGTTGAAATCTTTGTATATATTGCTTCCATATAGTCTAAGAAACATGTACGCATAGCATCCAAACAGTACCATTCGCCAATTTTTTGTTCTTCAAGTTTAAGTGAACAATGAGCCCCATTGTTAATCCTTTATCGGAAATTATTTGTAACTTTCGACAAGTAGAACATTGAATGGAACAGGTAGACGGTTGAAATCTTTGTATATATTGCTTCTATATAGTATAAGAAACATATATGCAAAGCATCCAATCAGTACCATTCGCCAATTTTTTGTTCTTCAAGTTTAAGTGAACTACGAGCCCCATTGTTAATACTTTAACGGAAATTATTTGTAACTTGCGACAAGTAGGACAATGAATGGAACAGGTAGCCGGTTGAAATCAATGTATATATTGCTTCTATATAGTCTAAGAAACATATATGCAATGCATCGAAACAGTACCATTCGCAATTTTTTTGTTCTTCAAGTTTAAGTGAACAACGAGCCCCATTGTTAATCCTTTAAAGGAAATTATTTGTAAATTTCGACAAGTAGAACTATGATTGGAACACGTTGACGGTTGAAATCTTTGTATATATTGCTTCCATATAGTGTAAGGAACATGTACGCAAAGCATCCAAACAGTACCATTCGCCAATTTTTTGTTCTTCAAGTTTAAGTGAACAATGAGCCCCAATGGTTAATCCTTTATCGGAAATTATTTGTAATTTTCGACAAGTAGAACAATGAATGAAACAGGTAGACGGTTGAAATCTTTGTATATATTGCTTCTATATAATCTAAGAAACATATATGCAAAGCATCCAAACAGTAACAATCGCCAATTTTTTGATCTTCAAGTTTAAGTGAACAGCGAGCCCCATTGATAATCATGAAATGGAAACTATTTGTAACTTTCTACAAGTAGAACAATGAATAGTACAGGTAGACGGGTGAAATCTTTCTATATATTGCTTCTTAATAGTCTAAGAAACATCTATGCAAAGCATCCAAACAGTACAATTCGCCAATCTTTTGTTCTTCAAGTTTAAGTAAACTACGATCCCCATTGTTAATCCCTTAACGGAAATTATTTGTAACTTTCGACAAGTAGAACAATGAATGGAACAGGTAGACGGTTGAAATTATTGTATATATTGCTTCTATATAGTCTAAGAAACATATATGCAAAGCATCCAAACAGTACAAATCGCCAATTTTTTGTTTTTCAAGTTTAAGTAAACTACGATCCCCATTGTTAATCCCTTAACGGAAATTATTTGTAACTTCCGACAAGTAGAACAATGAATGGAACAGGTAGACGGTTGAAATCATTGTACATATTGCTTCTATATAGTCTAAGAAACATATATGCAAAGCATCCAAACAGTACAATTCGACAATTTTTGCTCTTCAAGTTTAAGTGAACTACGAGCCCCATTGCTACTCCTTTAAAGGAAATTATTTGCAAATTTCGGCAAGTAGAACAATGAATGGAATAGGTAGACGGTTGAAATCATTGTATATATTGCTTCTATATAGTCTAAGAAACATATATGCAAAGCATCCAAACAGTACAATTCGCCAATTTTTTGTTCTTCAAGTTTAAGTGAACAACGAGCCCCATTGTTAATCCTTTAAAAGAAATTATTTGTGAATTTCGACAAGTAGAACAATGATTGGAACACGTAGACGGTTGAAATCTTTGTATATATTGCTTCCATATAGTCTAAGAAACATGTACGCAAAGCATCCAAACAGTGCCATTCGCCAATTTTTTGTTCTTCAAGATTAAGTGAACAATGAGCCCCAATGATTAATCCTTTATCGGAAATTATTTGTAATTTTCGACAAGTAGAACAGTGAATGGAACAGGTAGACGGTTGAAATCTTTGTATATATTGCTTCTATATAGTATAAGAAACATATATGCAAAGCATCCAAACAGTACAATTCGCCAATTTTTTGTTCTTCAAGTTTAAGTGAACAATGAGCCACAATGGTTAATCCGTTATCGGAAATTATTTGTAACTTTCGACAAGTAGAACAATGAATGGAAAAGGTAGACGGTTGAAATCTTTGTATATATTGCTTCTATATAGTCTAAGAAACATATATGCAAAGCATCCAAACAGTACCATTCGCCAATTCTTTGTTCTTCAAGTTTAAGTGAACAATGAGCCCCATTGTTAATCCTTTAAAGGAAATTATTTGTAAATTTCGACAAGTAGAACAATGAATGGAACAGGTAGACTGTTGAAATCCTTGTATAAATTGCTTCCATATAGTCTAAGAAACATGTACGCAAAGCACCCAAACAGTACAATTCGCCAATTTTTTGTTCTTCAAGTTTAAGTGAACTACGATCCCCATTGTTAATCCCTTAACGGAAATTATTTGTAACTTTCGACAAGTAGAACAGTGAATGGAACAGGTAGACGGTTGAAATCTTTGTATATATTGCTTCTATATAGTCTAAGAAACATATATGCAAAGCATCCAAACAGTACAATTCGCCAATTTTTTGTTCTTCAAGTTTAAGTGAACAATGAGCCCCAATGGTTAATCCTTTATCCGTAATTATTTGTAACTTTCGACAAGTAGAACAATGAATGGAACTGGTAGACGGTTGAAATCTTTGTATATATTGCTTCTATATAATCTAAGAAACATATAAGCAAAGCATCTAAACAGTAACAATCGCCAATATTTTGATCTTCAAGTTTAAGTGAACAGCGAGCCCCATTGATAATCATGAAATGGAAACTATTTGTAACTTTCTACAAGTAGAACAATGAATAGTACAGGTAGACGGGTGAAATCTTTCTATATATTGCTTCTAAATAGTCTAAGAAACATCTATGCAAAGCATCCAAACAGTACAATTCGCCAATTTTTTGTTCTTCAAGTTTAAGTAAACTACGATCCCCATTGTTAATCCCTTAACGGAAATTATTTGTAACTTTCGACAAGTAGAACAATGAATGGAACAGGTAGACGGTTGAAATCATTGTATATATTGCTTCTATATAGTCTAAGAAACATATATGCAAAGCATCCAAACAGTACAATACGCCAATTTTTTGTTCTTCAAGTTTAAGTGAACAATGAGCCCCAATGGTTAATCTGTTATCGGAAATTATTTGTAACTTTCGACAAGTAGAACAATGAATGGAAAAGGTAGACGGTTGAAATCATTGTATATATTGCTTCTATATAGTCTAAGAAACATATATGCAAAGCATCCAAACAGTACCATTCGCCAATTTTTTGTTCTTCAAGTTTAAGTGAACTGCGAGCCCCATTGTTAATCCTTTAAAGGAAATTATTTGTAAATTTCGACAAGTAGAACAATGAATGGAACAGGTAGACTGTTGAAATCATTGTATATATTGCTTCTATATAGTCTAAGAAACATATATGCAAAGCATCCAAACAGTACAATTCGCCAATTTTTTGTTCTTCAAGTTTAAGTGAACAATGAGCCCCATTGTTAATCCTTTAAAGGAAATTATTTGTAACTTTCGACAAGTAGAACAATGAATGGAACAGGTAGACGGTTGAAATCATTGTATATATTGCTTCTATATAGTCTAAGAAACATATATGCAAAGCATCCAAACAGTACAATACGCCAATTTTTTGTTCTTCAAGTTTAAGTAAACTACGATCCCCATTGTTAATCCCTTAACGGAAATTATTTGTAACTTTCGACAAGTAGAAAAATGTATGGAACAGGTAGACGGTTGAAATCATTGTATATATTGCTTCTATATAGTCTAAGAAACATATATGCAAAGCATCCAAACAGTACAATTCGACAATTTTTTGCTCTTCAAGTTTAAGTGAACTACGAGCCCCATTGTTAATCCTTTAAAGGAAATTATTTGTAAATTTCGGCAAGTAGAACAATGAATGGAATAGGTGGACGGTTGAAATCATTGTATATATTGCTTCTATATAGTCTAAGAAACATATATGCAAAGCATCCAAACAGTACAATTCGCCAATTTTTTGTTCTTCAAGTTTAAGTGAACAATGAGCCCCATTGTTAATCCTTTAAAGGAAATTATTTGTAACTTTCGACAAGTAGAACAATGAATGGAACAGGTAGACGGTTGAAATCTTTGTATATATTGCTTCTATATAGTCTAAGAAACATCTATGCAAAGCATCCAAACAGTACAATTCGCCAATTTTTTGTTCTTCAAGTTTAAGTGAACAATGAGCCCCAATGGTTACTCCTTTAAAGGAAATTATTTGTAAATTTCGACAAGTAGAACGATGATTGGAACACGTAGACGGTTGAAATCTTTGTATATATTGCTTCCATATAGTCTAAGAAACATGTACGCATAGCATCCAAACAGTACCATTCGCCAATTTTTTGTTCTTCAAGTTTAAGTGAACAATGAGCCCCATTGTTAATCCTTTATCGGAAATTATTTGTAACTTTCGACAAGTAGAACATTGAATGGAACAGGTAGACGGTTGAAATCTTTGTATATATTGCTTCTATATAGTATAAGAAACATATATGCAAAGCATCCAATCAGTACCATTCGCCAATTTTTTGTTCTTCAAGTTTAAGTGAACTACGAGCCCCATTGTTAATACTTTAACGGAAATTATTTGTAACTTGCGACAAGTAGGACAATGAATGGAACAGGTAGCCGGTTGAAATCAATGTATATATTGCTTCTATATAGTCTAAGAAACATATATGCAATGCATCGAAACAGTACCATTCGCAATTTTTTTGTTCTTCAAGTTTAAGTGAAAAACGAGCCCCATTGTTAATCCTTTAAAGGAAATTATTTGTAAATTTCGACAAGTAGAACTATGATTGGAACACGTTGACGGTTGAAATCTTTGTATATATTGCTTCCATATAGTGTAAGGAACATGTACGCAAAGCATCCAAACAGTACCATTCGCCAATTTTTTGTTCTTCAAGTTTAAGTGAACAATGAGCCCCAATGGTTAATCCTTTATCGGAAATTATTTGTAATTTTCGACAAGTAGAACAATGAATGAAACAGGTAGACGGTTGAAATCTTTGTATTTATTGCTTCTATATAATCTAAGAAACATATATGCAAAGCATCCAAACAGTAACAATCGCCAATTTTTTGATCTTCAAGTTTAAGTGAACAGCGAGCCCCATTGATAATCATGAAATGGAAACTATTTGTAACTTTCTACAAGTAGAACAATGAATAGTACAGGTAGACGGGTGAAATCTTTCTATATATTGCTTCTTAATAGTCTAAGAAACATCTATGCAAAGCATCCAAACAGTACAATTCGCCAATCTTTTGTTCTTCAAGTTTAAGTAAACTACGATCCCCATTGTTAATCCCTTAACGGAAATTATTTGTAACTTTCGACAAGTAGAACAATGAATGGAACAGGTAGACGGTTGAAATTATTGTATATATTGCTTCTATATAGTCTAAGAAACATATATGCAAAGCATCCAAACAGTACAAATCGCCAATTTTTTGTTTTTCAAGTTTAAGTAAACTACGATCCCCATTGTTAATCCCTTAACGGAAATTATTTGTAACTTCCGACAAGTAGAACAATGAATGGAACAGGTAGACGGTTGAAATCATTGTACATATTGCTTCTATATAGTCTAAGAAACATATATGCAAAGCATCCAAACAGTACAATTCGACAATTTTTGCTCTTCAAGTTTAAGTGAACTACGAGCCCCATTGCTACTCCTTTAAAGGAAATTATTTGCAAATTTCGGCAAGTAGAACAATGAATGGAATAGGTAGACGGTTGAAATCATTGTATATATTGCTTCTATATAGTCTAAGAAACATATATGCAAAGCATCCAAACAGTACAATTCGCCAATTTTTTGTTCTTCAAGTTTAAGTGAACAACGAGCCCCATTGTTAATCCTTTAAAAGAAATTATTTGTGAATTTCGACAAGTAGAACAATGATTGGAACACGTAGACGGTTGAAATCTTTGTATATATTGCTTCCATATAGTCTAAGAAACATGTACGCAAAGCATCCAAACAGTGCCATTCGCCAATTTTTTGTTCTTCAAGATTAAGTGAACAATGAGCCCCAATGGTTAATCCTTTATCGGAAATTATTTGTAATTTTCGACAAGTAGAACAGTGAATGGAACAGGTAGACGGTTGAAATCTTTGTATATATTGCTTCTATATAGTATAAGAAACATATATGCAAAGCATCCAAACAGTACAATTCGCCAATTTTTTGTTCTTCAAGTTTAAGTGAACAATGAGCCACAATGGTTAATCCGTTATCGGAAATTATTTGTAACTTCCGACAAGTAGAACAATGAATGGAACAGGTAGACGGTTGAAATCATTGTACATATTGCTTCTATATAGTCTAAGAAACATATATGCAAAGCATCCAAACAGTACAATTCGACAATTTTTGCTCTTCAAGTTTAAGTGAACTACGAGCCCCATTGCTACTCCTTTAAAGGAAATTATTTGCAAATTTCGGCAAGTAGAACAATGAATGGAATAGGTAGACGGTTGAAATCATTGTATATATTGCTTCTATATAGTCTAAGAAACATATATGCAAAGCATCCAAACAGTACAATTCGCCAATTTTTTGTTCTTCAAGTTTAAGTGAACAACGAGCCCCATTGTTAATCCTTTAAAAGAAATTATTTGTGAATTTCGACAAGTAGAACAATGATTGGAACACGTAGACGGTTGAAATCTTTGTATATATTGCTTCCATATAGTCTAAGAAACATGTACGCAAAGCATCCAAACAGTGCCATTCGCCAATTTTTTGTTCTTCAAGATTAAGTGAACAATGAGCCCCAATGGTTAATCCTTTATCGGAAATTATTTGTAATTTTCGACAAGTAGAACAGTGAATGGAACAGGTAGACGGTTGAAATCTTTGTATATATTGCTTCTATATAGTATAAGAAACATATATGCAAAGCATCCAAACAGTACAATTCGCCAATTTTTTGTTCTTCAAGTTTAAGTGAACAATGAGCCACAATGGTTAATCCGTTATCGGAAATTATTTGTAACTTTCGACAAGTAGAACAATGAATGGAAAAGGTAGACGGTTGAAATCTTTGTATATATTGCTTCTATATAGTCTAAGAAACATATATGCAAAGCATCCAAACAGTACCATTCGCCAATTCTTTGTTCTTCAAGTTTAAGTGAACAATGAGCCCCATTGTTAATCCTTTAAAGGAAATTATTTGTAAATTTCGACAAGTAGAACAATGAATGGAACAGGTAGACTGTTGAAATCCTTGTATAAATTGCTTCCATATAGTCTAAGAAACATGTACGCAAAGCACCCAAACAGTACAATTCGCCAATTTTTTGTTCTTCAAGTTTAAGTGAACTACGATCCCCATTGTTAATCCCTTAACGGAAATTATTTGTAACTTTCGACAAGTAGAACAGTGAATGGAACAGGTAGACGGTTGAAATCTTTGTATATATTGCTTCTATATAGTCTAAGAAACATATATGCAAAGCATCCAAACAGTACAATTCGCCAATTTTTTGTTTTTCAAGTTTAAGTGAACAATGAGCCCCAATGGTTAATCCGTTATCGGAAATTATTTGTAACTTTCGACAAGTAGAACAATGAATGGAACAGGTAGACGGTTGAAATCTTTGTATATATTGCTTCTATATAGTCTAAGAAACATATATGCAAAGCATCCAAACAGTACCATTCGCCAATTTTTTGTTCTTCAAGTTTAAGTGAACTGCGAGCCCCATTGTTAATCCTTTAAAGGAAATTATTTGTAAATTTCGACAAGTAGAACAATGAATGGAACAGGTAGACTGTTGAAATCATTGTATATATTGCTTCTATATAGTCTAAGAAACATATATGCAAAGCATCCAAACAGTACAATTCGCCAAATTTTTGTTCTTCAAGTTTAAGTGAACAATGAGCCCCATTGTTAATTCTTTAAAGGAAATTATTTGTAACTTTCGACAAGTAGAACAATGAATGGAACAGGTAGACGGGTGAAATCTTTCTATATATTGCTTCTAAATAGTTTAAGAAACATCTATGCAAAGCATCCAAACAGTACCATTCGCCAATTTTTTGTTCTTCAAGTTTAAGTGAACAATGAGCCCCAATGGTTAATCCTTTATCGGAAATTATTTGTAACTTTCGACAAGTAGAACAATGAATGGAACAGGTAGAAGGTTGAAATCTTTGTATATATTGCTTCTATATTGTCTAAGAAACATATGTGCAAAGCATCCAAACAGTACAATTCGCCAATTTTTTGTTCTTCAAGTTTAAGTGAACAATGAGCCCCAATGGTTAATCCTTTATCGGCAATTATTTGTAACTTTCGACAAGTAGAACAATGAATGGAACTGGTAGACGGTTGAATTCTTTGTATATATTGCTTCTATATAATCTAAGAAACATATATGCAAAGCATCTAAACATTAACAATCACCAATTTTTTGATCTTCAAGTTTAAGTGAACAGCGAGCCCCATTGATAATCATGAAATGAAAACTATTTGTAACTTTCTACAAATAGAACAATGAATAGTACATGTAGACGGGTGAAATCTTTCTATATATTGCTTCTAAATAGTCTAAGAAACATCTATGCAAAGCATCCAAACAGTACAATTCGCCAATTTTTTGTTCTTCAAGTTTAAGTAAACTACGATCCCCATTGTTAATCCCTTAACGGAAATTATTTGTAACTTTCGACAAGTAGAACAATGAATGGAACAGGTAGACGGTTGAAATCATTGCATATATTGCTTCCATATAGTCTAAGAAACATATATGCAAAGCATCGAAACAGTACAATTCGCCAATTTTTTGTTCTTCAAGTTTAAGTGAACAATGAGCCCCAATGGTTAATCTGTTATCGGAAATTATTTGTAACTTTCGACAAGTAGAACAATGAATGGAAAAGGTAGACGGTTGAAATCATTGTATATATTGCTTCTATATAGTCTAAGAAACATATATGCAAAGCATCCAAACAGTACCATTCGCCAATTTTTTGTTCTTCAAGTTTAAGTGAACTGCGAGCCCCATTGTTAATCCTTTAAAGGAAATTATTTGTAAATTTCGACAAGTAGAACAATGAATGGAACAGGTAGACTGTTGAAATCATTGTATATATTGCTTCTATATAGTCTAAGAAACATATATGCAAAGCATCCAAACAGTACAATTCGCCAATTTTTTGTTCTTCAAGTTTAAGTGAACAATGAGCCCCATTGTTAATCCTTTAAAGGAAATTATTTGTAACTTTCGACAAGTAGAACAATGAATGGAACAAGTAGACGGTTGAAATCTTTGTATATATTGCTTCTATATAATCTAAGAAACATATATGCAAAGCATCCAAACAGTACAATTCGCCAATTTTTTGTTCTTCAAGTTTAAGTGAACAGCGAGCCCCATTGATAATCATTAAATGGAAACTATTTGTAACTTTCTACACGTAGAACAATGAATAGTACAGGTAGACGGGTGAAATCTTTCTATATATTGCTTCTAAATAGTCTAAGAAACATCTATGCAAAGCATCCAAACAGTACAATTCGCCAATTTTTTGTTCTTCAAGTTTAAGTAAACTACGATCCCCATTGTTAATCCCTTAACGGAAATTATTTGTAACTTTCGACAAGTAGAACAATGAATGGAACAGGTAGACGGTTGAAATCATTGTATATATTGCTTCTATATAGTCTAAGAAACATATATGCAAAGCATCCAAACAGTACAATACGCCAATTTTTTGTTCTTCAAGTTTAAGTAAACTACGATCCCCATTGTTAATCCCTTAACGGAAATTATTTGTAACTTTCGACAAGTAGAAAAATGTATGGAACAGGTAGACGGTTGAAATCATTGTATATATTGCTTCTATATAGTCTAAGAAACATATATGCAAAGCATCCAAACAGTACAATTCGACAATTTTTTGCTCTTCAAGTTTAAGTGAACTACGAGCCCCATTGTTAATCCTTTAAAGGAAATTATTTGTAAATTTCGGCAAGTAGAACAATGAATGGAATAGGTGGACGGTTGAAATCATTGTATATATTGCTTCTATATAGTCTAAGAAACATATATGCAAAGCATCCAAACAGTACAATTCGCCAATTTTTTGTTCTTCAAGTTTAAGTAAACTACGATCCCCATTGTTAATCCCTTAACGGAAATTATTTGTAACTTCCGACAAGTAGAACAATGAATGGAACAGGTAGACGGTTGAAATCATTGTACATATTGCTTCTATATAGTCTAAGAAACATATATGCAAAGCATCCAAACAGTACAATTCGACAATTTTTTGCTCTTCAAGTTTAAGTGAACTACGAGCCCCATTGCTAATCCTTTAAAGGAAATTATTTGTAAATTTCGGCAAGTAGAACAATGAATGGAATAGGTAGACGGTTGAAATCATTGTATATATTGCTTCTATATAGTCTAAGAAACATATATGCAAAGCATCCAAACAGTACAATTCGCCAATTTTTTGTTCTTCAAGTTTAAGTGAACAACGAGCCCCATTGTTAATCCTTTCAAAGAAATTATTTGTAAATTTCGACAAGTAGAACAATGATTGGAACACGTAGACGGTTGAAAACTTTGTATATATTGCTTCCATATAGTCTAAGAAACATGTACGCAAAGCATCCAAACAGTGCCATTCGCCAATTTTTTGTTCTTCAAGTTTAAGTGAACAATGAGCCCCAATGGTTAATCCTTTATCGGAAATTATTTGTAATTTTCGACAAGTAGAACAGTGAATGGAACAGGTAGACGGTTGAAATCTTTGTATATATTGCTTCTATATAGTATAAGAAACATATATGCAAAGCATCCAAACAGTACAATTCGCCAATTTTTTGTTCTTCAAGTTTAAGTGAACAATGAGCCACAATGGTTAATCCGTTATCGGAAATTATTTGTAACTTTCGACAAGTAGAACAATGAATGGAAAAGGTAGACGGTTGAAATCTTTGTATATATTGCTTCTATATAGTCTAAGAAACATATATGCAAATCATCCAAACAGTACCATTCGCCAATTCTTTGTTCTTCAAGTTTAAGTGAACAATGAGCCTCATTGTTAATCCTTTAAAGGAAATTATTTGTAAATTTCGACAAGTAGAACAATGAATGGAACAGGTAGACTGTTGAAATCCTTGTATAAATTGCTTCCATATAGTCTAACAAACATGTACGCAAAGCATCCAAACAGTACAATTCGCCAATTTTTTGTTCTTCAAGTTTAAGTGAACTACGATCCCCATTGTTAATCCCTTAACGGAAATTATTTGTAACTTTCGACAAGTAGAACAGTGAATGGAACAGGTAGACGGTTGAAATCTTTGTATATATTGCTTCTATATAGTCTAAGAAACTTATATGCAAAGCATCCAAACAGTACAATTCGCCAATTTTTTGTTTTTCAAGTTTAAGTGAACAATGAGCCCCAATGGTTAATCCGTTATCGGAAATTATTTGTAACTTTCGACAAGTAGAACAATGAATGGAACAGGTAGACGGTTGAAATCTTTGTATATATTGCTTCTATATAGTCTAAGAAACATATATGCAAAGCATCCAAACAGCACCATTCGCCAATTTTTTGTTCTTCAAGTTTAAGTGAACTGCGAGCCCCATTGTTAATCCTTTAAAGGAAATTATTTGTAAATTTCGACAAGTAGAACAATGAATGGAACAGGTAGACTGTTGAAATCATTGTATATATTGCTTCTATATAGTCTAAGAAACATATATGCAAAGCATCCAAACAGTACAATTCGCCAAATTTTTGTTCTTCAAGTTTAAGTGAACAATGAGCCCCATTGTTAATCCTTTAAAGGAAATTATTTGTAACTTTCGACAAGTAGAACAATGAATGGAACAGGTAGACGGGTGAAATCTTTCTATATATTGCTTCTAAATAGTTTAAGAAACATCTATGCAAAGCATCCAAACAGTACCATTCGCCAATTTTTTGTTCTTCAAGTTTAAGTGAACAATGAGCCCCAATGGTTAATCCTTTATCGGAAATTATTTGTAACTTTCGACAAGTAGAACAATGAATGGAACAGGTAGAAGGTTGAAATCTTTGTATATATTGCTTCTATATTGTCTTAGAAACATATATGCAAAGCATCCAAACAGTACAATTCGCCAATTTTTTGTTCTTCAAGTTTAAGTGAACAATGAGCCCCAATGGTTAATCCTTTATCGGCAATTATTTGTAACTTTCGACAAGTAGAACAATGAATGGAACTGGTAGACGGTTGAAATCTTTGTATATATTGCTTCTATATAATCTAAGAAACATATATGCAAAGCATCTAAACAGTAACAATCGCCAATTTTTTGATCTTCAAGTTTAAGTGAACAGCGAGCCCCATTGATAATCATGAAATGGAAATTATTTGTAACTTTCTACAAGTAGAACAATGAGTAGTACAGGTAGACGGGTGAAATCTTTCTATATATTGCTTCTAAATAGTCTAAGAAACATCTATGCAAAGCATCCAAACAGTACAATTCGCCAATTTTTTGTTCTTCAAGTTTAAGTGAACTACGAGCCCCATTGTTAATCCTTTAAAGGAAATTATTTGTAAATTTCGACAAGTAGAACAATGAATGGATCATGTAGACGGTTGAAAAAATTGTATGTATTTCTTCTATATAGTCTACGAAACATATATGCAAAGCATCCAAACAGTACAATTCGCCAATTTTTTGTACTTCAAGTTTAAGTGAACTACGAGCCCCATTGTTAATCCTTTAACGGAAATTAATTGTAACTTTCGACAAGTAGAACAATGAATGGAACAGGTAGACGGTTGAAATCTTTGTATAGATTGCTTCTATATAGTCTAAGAAACATATATGCAAAGCATCCAAACAGTACAATTCGCCAATTTATTGTTCTTCAAGTTTAAGTGAACAACGAGCCCCATTGTTAATCCTTTAAAGGAAATTATTTGTAACTTTCGACAAGTAGAACAATGAATGGAACAGGTAGACGGTTGAAATCTTTGTATATATTGCTTCTATATAGTCTACGAAACATATATGCAAAGCATCCAAACAGTACCATTCGCCAATTTTTTGTTCTTCAAGTTTAAGTGAACTACGAGCCCCATTGTTAATCCCTTAACGGAAATTAATTGTAACTTTCTACAAGTAGAACAATGATTGGAACACGTAGACGGTTGAAATCTTTGCATATATTGCTTCCATATAGTCTAAGAAACATGTACGCAAAGCATCCAAACAGTACAATTCGCCAATTTTTTGTTCTTCAAGTTTAAGTGAACTACGATCCCCATTGTTAATCCCTTAACGGAAATTATTTGTAACTTTCGACAAGTAGAACAGTGAATGGAACAGGTAGACGGTTGAAATCTTTGTACATATTGCTTCTATATAGTATAAGAAACATATATGCAAAGCATCGAAACAGTACAATTTGCCAATTTTTTGTTCTTCAAGTTTAAGTGAACAATGAGCCCCAATGGTTAATCTGTTATCGGAAATTATTTGTAACTTTCGAGTAGTAGAACAATGAATGGAAAAGGTAGACGGTTGAAATCTTTGTATATATTGCTTCTATATAGTCTAAGAAACATATATGCAAAGCATCCAAACAGTACCATTCGCCAATTTTTTGTTCTTCAAGTTTAAGTGAACTGCGAGCCCCATTGTTAATCCTTTAAAGGAAATTATTTGTAAATTTCGACAAGTAGAACAATGAATGGAACAGGTAGACTGTTGAAATCATTGTATATATTGCTTCTATATAGTCTAAGAAACATATATGCAAAGCATCTAAACAGTAACAATCGCCAATTTTTTGATCTTCAAGTTTAAGTGAACAGCGAGCCCCATTGATAATCATTAAATGGAAACTATTTGTAACTTTCTACAAGTAGAACAATGAATAGTACAGGTAGACGGGTGAAATCTTTCTATATATTGCTTCTAAATAGTCTAAGAAACATCTATGCAAAGCATCCAAACAGTACAATTCGCCAATTTTTTGTTCTTCAAGTTTAAGTAAACTACGATCCCCATTGTTAATCCCTTAACGGAAATTATTTGTAACTTTCGGCAAGTAGAACAATGAATGGAACAGGTAGCCGGTTGAAATCAATGTATATATTGCTTCTATATAGTCTAAGAAACATATATGCAATGCATCGAAACAGTACCATTCGCAATTTTTTTGTTCTTCAAGTTTAAGTGAACAACGAGCCCCATTGTTAATCCTTTAAAGGAAATTATTTGTAAATTTCGACAAGTAGAACAATGATTGGAACACGTTGACGGTTGAAATCTTTGTATATATTGCTTCCATATAGTGTAAGAAACATGTACGCAAAGCATCCAAACAGTACCATTCGCCAATTTTTTGTTCTTCAAGTTTAAGTGAACTACGAGCCCCATTGTTAATCCTTTATCGGAAATTATTTGTAAATTTCGACAAGTAGAACAATGAATGGAACAGGTAGACTGTTGAAATCATTGTATATATTGCTTCTATATAGTCTAAGAAACATATATGCAAAGCGTCCAAACAGTAGAATTCGCCAATTATTTGATCTTCAAGTTTAAGTGAACTACGAGCCCCATTGTTAATCCCTTAACGGAAATTATTTGTAACTTTCGACAAGTAGAACAGTGAATGGAACAGGTAGACGGTTGAAATCTTTGTACATATTGCTTCTATATAGTATAAGAAACATATATGCAAAGCATCGAAACAGTACAATTCGCCAATTTTTTGTTCTTCAAGTTTAAGTGAACAATGAGCCCCAATGGTTAATCTGTTATCGGAAATTATTTGTAACTTTCGACAAGTAGAACAATGAATGGAAAAGGTAGACGGTTGAAATCTTTGTATATATTGCTTCTATATAGTCTAAGAAACATATATGCAAAGCATCCAAACAGTACCATTCGCCAATTTTTTGTTCTTCAAGTTTAAGTGAACAACGGGTCCCATTGATAATCATGAAACGGAAATTATTTGTAACTTTCTACAAGTAGAACAAATGAATAGAACAGGTAGACGGTTGAAATCTTTGTATACGTTGCTTCTATATAGTCTAAGAAACCTATATGCAAAGCATCTAAACAGTAACAATCGCCAATTTTTTGATCTTCAAGTTTAAGTGAACAGCCAGCCCCATTGATAATCATGAAATGGAAATTATTTGTAACTTTCTACAAGTAGAACAATGAATAGTAAAGGTAGACGGGTGTAATCTTTCTATATATTGCTTCTAAATAGTCTAAGAAACATATATGCAAAGCATCCAAACAGTACAATTTGCCAATTTTTTGTTTTTCAAGTTTAAGTAAACAATGAGCCCCAATGGTTAATCCGTTATCGGAAATTATTTGTAACTTTCGACAAGTAGAACAATGAATGGAACAGGTAGACGGTTGAAATCTTTGTATATATTGCTTCTATATAGTCTAAGAAACATATATGCAAAGCATCCAAACAGTACCATTCGCCAATTTTTTGTTCTTCAAGTTTAAGTGAACTGCGAGCCCCATTGTTAATCCTTTAAAGGAAATTATTTGTAAATTTCGACAAGTAGAACAATGAATGGAACAGGTAGACTGTTGAAATCATTGTATATATTGCTTCTATATAGTCTAAGAAACATATATGCAAAGCATCCAAACAGTACAATTCGCCAAATTTTTGTTCTTCAAGTTTAAGTGAACAATGAGCCCCATTGTTAATCCTTTAAAGGAAATTATTTGTAACTTTCGACAAGTAGAACAATGAATGGAACAGGTAGACGGGTGAAATCTTTCTATATATTGCTTCTAAATAGTTTAAGAAACATCTATGCAAAGCATCCAAACAGTACCATTCGCCAATTTTTTGTTCTTCAAGTTTAAGTGAACAATGAGCCCCAATGGTTAATCCTTTATCGGAAATTATTTGTAACTTTCGACAAGTAGAACAATGAATGGAACAGGTAGAAGGTTGAAATCTTTGTATATATTGCTTCTATATTGTCTTAGAAACATATATGCAAAGCATCCAAACAGTACAATTCGCCAATTTTTTGTTCTTCAAGTTTAAGTGAACAATGAGCCCCAATGGTTAATCCTTTATCGGCAATTATTTGTAACTTTCGACAAGTAGAACAATGAATGGAACTGGTAGACGGTTGAAATCTTTGTATATATTGCTTCTATATAATCTAAGAAACATATATGCAAAGCATCTAAACAGTAACAATCGCCAATTTTTTGATCTTCAAGTTTAAGTGAACAGCGAGCCCCATTGATAATCATGAAATGGAAATTATTTGTAACTTTCTACAAGTAGAACAATGAGTAGTACAGGTAGACGGGTGAAATCTTTCTATATATTGCTTCTAAATAGTCTAAGAAACATCTATGCAAAGCATCCAAACAGTACAATTCGCCAATTTTTTGTTCTTCAAGTTTAAGTGAACTACGAGCCCCATTGTTAATCCTTTAAAGGAAATTATTTGTAAATTTCGACAAGTAGAACAATGAATGGATCATGTAGACGGTTGAAAAAATTGTATGTATTTCTTCTATATAGTCTACGAAACATATATGCAAAGCATCCAAACAGTACATTTCGCCAATTTTTTGTACTTCAAGTTTAAGTGAACTACGAGCCCCATTGTTAATCCTTTAACGGAAATTAATTGTAACTTTCGACAAGTAGAACAATGAATGGAACAGGTAGACGGTTGAAATCTTTGTATAGATTGCTTCTATATAGTCTACGAAACATATATGCAAAGCATCCAAACAGTACCATTCGCCAATTTTTTGTTCTTCAAGTTTAAGTGAACTACGAGCCCCATTGTTAATCCCTTAACGGAAATTAATTGTAACTTTCTACAAGTAGAACAATGATTGGAACACGTAGACGGTTGAAATCTTTGCATATATTGCTTCCATATAGTCTAAGAAACATGTACGCAAAGCATCCAAACAGTACAATTCGCCAATTTTTTGTTCTTCAAGTTTAAGTGAACTACGATCCCCATTGTTAATCCCTTAACGGAAATTATTTGTAACTTTCGACAAGTAGAACAGTGAATGGAACAGGTAGACGGTTGAAATCTTTGTACATATTGCTTCTATATAGTATAAGAAACATATATGCAAAGCATCGAAACAGTACAATTTGCCAATTTTTTGTTCTTCAAGTTTAAGTAAACAATGAGCCCCAATGGTTAATCTGTTATCGGAAATTATTTGTAACTTTCGACTAGTAGAACAATGAATGGAAAAGGTAGACGGTTGAAATCTTTGTATATATTGCTTCTATATAGTCTAAGAAACATATATGCAAAGCATCCAAACAGTACCATTCGCCAATTTTTTGTTCTTCAAGTTTAAGTGAACTGCGAGCCCCATTGTTAATCCTTTAAAGGAAATTATTTGTAAATTTCGACAAGTAGAACAATGAATGGAACAGGTAGACTGTTGAAATCATTGTATATATTGCTTCTATATAGTCTAAGAAACATATATGCAAAGCATCTAAACAGTAACAATCGCCAATTTTTTGATCTTCAAGTTTAAGTGAACAGCGAGCCCCATTGATAATCATTAAATGGAAACTATTTGTAACTTTCTACAAGTAGAACAATGAATAGTACAGGTAGACGGGTGAAATCTTTCTATATATTGCTTCTAAATAGTCTAAGAAACATCTATGCAAAGCATCCAAACAGTACAATTCGCCAATTTTTTGTTCTTCAAGTTTAAGTAAACTACGATCCCCATTGTTAATCCCTTAACGGAAATTATTTGTAACTTTCGGCAAGTAGAACAATGAATGGAACAGGTAGCCGGTTGAAATCAATGTATATATTGCTTCTATATAGTCTAAGAAACATATATGCAATGCATCGAAACAGTACCATTCGCAATTTTTTTGTTCTTCAAGTTTAAGTGAACAACGAGCCCCATTGTTAATCCTTTAAAGGAAATTATTTGTAAATTTCGACAAGTAGAACAATGATTGGAACACGTTGACGGTTGAAATCTTTGTATATATTGCTTCCATATAGTGTAAGAAACATGTACGCAAAGCATCCAAACAGTACCATTCGCCAATTTTTTGTTCTTCAAGTTTAAGTGAACTACGAGCCCCATTGTTAATCCTTTATCGGAAATTATTTGTAAATTTCGACAAGTAGAACAATGAATGGAACAGGTAGACTGTTGAAATCATTGTATATATTGCTTCTATATAGTCTAAGAAACATATATGCAAAGCATCCAAACAGTACAATTCGCCAATTTTTTGTTCTTCAAGTTTAAGTGAACAATGAGCCCCATTGTTAATCCTTTAAAGGAAATTATTTGTAACTTTCGACAAGTAGAACAATGAATGGAACAGGTAGACGGGTGAAATCTTTCTATATATTGCTTCTAAATAGTTTAAGAAACATCTATGCAAAGCATCCAAACAGTACCATTCGCCAATTTTTTGTTCTTCAAGTTTAAGTGAACAATGAGCCCCAATGGTTAATCCTTTATCGGAAATTATTTGTAACTTTCGACAAGTAGAACAATGAATGGAACAGGTAGAAGGTTGAAATCTTTGTATATATTGCTTCTATATTGTCTTAGAAACATATATGCAAAGCATCCAAACAGTACAATTCGCCAATTTTTTGTTCTTCAAGTTTAAGTGAACAATGAGCCCCAATGGTTAATCCTTTATCGGCAATTATTTGTAACTTTCGACAAGTAGAACAATGAATGGAACTGGTAGACGGTTGAAATCTTTGTATATATTGCTTCTATATAATCTAAGAAACATATATGCAAAGCATCTAAACAGTAACAATCGCCAATTTTTTGATCTTCAAGTTTAAGTGAACAGCGAGCCCCATTGATAATCATGAAATGGAAATTATTTGTAACTTTCTACAAGTAGAACAATGAGTAGTACAGGTAGACGGGTGAAATCTTTCTATATATTGCTTCTAAATAGTCTAAGAAACATCTATGCAAAGCATCCAAACAGTACAATTCGCCAATTTTTTGTTCTTCAAGTTTAAGTGAACTACGAGCCCCATTGTTAATCCTTTAAAGGAAATTATTTGTAAATTTCGACAAGTAGAACAATGAATGGATCATGTAGACGGTTGAAAAAATTGTATGTATTTCTTCTATATAGTCTACGAAACATATATGCAAAGCATCCAAACAGTACAATTCGCCAATTTTTTGTACTTCAAGTTTAAGTGAACTACGAGCCCCATTGTTAATCCTTTAACGGAAATTAATTGTAACTTTCGACAAGTAGAACAATGAATGGAACAGGTAGACGGTTGAAATCTTTGTATAGATTGCTTCTATATAGTCTAAGAAACATATATGCAAAGCATCCAAACAGTACAATTCGCCAATTTATTGTTCTTCAAGTTTAAGTGAACAACGAGCCCCATTGTTAATCCTTTAAAGGAAATTATTTGTAACTTTCGACAAGTAGAACAATGAATGGAACAGGTAGACGGTTGAAATCTTTGTATATATTGCTTCTATATAGTCTACGAAACATATATGCAAAGCATCCAAACAGTACCATTCGCCAATTTTTTGTTCTTCAAGTTTAAGTGAACTACGAGCCCCATTGTTAATCCCTTAACGGAAATTAATTGTAACTTTCTACAAGTAGAACAATGATTGGAACACGTAGACGGTTGAAATCTTTGCATATATTGCTTCCATATAGTCTAAGAAACATGTACGCAAAGCATCCAAACAGTACAATTCGCCAATTTTTTGTTCTTCAAGTTTAAGTGAACTACGATCCCCATTGTTAATCCCTTAACGGAAATTATTTGTAACTTTCGACAAGTAGAACAGTGAATGGAACAGGTAGACGGTTGAAATCTTTGTACATATTGCTTCTATATAGTATAAGAAACATATATGCAAAGCATCGAAACAGTACAATTTGCCAATTTTTTGTTCTTCAAGTTTAAGTGAACAATGAGCCCCATTGTTAATCCTTTAAAGGAAATTATTTGTAACTTTCGACAAGTAGAACAATGAATGGAACAGGTAGACGGTTGAAATCTTTGTATATATTGCTTCTATATAGTCTACGAAACATATATGCAAAGCATCCAAACAGTACCATTCGCCAATTTTTTGTTCTTCAAGTTTAAGTGAACTACGAGCCCCATTGTTAATCCCTTAACGGAAATTAATTGTAACTTTCTACAAGTAGAACAATGATTGGAACACGTAGACGGTTGAAATCTTTGCATATATTGCTTCCATATAGTCTAAGAAACATGTACGCAAAGCATCCAAACAGTACAATTCGCCAATTTTTTGTTCTTCAAGTTTAAGTGAACTACGATCCCCATTGTTAATCCCTTAACGGAAATTATTTGTAACTTTCGACAAGTAGAACAGTGAATGGAACAGGTAGACGGTTGAAATCTTTGTACATATTGCTTCTATATAGTATAAGAAACATATATGCAAAGCATCGAAACAGTACAATTTGCCAATTTTTTGTTCTTCAAGTTTAAGTGAACAATGAGCCCCAATGGTTAATCTGTTATCGGAAATTATTTGTAACTTTCGAGTAGTAGAACAATGAATGGAAAAGGTAGACGGTTGAAATCTTTGTATATATTGCTTCTATATAGTCTAAGAAACATATATGCAAAGCATCCAAACAGTACCATTCGCCCCATTTTTTGTTCTTCAAGTTTAAGTGAACTGCGAGCCCCATTGTTAATCCTTTAAAGGAAATTATTTGTAAATTTCGACAAGTAGAACAATGAATGGAACAGGTAGACTGTTGAAATCATTGTATATATTGCTTCTATATAGTCTAAGAAACATATATGCAAAGCATCTAAACAGTAACAATCGCCAATTTTTTGATCTTCAAGTTTAAGTGAACAGCGAGCCCCATTGATAATCATTAAATGGAAACTATTTGTAACTTTCTACAAGTAGAACAATGAATAGTACAGGTAGACGGGTGAAATCTTTCTATATATTGCTTCTAAATAGTCTAAGAAACATCTATGCAAAGCATCCAAACAGTACAATTCGCCAATTTTTTGTTCTTCAAGTTTAAGTAAACTACGATCCCCATTGTTAATCCCTTAACGGAAATTATTTGTAACTTTCGGCAAGTAGAACAATGAATGGAACAGGTAGCCGGTTGAAATCAATGTATATATTGCTTCTATATAGTCTAAGAAACATATATGCAATGCATCGAAACAGTACCATTCGCAATTTTTTTGTTCTTCAAGTTTAAGTGAACAACGAGCCCCATTGTTAATCCTTTAAAGGAAATTATTTGTAAATTTCGACAAGTAGAACAATGATTGGAACACGTTGACGGTTGAAATCTTTGTATATATTGCTTCCATATAGTGTAAGAAACATGTACGCAAAGCATCCAAACAGTACCATTCGCCAATTTTTTGTTCTTCAAGTTTAAGTGAACTACGAGCCCCATTGTTAATCCTTTATCGGAAATTATTTGTAAATTTCGACAAGTAGAACAATGAATGGAACAGGTAGACTGTTGAAATCATTGTATATATTGCTTCTATATAGTCTAAGAAACATATATGCAAAGCGTCCAAACAGTAGAATTCGCCAATTATTTGATCTTCAAGTTTAAGTGAACTACGAGCCCCATTGTTAATCCCTTAACGGAAATTATTTGTAACTTTCGACAAGTAGAACAGTGAATGGAACAGGTAGACGGTTGAAATCTTTGTACATATTGCTTCTATATAGTATAAGAAACATATATGCAAAGCATCGAAACAGTACAATTCGCCAATTTTTTGTTCTTCAAGTTTAAGTGAACAATGAGCCCCAATGGTTAATCTGTTATCGGAAATTATTTGTAACTTTCGACAAGTAGAACAATGAATGGAAAAGGTAGACGGTTGAAATCTTTGTATATATTGCTTCTATATAGTCTAAGAAACATATATGCAAAGCATCCAAACAGTACCATTCGCCAATTTTTTGTTCTTCAAGTTTAAGTGAACTGCGAGCCCCATTGTTAATCCTTTAAAGGAAATTATTTGTAAATTTCGACAAGTAGAACAATGAATGGAACAGGTAGACTGTTGAAATCATTGTATATATTGCTTCTATATAGTCTAAGAAACATATATGCAAAGCATCCAAACAGTACAATTCGCCAAATTTTTGTTCTTCAAGTTTAAGTGAACAATGAGCCCCATTGTTAATCCTTTAAAGGAAATTATTTGTAACTTTCGACAAGTAGAACAATGAATGGAACAGGTAGACGGGTGAAATCTTTCTATATATTGCTTCTAAATAGTTTAAGAAACATCTATGCAAAGCATCCAAACAGTACCATTCGCCAATTTTTTGTTCTTCAAGTTTAAGTGAACAATGAGCCCCAATGGTTAATCCTTTATCGGAAATTATTTGTAACTTTCGACAAGTAGAACAATGAATGGAACAGGTAGAAGGTTGAAATCTTTGTATATATTGCTTCTATATTGTCTTAGAAACATATATGCAAAGCATCCAAACAGTACAATTCGCCAATTTTTTGTTCTTCAAGTTTAAGTGAACAATGAGCCCCAATGGTTAATCCTTTATCGGCAATTATTTGTAACTTTCGACAAGTAGAACAATGAATGGAACTGGTAGACGGTTGAAATCTTTGTATATATTGCTTCTATATAATCTAAGAAACATATATGCAAAGCATCTAAACAGTAACAATCGCCAATTTTTTGATCTTCAAGTTTAAGTGAACAGCGAGCCCCATTGATAATCATGAAATGGAAATTATTTGTAACTTTCTACAAGTAGAACAATGAGTAGTACAGGTAGACGGGTGAAATCTTTCTATATATTGCTTCTAAATAGTCTAAGAAACATCTATGCAAAGCATCCAAACAGTACAATTCGCCAATTTTTTGTTCTTCAAGTTTAAGTGAACTACGAGCCCCATTGTTAATCCTTTAAAGGAAATTATTTGTAAATTTCGACAAGTAGAACAATGAATGGATCATGTAGACGGTTGAAAAAATTGTATGTATTTCTTCTATATAGTCTACGAAACATATATGCAAAGCATCCAAACAGTACAATTCGCCAATTTTTTGTACTTCAAGTTTAAGTGAACTACGAGCCCCATTGTTAATCCTTTAACGGAAATTAATTGTAACTTTCGACAAGTAGAACAATGAATGGAACAGGTAGACGGTTGAAATCTTTGTATAGATTGCTTCTATATAGTCTACGAAACATATATGCAAAGCATCCAAACAGTACCATTCGCCAATTTTTTGTTCTTCAAGTTTAAGTGAACTACGAGCCCCATTGTTAATCCTTTATCGGAAATTATTTGTAAATTTCGACAAGTAGAACAATGAATGGAACAGGTAGACTGTTGAAATCATTGTATATATTGCTTCTATATAGTCTAAGAAACATATATGCAAAGCATCCAAACAGTACAATTCGCCAATTTTTTGTTCTTCAAGTTTAAGTGAACAATGAGCCCCAATGGTTAATCCTTTATCGGAAATTATTTGTAAATTTCGACAAGTAGAACAATGAATGGAACTGGTAGCCGGTTGAAATCTTTGTATATATTGCTTCTATATAGTCTAAGAAACATATATGCAAAGCATCCAAACAGTACAATTCGCCAATTTTTTGTTCTACAAGTTTAAGTGAACAATGAGCCCCAATGGTTAATCCTTTATCGGAAATTATTTGTAAATTTCGACAAGTAGAACAATGAATGGAACAGGTAGCCGGTTGAAATCAATGTATATATTGCTTCTATATAGTCTACGAAACATATATGCAAAGCATCCAAACAGTACCATTCGCCAATTTTTTGTTCTTCAAGTTTAAGTGAACTACGAGCCCCATTGTTAATCCCTTAACGGAAATTAATTGTAATTTTCTACAAGTAGAACAATGATTGGAACACGTAGACGGTTGAAATCTTTGCATATATTGCTTCCATATAGTCTAAGAAACATGTACGCAAAGCATCCAAACAGTACAATTCGCCAATTTTTTGTTCTTCAAGTTTAAGTGAACTACGATCCCCATTGTTAATCCCTTAACGGAAATTATTTGTAACTTTCGACAAGTAGAACAGTGAATGGAACAGGTAGACGGTTGAAATCTTTGTACATATTGCTTCTATATAGTATAAGAAACATATATGCAAAGCATCGAAACAGTACAATTCGCCAATTTTTTGTTCTTCAAGTTTAAGTGAACAATGAGCCCCAATGGTTAATCTGTTATCGGAAATTATTTGTAACTTTCGACAAGTAGAACAATGAATGGAAAAGGTAGACGGTTGAAATCTTTGTATATATTGCTTCTATATAGTCTAAGAAACATATATGCAAAGCATCCAAACAGTACCATTCGCCAATTTTTTGTTCTTCAAGTTTAAGTGAACTGCGAGCCCCATTGTTAATCCTTTAAAGGAAATTATTTGTAAATTTCGACAAGTAGAACAATGAATGGAACAGGTAGACTGTTGAAATCATTGTATATATTGCTTCTATATAATCTAAGAAACATATATGCAAAGCATCCAAACAGTACAATTCGCCAATTTTTTGTTCTTCAAGTTTAAGTGAACAATGAGCCCCAATGGTTAATCCTTTATCGGCAATTATTTGTAACTTTCGACAAGTAGAACAATGAATGGAACTGGTAGACGGTTGAAATCTTTGTATATATTGCTTCTATATAATCTAAGAAACATATATGCAAAGCATCTAAACAGTAACAATCGCCAATTTTTTGATCTTCAAGTTTAAGTGAACAGCGAGCCCCATTGATAATCATGAAATGGAAATTATTTGTAACTTTCTACAAGTAGAACAATGAGTAGTACAGGTAGACGGGTGAAATCTTTCTATATATTGCTTCTAAATAGTCTAAGAAACATCTATGCAAAGCATCCAAACAGTACAATTCGCCAATTTTTTGTTCTTCAAGTTTAAGTGAACTACGAGCCCCATTGTTAATCCTTTAAAGGAAATTATTTGTAAATTTCGACAAGTAGAACAATGAATGGATCATGTAGACGGTTGAAAAAATTGTATGTATTTCTTCTATATAGTCTACGAAACATATATGCAAAGCATCCAAACAGTACAATTCGCCAATTTTTTGTACTTCAAGTTTAAGTGAACTACGAGCCCCATTGTTAATCCTTTAACGGAAATTAATTGTAACTTTCGACAAGTAGAACAATGAATGGAACAGGTAGACGGTTGAAATCTTTGTATAGATTGCTTCTATATAGTCTACGAAACATATATGCAAAGCATCCAAACAGTACCATTCGCCAATTTTTTGTTCTTCAAGTTTAAGTGAACTACGAGCCCCATTGTTAATCCCTTAACGGAAATTAATTGTAACTTTCTACAAGTAGAACAATGATTGGAACACGTAGACGGTTGAAATCTTTGCATATATTGCTTCCATATAGTCTAAGAAACATGTACGCAAAGCATCCAAACAGTACAATTCGCCAATTTTTTGTTCTTCAAGTTTAAGTGAACTACGATCCCCATTGTTAATCCCTTAACGGAAATTATTTGTAACTTTCGACAAGTAGAACAGTGAATGGAACAGGTAGACGGTTGAAATCTTTGTACATATTGCTTCTATATAGTATAAGAAACATATATGCAAAGCATCGAAACAGTACAATTTGCCAATTTTTTGTTCTTCAAGTTTAAGTGAACAATGAGCCCCAATGGTTAATCTGTTATCGGAAATTATTTGTAACTTTCGACTGGTAGAACAATGAATGGAAAAGGTAGACGGTTGAAATCTTTGTATATATTGCTTCTATATAGTCTAAGAAACATATATGCAAAGCATCCAAACAGTACCATTCGCCAATTTTTTGTTCTTCAAGTTTAAGTGAACTGCGAGCCCCATTGTTAATCCTTTAAAGGAAATTATTTGTAAATTTCGACAAGTAGAACAATGAATGGAACAGGTAGACTGTTGAAATCATTGTATATATTGCTTCTATATAGTCTAAGAAACATATATGCAAAGCATCTAAACAGTAACAATCGCCAATTTTTTGATCTTCAAGTTTAAGTGAACAGCGAGCCCCATTGATAATCATTAAATGGAAACTATTTGTAACTTTCTACAAGTAGAACAATGAATAGTACAGGTAGACGGGTGAAATCTTTCTATATATTGCTTCTAAATAGTCTAAGAAACATCTATGCAAAGCATCCAAACAGTACAATTCGCCAATTTTTTGTTCTTCAAGTTTAAGTAAACTACGATCCCCATTGTTAATCCCTTAACGGAAATTATTTGTAACTTTCGGCAAGTAGAACAATGAATGGAACAGGTAGCCGGTTGAAATCAATGTATATATTGCTTCTATATAGTCTAAGAAACATATATGCAATGCATCGAAACAGTACCATTCGCAATTTTTTTGTTCTTCAAGTTTAAGTGAACAACGAGCCCCATTGTTAATCCTTTAAAGGAAATTATTTGTAAATTTCGACAAGTAGAACAATGATTGGAACACGTTGACGGTTGAAATCTTTGTATATATTGCTTCCATATAGTGTAAGAAACATGTACGCAAAGCATCCAAACAGTACCATTCGCCAATTTTTTGTTCTTCAAGTTTAAGTGAACTACGAGCCCCATTGTTAATCCTTTATCGGAAATTATTTGTAAATTTCGACAAGTAGAACAATGAATGGAACAGGTAGACTGTTGAAATCATTGTATATATTGCTTCTATATAGTCTAAGAAACATCTATGCAAAGCATCCAAACAGTACAATTCGCCAATTTTTTGTTCTTCAAGTTTAAGTGAACTACGATCCCCATTGTTAATCCCTTAACGGAAATTATTTGTAACTTTCGACAAGTAGAACAGTGAATGGAACAGGTAGACGGTTGAAATCTTTGTACATATTGCTTCTATATAGTATAAGAAACATATATGCAAAGCATCGAAACAGTACAATTCGCCAATTTTTTGTTCTTCAAGTTTAAGTGAACAATGAGCCCCAATGGTTAATCTGTTATCGGAAATTATTTGTAACTTTCGACAAGTAGAACAATGAATGGAAAAGGTAGACGGTTGAAATCTTTGTATATATTGCTTCTATATAGTCTAAGAAACATATATGCAAAGCATCCAAACAGTACCATTCGCCAATTTTTTGTTCTTCAAGTTTAAGTGAACTGCGAGCCCCATTGTTAATCCTTTAAAGGAAATTATTTGTAAATTTCGACAAGTAGAACAATGAATGGAACAGGTAGACTGTTGAAATCATTGTATATATTGCTTCTATATAGTATAAGAAACATATATGCAAAGCATCGAAACAGTACAATTCGCCAATTTTTTGTTCTTCAAGTTTAAGTGAACAATGAGCCCCAATGGTTAATCTGTTATCGGAAATTATTTGTAACTTTCGACAAGTAGAACAATGAATGGAAAAGGTAGACGGTTGAAATCTGTGTATATATTGCTTCTATATAGTCTAAGAAACATATATGCAAAGCATCCAAACAGTACCATTCGCCAATTTTTTGTTCTTCAAGTTTAAGTGAACAGCGAGCCCCATTGATAATCATTAAATGGAAACTATTTGTAACTTTCTACAAGTAGAACAATGAATAGTACAGGTAGACGGGTGAAATCTTTCTACATATTGCTTCTAAATAGTCTAAGAAACATCTATGCAAAGCATCCAAACAGTACAATTCGACAATTTTTTGTTCTTCAAGTTTAAGTGAACTACGAGCCCCATTGTTAATCCTTTATCGGAAATTATTTGTAAATTTCGACAAGTAGAACAATGAATGGAACAGGTAGACTGTTGAAATCAATGTATATATTGCTTCTATATAGTCTAAGAAACATATATGCAATGCATCGAAACAGTACCATTCGCAATTTTTTTGTTCTTCAAGTTTAAGTGAACAACGAGCCCCATTGTTAATCCTTTAAAGGAAATTATTTGTAAATTTCGACAAGTAGAACAATGATTGGAACACGTTGACGGTTGAAATCTTTGTATATATTGCTTCCATATAGTGTAAGAAACATGTACGCAAAGCATCCAAACAGTACCATTCGCCAATTTTTTGTTCTTCAAGTTTAAGTGAACTACGAGCCCCATTGTTAATCCTTTATCGGAAATTATTTGTAAATTTCGACAAGTAGAACAATGAATGGAACAGGTAGACTGTTGAAATCATTGTATATATTGCTTCTATATAGTCTAAGAAACATATATGCAAAGCGTCCAAACAGTAGAATTCGCCAATTATTTGATCTTCAAGTTTAAGTGAACTACGAGCCCCATTCTTAATACTTTAACGGAAATTATTTGTAATTTGCGACAAGTAGAACAATGAATGGAACAGGTAGCCGGTTGAAATCAATGTATATATTTCTTCTATATAGTCTAAGAAACATATATGCAAAGCATCCAAACAGTACCATTCGCAATTTTTTTGTTCTTCAAGTTTAAGTGAACAACGAGCCCCATTGTTAATCCTTTATCGGAAATTATTTGTAATTTTCGACAAGTAGAACAATGAATGGAACAGTTAGACGGTTGAAATCTTTGTATATATTGCTTCTATATAGTCTAAGAAACATATATGCAAAGCATCCAAACAGTACCATTCGCCAATTTTTTGTTCTTCAAGTTTAAGTGAACTGCGAGCCCCATTGTTAATCCTTTAAAGGAAATTATTTGTAAATTTCGACAAGTAGAACAATGAATGGAACAGGTAGACTGTTGAAATCATTGTATATATTGCTTCTATATAGTATAAGAAACATATATGCAAAGCATCGAAACAGTACAATTCGCCAATTTTTTGTTCTTCAAGTTTAAGTGAACAATGAGCCCCAATGGTTAATCTGTTATCGGAAATTATTTGTAACTTTCGACAAGTAGAACAATGAATGGAAAAGGTAGACGGTTGAAATCTTTGTATATATTGCTTCTATATAGTCTAAGAAACATATATGCAAAGCATCCAAACAGTACCATTCGCCAATTTTTTGTTCTTCAAGTTTAAGTGAACAGCGAGCCCCATTGATAATCATTAAATGGAAACTATTTGTAACTTTCTACAAGTAGAACAATGAATAGTACAGGTAGACGGGTGAAATCTTTCTACATATTGCTTCTAAATAGTCTAAGAAACATCTATGCAAAGCATCCAAACAGTACAATTCGACAATTTTTTGTTCTTCAAGTTTAAGTGAACTACGAGCCCCATTGTTAATCCTTTATCGGAAATTATTTGTAAATTTCGACAAGTAGAACAATGAATGGAACAGGTAGACTGTTGAAATCAATGTATATATTGCTTCTATATAGTCTAAGAAACATATATGCAATGCATCGAAACAGTACCATTCGCAATTTTTTTGTTCTTCAAGTTTAAGTGAACAACGAGCCCCATTGTTAATCCTTTAAAGGAAATTATTTGTAAATTTCGACAAGTAGAACAATGATTGGAACACGTTGACGGTTGAAATCTTTGTATATATTGCTTCCATATAGTGTAAGAAACATGTACGCAAAGCATCCAAACAGTACCATTCGCCAATTTTTTGTTCTTCAAGTTTAAGTGAACTACGAGCCCCATTGTTAATCCTTTATCGGAAATTATTTGTAAATTTCGACAAGTAGAACAATGAATGGAACAGGTAGACTGTTGAAATCATTGTATATATTGCTTCTATATAGTCTAAGAAACATATATGCAAAGCGTCCAAACAGTAGAATTCGCCAATTATTTGATCTTCAAGTTTAAGTGAACTACGAGCCCCATTCTTAATACTTTAACGGAAATTATTTGTAATTTGCGACAAGTAGAACAATGAATGGAACAGGTAGCCGGTTGAAATCAATGTATATATTTCTTCTATATAGTCTAAGAAACATATATGCAAAGCATCCAAACAGTACCATTCGCAATTTTTTTGTTCTTCAAGTTTAAGTGAACAACGAGCCCCATTGTTAATCCTTTATCGGAAATTATTTGTAATTTTCGACAAGTAGAACAATGAATGGAACAGTTAGACGGTTGAAATCTTTGTATATATTGCTTCTATATAGTCTAAGAAACATATATGCAAAGAATCCAAACAGTACAATTCGCCAATTTTTTGTTCTTCAAGTTTAAGTGAACTACGAGCCCCATTGTTAATCCTTTATCGGAAATTATTTGTAACTTTCTACAAGTAGACCAATGAATAGAACAGGTAGACGGGTGAAATCTTTCTATATATTGCTTCTATAAAGTCTAAGAAACATATATGCAAAGAATCCAAACAGTACAATTCGCCAATTTTTTGTTCTTCAAGTTTAAGTGAACTACGAGCCCCATTGTTAATCCTTTAAAGGAAATTATTTGTAAATTTCGACAAGTAGAACAAAGAATGGAACAGGTAGACGGTTGAAATCTTTGTATATATTGCTTCCATATAGTCTAAGAAACATATATGCAAAGCATTCAAACAGTACCATTCGCCAATTTTTTGTTCTTCAAGTTGAAGTGAACAACGAGCCCCATTGTTAATCCTTTAAAGGAAATTATTTGTAAATTTCGACAAGTAGAACAATGAATGGAACAGGTAGACTGTTGAAATCATTGTATATATTGCTTCTATATAGTCTAAGAGACATATATGCATAGCGTCCAAACAGTACAATTCGCCAATTATTTGATCTTCAAGTTTAAATGAACTACGAGACCCATTGTTAATACTTTAACGGAAATTATTTGTAACTTGCGACAAGTAGAACAATGAATGGAACAGGTAGACTGTTGAAATCATTGTATATATTGCTTCTATATAGTCTAAGAGACATATATGCATAGCGTCCAAACAGTACAATTCGCCAATTATTTGATCTTCAAGTTTAAATGAACTACGAGACCCATTGTTAATACTTTAACGGAAATTATTTGTAACTTGCGACAAGTAGAACATTGAATGGAACAGGTAGCCGGTTGAAATCAATGTATATTTTGCTTCTATATAGTCTAAGAAACATATATCCAAAGCATCCAAACAGTACCATTCGCAATTTTTTTGTTCTTCAAGTTTAAGTGAACAACGAGCCCCATTGTTAATCCTTTATCGGAAATTATTTGTAAATTTCGACAAGTAGAACAATGAATGGAACAGGTAGACTGTTGAAATCATTGTATATATTGCTTCTATATAGTCTAAGAAACATATATGCAAAGCGTCCAAACAGTACAATTCGCCAATTATTTGATCTTCAAGTTTAAGTGAACTACGAGCCCCATTCTTAATACTTTAACGGAAATTATTTGTAATTTGCGACAAGTAGAACAATGAATGGAACAGGTAGCCGGTTGAAATCAATGTATATATTTCTTCTATATAGTCTAAGAAACATATATGCAAAGCATCCAAACAGTACCATTCGCAATTTTTTTGTTCTTCAAGTTTAAGTGAACAACGAGCCCCATTGTTAATCCTTTAAAGGAAATTATTTGTAAATTTCGACAAGTAGAACAATGATTGGAACACGTAGACGGTTGAAATCTTTGTATATATTGCTTCCATATAGTCTAAGAAACATGTACGCAAAGCATCCAAACAGTACCATTCGCCAATTTTTTGTTCTTCAGGTTTAAGTGAACAATGAGCCCCAATGGTTAATCCTTTATCGGAAATTATATGTAATTTTCAACAAGTAGAACAATGAATGGAACAGGTAGACGGTTGAAATCTTTCTATATATTGCTTCTAAATAGTCTAAGAAACATATATGCAAAGCATCCAAACAGTACAATTCGCCAATTTTTTGTTCTTCAAGTTTAAGTGAACTACGAGCCCCATTGTTAATACTTTAAAGGAAATTATTTGTAAATTTCGACAAGTAGAACAATGAATGGATCATGTAGACGGTTGAAATCATTGTATATATTGCTTCTATATAGCCTACGAAACATATATGCAAAGCATCCAAACAGTACAATTCGCCAATTTTTTGTTCTTCAAGTTTAAGTGAACTACGAGCCCCATTGTTAATCTTTAACGGAAATTATTTGTAACTTGCGACAAGTAGAACAATGATTGGAACACACAGACGGTTGAAATCTTTGTATATATTGCTTCCATATAGTCAAAGAAACATATAGGCAAAGCATCCAAACTGTACAATTCGCCAATTTTTTGTTCTTCAAGTTTAAGTGAACAATGAGCCCCATTGTTAATCCTTTATCGGAAATTATTTGTAACTTTCTACAAGTAGAACAATGAATAGAACAGGTAGACGGGTGAAATCTTTGTATATATTGCTTCTATATAGTCTAAGAAACTTATATGCAAAGCATCCGAACAGTACAATTCGCCAATTTTTTTTCTTCAAGTTTAAGTGAACTACGAGCCCCATTGTTAATCCTTTATCGGAAATTATTTGTAACTTTCTACAAGTAGAACAATGAATAGAACAGGTAGACGGGTGAAATCTTTGTATATATTGCTTCTATATAATCTAAGAAACATATATGCAAAGCATCCAAACAGTACAATTCGCCAATAATTTGATCTTCATGTTTAAGTGAACTACGAGCCCCATTGTTAATACTTTAACGGAAATTATTTGTAAATTCCGACATGTAGAACAATGAATGGAACAGGTAGACGGTTGAAATCAATGTATATATTGCTTCTATATAGTCTAAGAAACATATATGCAAAGCATCCAAACAGTACCATTCGCCAATTTTTTGTTCTTCAAGTTTAAGTGAACAATGAGCCCCATGGTTAATCCTTTATCGGAAATTATTTGTAAGTTTCGACAAGTAGAACAATGAATGGAACAGGTAGACGGTTGAAATCTTTGTATATATTGCTTCTATATAGTCTAAGAAACCTATATGCAAAGCATCTAAACAGTAACATTCGCCAATTTTTTGATCTTCAAGTTTAAGTGAACAGCGAGCCCCATTGATAATCATGAAATGGAAATTATTTGTAACTTCCGACAAGCAGAACAATGAATGGAACAGGTAGACGGTTGAAATCAATGTATATATTGCTTCTATATAGTATAAGAAACATATATGCAAAGCATCCAAACAGTACCATTCGCCACTTTTTTGTTCTTCAAGTTTAAGTGAACCACGAGCCCCATTGTTAATCCTTTAAAGGAAATTATTTGTAAATTTCGACAAGTAGAACAATGATTGGAACACGTAGACGGTTGAAATATTTGTATATATTGCTTCCATATAGTCTAAGAAACATGTACGCAAAGCATCGAAACAGTACAATTCGCCAATTTCTTGTTCTTCAAGTTTAAGTAAACTACGATCCCCATTGTTAATGCCTTAACGGAAATTATTTGTAACTTTCGACAAGTAGAACAATGAATGGAACATGTAGACGGTTGAAATCTTTGTATATATTGCTTCTATATAGTCTAAGAAACCTATATGCAAAGCATCTAAACAGTAACAATCGCCAATTTTTTGATCTTCAAGTTTAAGTGAACAGCGAGCCCCATTGATAATCATGAAATGGAAATTATTTGTAACTTTCTACAAGTAGAACAATGAATAGTACAGGTAGACGGGTGAAATCTTTCTATATATTGCTTCTAAATAGTCTAAGAAACATATATGCAAAGCATCGAAACAGTACAATTCGCCAATTTCTTGTTCTTCAAGTTTAAGTAAACTACGATCCCCATTGTTAATGCCTTAACGGAAATTATTTGTAACTTTCGACAAGTAGAACAATGAATGGAACATGTAGACGGTTGAAATCTTTGTATATATTGCTTCTATATAGTCTACGAAACATATATGCAAAGCATCCAAACAGTACAATTCGCCAATTTTTTGTTCTTCAAGTTTAAGTGAACTACGAGCCCCATTGTTAATCCTTTAATGGAAATTAATTGTAACTTTCTACAAGTAGAACAATGATTGGAACAGGTACACGGTTGAAATCATTGTATATATTGCTTCCATATAGTCTAAGAAACATATATGCAAAGCATCCAAACAGTACAATCCGCCAATTTTTTGTTCTTCAAGTTTAAGTGAACAATGAGCCCCAATGGTTAATCCTTTATCGGTAATTATTTGTAACTTTCGACAAGTAGAACAATGAATGGAACAGGTAGACGGTTGAAATCCTTGTATATATTGCGTCTATATAATCTAAGAAACATATATGCAAAGCATCCAAACAGTACCATTCGCCAATTTTTTGTTCTTCAAGTTTAAGTGAACAATGAGCCCCATTGTTAATCCTTAAAGGAAATTATTTTTAAATTTCGACAAGTAGAACAATGAATGGATCATGTAGACGGTTGAAATCATTGTATATATTGCTTCTATATAGTCTACGAAATATATATGCAAAGCATCCAAACAGTACAATTCGCCAATTTTTTGTTCTTCAAGTTTAAGTGAACAATGAGCCCCATTGTTAATCCTTAAAGGAAATTATTTTTAAATTTCGACAAGTAGAACAATGAATGGATCATGTAGACGGTTGAAATCATTGTATATATTGCTTCTATATAGTCTACGAAATATATATGCAAAGCATCCAAACAGTACAATTCGCCAATTTTTTGTTCTTCAAGTTTAAGTGAACTACGAGCCCCATTGTTAATCCTTTAACGGAAATTAATTCTAAATATCTACAAGTAGAACAATGATTGGAACACGTAGACGGTTGAAATCTTTGTATATATTGCTTCCACATAGACTAAGAAACATATATGCAAAGCATCCAAACAGTACCATTCGCCAATTCTTTGTTCTTCAAGTTTAAGTGAACAATGAGCCCCATTGTTAATCCTTTATCGGAAATTATTTGTATCTTTCGACAAGTAGAACAATGAATGGAACAGGTAGACTGTTGAAATCATTGTATATATTGCTTCTATATAGTCTAAGAAACATATATGCAAAGCATCCAAACAGTACAATTCGCCAATTTTTTGTTCTTCAAGTTTAAGTAAACTACGATCCCCATTGTTAATCCCTTAACGGAAATTATTTGTGACTTTCGACAAGTAGAACAATGAATGGAACAGGTAGACGGTTGAAATCAATGTATATATTGCTTCTATATAGTCTAAGAAACATATATGCAAAGCATCCAAACATTACAATTCGCCAATTTTTTGTTCTTCAAGTTTAAGTGAACAATGAGCCCCAATGGTTAATCCTTTATCGGAAATTATTTGTAAATTTCGACAAGTAGAACAATGAATGGAACAGGTAGACGGTTGAAATCATTGTATATATTGCTTCTATATAGTCTAAGAAACATATATGCAAAGCATCCAAACAGTACAATTCGCCAATTTTTTGTTCTTCAAGTTTAAGTGAACAATGAGCCCCAATGGTTAATCCTTTATCGGTAATTATTTGTAACTTTCGACAAGTAGAACAATGAATGAAACAGGTAGACCGTTGAAATCCTTGTATATATTGCGTCTATATAATCTAAGAAACATATATGCAAAGCATCCAAACAGTACCATTCGCCAATTTTTTGTTCTTCAAGTTTAAGTGAACAATGAGCCCCATTGTTAATCCTTAAAGGAAATTATTTTTAAATTTCGACAAGTAGAACAATGAATGGATCATGTAGACGGTTGAAATCATTGTATATATTGCTTCTATATAGTCTACGAAATATATATGCAAAGCATCCAAACAGTACAATTCGCCAATTTTTTGTTCTTCAAGTTTAAGTGAACTACGAGCCCCATTGTTAATCCTTTAACGGAAATTAATTCTAAATATCTACAAGTAGAACAATGATTGGAACACGTAGACGGCTGAAATCTTTGTATATATTGCTTCCACATAGACTAAGAAACATATATGCAAAGCATCCAAACAGTACCATTCGCCAATTCTTTGTTCTTCAAGTTTAAGTGAACAATGAGCCCCATTGTTAATCCTTTATCGGAAATTATTTGTATCTTTCGACAAGTAGAACAATGAATGGAACAGGTAGACTGTTGAAATCATTGTATATATTGCTTCTATATAGTCTAAGAAACATATATGCAAAGCATCCAAACAGTACCATTCGCCAATTTTTTGTTCTTCAAGTTTAAGTGAACAATGAGCACCAATGGTTAATACTTTATCGGAAATTATTTGTAACTTTCGACAAGTAGAACAATGAATGGAACAGGTAGATGGTTGAAATCTTTGTATATATTGCTTCTATATAGTCTAAGAAACATATATGCAAAGCATCCAAACAGTACCATTCGCCAATTTTTTGTTTTTCAAGTTTAAGTGATCAATGAGCACCAATGGTTAATACTTTATCGGAAATTATTTGTAATTTTCGACAAGTAGAACAATGAATGGAACAGTTAGACGGTTGAAATATTTGTATATATTGCTTCTATATAGTCTACGAAACATATATGCAAAGCATCCAAACAGTACAATTCGCCAATTTTTTGTTCTTCAAGTTTAAGTGAACAATGAGCCCCAATGGTTAATCCGTTATCGGAAATTATTTGTAACTTTCGACAAGTAGAACAATGAATGGAACAGGTAGATGGTTGAAATCTTTGTATATATTGCTTCTATATAGTCTAAGAAACATATATGCAAAGCATCCAAACAGTACCATTCGCCAATTTTTTGTTCTTCAAGTTTAAGTGAACAATGAGCACCAATGGTTAATACTTTATCGGAAATTATTTGTAATTTTCGACAAGTAGAACAATGAATTTAACAGTTAGACGGTTGAAATATTTGTATATATTGCTTCTATATAGTCTACGAAACATATATGCAAAGCATCCAAACAGTACAATTCGCCAATTTTTTGTTCTTCAAGTTTAAGTGAACAATGAGCCCCAATGGTTAATCCGTTATCGGAAATTATTTGTAACTTTTGACAAGTAGAACAATGAATGGAAAAGGTAGACGGTTGAAATCTTTGTATATATTGCTTCTATATAGTCTAAGAAACATATATGCAAAGCATCCAAACAGTACAATTCGCCAATTTTTTGTTCTTCAAGTTTAAGTGAACAATGAGCACCAATGGTTAATACTTTATCGGAAATTATTTGTAATTTTAGACAAGTAGAACAATGAATGGAACAGTTAGACGGTTGAAATATTTGTATATATTGCTTCTATATAGTCTACGAAACATAAATGCAAGGCATCCAAACAGTACAATTCGCCAATTTTTTGTTCTTCAAGTTTAAGTGAACAATGAGCCCCAATGGTTAATCCTTTATCGGAAATTATTTGTAAATTTCGGCAAGTAGAACAATGAATGGAATAGGTAGACGGTTGAAATCATTGTATATATTGCTTCTAAATAGTCTAAGAAACATATATGCAAAGCATCCAAACAGTACAATTCGCCAATTTTTTGTTCTTCACGTTTAAGTAAACTACGATCCCCATTGTTAATCCTTTAAAGGAAATTATTTGTAAATTTCGACAAGTAGAACAGTGAATGGAACAGGTAGACGGTTGAAATCTTTGTATATATTGCTTCTATATAGTATAAGAAACATATATGCAAAGCATCCAAACAGTACAATTCGCCAATTTTTTGTTCTTCAAGTTTAAGTGAACAATGAGCCCCATTGTTAATTCTTTAAAGGAAATTATTTGTAAATTTCGGCAAGTAGAACAATGAATGGAATAGGTAGACTGTTGAAATCATTGTATATATTGCTTCTATATAGTCTAAGAAACATATATGCAAAGCATCCATACAGTACAATTCTCCAATTTTTTGTTATTCAAGTTTAAGTCAACTACGATCCCCATTGTTAATCCCTTAACGGAAATTATTTCTAACTTTCGACAAGTAGAACAATGAATGGAACAGGTAGACGGTTGAAATCTTTTTATATATTGCTTCTATATAGTCTAAGAAACATATATGCAAAGTTTCCAAACAGTACCATTCGCCAATTTTTTGTTCTTCAAGTTTAAGTGAACTACGAGCCCCATTGTTAATCCTATAAAGGAAATTATTTGTAAATTTCGACAAGTAGAACAGTGAATGGAACTGGTAGACGGTTGAAATCTTTGTATATATTGCTTCTATATAGTCTACGAAACATATATGCAAAGCATCCAAACAGTACAATTCGCCAATTTTTTGTACTTCAAGTTTAAGTGAACTACGAGCCCCATTGTTAATCCCTTAACGGAAATTATTTGTAACTTTCGACAAGTAGAACAATGAATGGAACAGTTAGACGGTTGAAATATTTGTATATATTGCTTCTATATAGTCTACGAAACATATATGCAAAGCATCCAAACAGTACAATTCGCCAATTTTTTGTTCTTTAAGTTTAAGTGAACTACGATCCCCATTGTTAATCCCTTAACGGAAATTATTTGTAATTTTCGACAAGTAGAACAGTGAATGGAATAGGTAGACGATTGAAATCTTTGTATATATTGCTTCTATATAGTATAAGAAACATATATGCAAAGCATCCAAACAGTACAATTCTCCAATTTTTTGTTCTTCAAGTTTAAGTGAACAATGAGCCCCAATGGTTAATCCTTTATCGGAAATTATTTGTAATTTTCGACAAGTAGAACAATGAATGGAACAGTTAGACGGTTGAAATATAAGTATATATTGCTTCTATATAGTCTACGAAACATATATGCAAAGCATCCAAACAGTACAATTCGCCAATTTTTTGTACTTTAAGTTTAAGTGAACTACGAGCCACATTGTTAATCCTTTAACGGAAATTAATTGTAACTTTCGACAAGTAGAACAATGAATGGAACAGGTAGACGGTTGAAATCTTTGTATATATTGCTTTTATATAGTCTAAGAAACATATATGCAAAGCATCCAAACAGCACAATTCGCCAATTTATTGTTCTTCAAGTTTAAGTGAACAACGAGCCCCATTGTTAATCCTTTAAAGGAAATTATTTGTAAATTTCGGCAAGTAGAACAATGAATGGAATAGGTAGACGGTTGAAATCATTGTATATATTGCTTCTATATAGTCTAAGAAACATATATGCAAATCATCCAAACAGTACAATTCGCCAATTTCTTGTTCTACAAATTTAAGTAAACTACGATCCCCATTGTTAATCCCTTAACGGAAATTATTTGTAACTTTCGACAAGTAGAACAATGAATGGAACAGGTAGACGGTTGAAATCTTTGTATATATTGCTTCTATATAGTCTAAGAAACATATATGCAAATCATCCAAACAGTACAATTCGCCAATTATTTGATCTTCAAGTTTAAGTGAACTACGAGCCCCATTGCTAATCCTTTAAAGGAAATTATTTGTAAATTTCGACAAGTAGCACAATGATTGGAACACGTAGACGGTTGAAATCTTTGTATATATTGCTTCCATATAGTCTAAGAAACATGTACGCAAAGCATCCAAACAGTACAATTCGCCAATTTTTTGTTCTTCAAGTTTAAGTGAACTACGATCCCCATTGTTAATCCCTTAACGGAAATTATTTGTAACTTTCGACAAGTAGAACAGTGAACGGAACAGGTAGACGGTTGAAATCTTTGTATATATTGCTTCTATATAGTATAAGAAACATATATGCAAAGCATCCAAACAGTACAATTCGCCAATTTTTTGTTCTTCAAGTTTAAGTGAACAATGAGCCCCAATGGTTAATCCGTTATCGGAAATTATTTGTAACTTTCGACAAGTAGAACAATGAATGGAACAGTTAGACGGTTGAAATATTTGTATATATTGCTTCTATATAGTCTACGAAACATATATGCAAAGCATCCAAACAGTACAATTCGCCAATTTCTTGTTCTTCAAGTTTAAGTAAACTACGATCCCCATTGTTAATCCCTTAACGGAAATTATTTGTAACTTTCGACAAGTAGAACAATGAATGGAACAGGTAGACGGTTGAAATCTTTGTATATATTGCTTCTATATAGTCTAAGAAACATATATGCAAATCATCCAAACAGTACAATTCGCCAATTATTTGATCTTCAATTTTAAGTGAACAATGAGCCCCAATGGTTAATCCTTTATCGGAAATTATTTGTAATTTTCGACAAGTCGAACAATGAATGGAACAGGTAGACGGTTGAAATCTTTATATATATTGCTTCTATATAGTCTAAGAAACATATATGCAAAGCGTCCAAACAGTACAATTCGCCAATTATTTGATCTTCAATTTTAAGTGAACTACGAGCCCCATTGTTAATACTTTAACGGAAATTATTTGTAACTTGCGAGAAGTAGAACAATGAATGGAACTGGTAGCCGGTTGAAATCAATGTATATATTGCTTCTATATAGTCTAAGAAACATATATGCAAAGCATCCAAACAGTACAATTCGACAATTTTTTGTTCTTCAAGTTTAGTGAACAATGAGCCCCAATGGTTAATCCTTTATCGGAAATTATTTGTAATTTTCGACAAGTAGAACAATGAATGGAACAGGTAGACGGTTGAAATCTTTGTATATATTGCTTCTATATAATCTAAGAAACATATATGCAAAGCATCCAAACAGTACCATTCGCCAATTTTTTGTTCATCAAGTTTAAGTGAACAACGAGCCCCATTGTTAATCCTTTAAAGGAAATTATTTGTAAATTTCGACAAGTAGAACAATGATTGGAACTCGTAGACGGTTGAAATCTTTGTATATATTGCTTCCATATAGTCTAAGAAACATGTACGCAAAGCATCCAAACAGTACAATTCGCCAATTTTTTGTTCTTCAAGTTTAAGTGAACTACGAACCCCATTGTTAATACCTTAACGGAAATTATTTGTAACTTTCGACAAGTAGAACAGTGAATGGAACAGGTAGACGGTTGAAATCTTTGTATATATTGCTTCTATATAGTCTAAGAAACATATATGCATGCATCCAAACTGTACCATTCGCCAATTTTTTGTTCTTCAAGTTTAAGTAAACTACGAACCCCATTCTTAATCCCTTAACGGAAATTATTTGTAATTTTCGACAAGTAGAACAATGAATGGAACAGTTAGACGGTTGAAATATTTGTATATATTGCTTCTATATAGTCTACGAAACATATATGCAAAGCATCCAAACAGTACAATTCGCCAATTTTTTGTTCTTTAAGTTTAAGTGAACTACGATCCCCATTGTTAATCCCTTAACGGAAATTATTTGTAACTTTCGACAAGTAGAACAGTGAATGGAATAGGTAGACGATTGAAATCTTTGTATATATTGCTTCTATATAGTATAAGAAACATATATGCAAAGCATCCAAACAGTACAATTCGCCAATTTTTTTTCTTCAAGTTTAAGTGAACAATGAGCCCCAATGGTTAATCCTTTATCGGAAATTATTTGTAATTTTCGACAAGTAGAACAATGAATGGAACAGTTAGACGGTTGAAATATTTGTATATATTGCTTCTATATAGTCTACGAAACATATATGCAAAGCATCCAAACAGTACAATTCGCCAATTTTTTGTACTTCAAGTTTAAGTGAACTACGAGCCACATTGTTAATACTTTAACGGAAATTATTTGTAACTTGCGACAAGTAGAACAATGAATGGAACAGGTAGCCGGTTGAAATCAACGTATATATTGCTTCTATATAGTCTAAGAAACATATATGCAAAGCATCCAAACAGTACCATTCGCCAATTTTTTGTTCTTCAAGTTTAAGTGAACGACGAGCCCCATTGTTAATCCTTTAAAGGATATTATTTGTAAATTTCGACAAGTAGAACAATGATTGGAACACGTGGACGGTTGAAATCTTTGTATATATTGCTTCCATATAGTCTAAGAAACATGTCCGCAAAGCATCCAAACAGTACCATGCGCCAATTTATGGTTCTTCAAGTTTAAGTGAACAATGAGCCCCAATGGTTAATCCTTTATCGGAAATTTTTTGTAATTTTCGACAAGTAGAGCAATGAATGGAACTGGTAGACGGTTGAAATCTTTGTATATATTGCTTCTATATAATCTAAGAAACATATATGCAAAGCATCTAAACAGTAACAATCGCCAATTTTTTGATCCTCAAGTTTAAGTGAACAGCGAGCCCCATTGATAATCATGGAATAGAAATTATTTGTAACTTTCTACGAGTAGAACAATGAATAGTACAGTTAGACGGGTGAAATCTTTCTATATATTGCTTCTAAATAGTCTAAGAACACATCTATGCAAAGCATCCAAACAGTACAATTCGCCAATTTTTTGTTCTTCAAGTTTAAGTGAACTACGAGCCCCATTGTTAATCCTTTAAAGGAAATTATTTGTAAATTTCGACAAGTAGAACAATGAATGGAACAGGTAGCCGGTTGAAATCAACGTATATATTGCTTCTATATAGTCTACGAAACATATATGCAAAGCATCCAAACAGTACAATTCGCCAATTTTTTGTACTTCAAGTTTAAGTGAACAGCGAGCCCCATTGTTAATCCTTTAAAGGAAATTATTTGTAAATTTCGACAATTAGAACAATGAATGGAACAGGTAGACGGTTGAAATCTTTGTATATATTGCTTCTATATAGTCTAAGAAACATATATGCAAAGCATCCAAACAGCACCATTCGCCAATTTTTTGTTCTTCAAGTTTAAGTGAACTACGAGCCCCATTGTTAATCCTTTAAAGGAATTTATTCGTAAATTTCGACAAGTAGAACAATGAATGGAACAGGTAGACTGTTGAAATCATTGTATATATTGCTTCTATATAGTCTAAGAAACCTATATGCAAAGCATCTAAACAGTAACAATCGCCAATTTTTTGATCTTCAAGTTTAAGTGAACAGCGAGCCCCATTGATAATCATGAAATGGAAATTATTTGTAATTTTCGACAAGTAGTACAATGAATGGAACAGGTAGACGGTTGAAATCTTTGTATATATTGCTTCTATATAATCTAACAAGCATATATGCAAAGCATCCAAACAGTACCATTCGCCAATTTTTTGATCTTCAAGTTTAAGTGAACTACGAGCCCCATTGTTAATCCTTTAAAGGAAATTATTTGTAAATTTCAACAAGTAGAACAATGAATGGGACAGGTAGACTGTTGAAATCATTGTATATATTGCTTCTGTATAGTCTAAGAAACATATATGCAAAGAATCCAAACAGTACAATTCGTCAATTATTTGATCTTCAAGTTTAAGTGAACTACGAGCCCCATTGTTAATACTTTAACGGAAATTATTTGTAACTTGCGACAAGTAGAACAATGAATGGAACAGGTAGCCGGTTGAAATCAATGTATATATTGCTTCTATATAGTCTAAGAAACATATATGCAAAGCATCCAAACAGTACCATTCGCCAATTTTTTGTTCTTCAAGTTTAAGTGAACAACGAGCCCCAATGGTTAATCCTTTATCGGAAATTATTTGTAACTTTTGACAAGTAGAACAATGAATGGAACAGGTAGACGGTTGAAATCTTTGTATATATTGCGTTTATATAGTGTAAGAAACGTATATGCAAAGCATCCAAACAGTACCATTCGCCAATTTTTTGTTCTTCAAGTTTAAGTGAACAATAAGCCCCAATGGTTAATCCTTTATCGGTAATTATTTGTAACTTTCGACAAGTAGAACAATGAATGGAACAGGTAGACGGTTGAAATCCTTGTATATATTGCGTCTATATAGTCTAAGAAACATATATGCAAAGCATCCAAACAGTACCATTCGCCAATTTTTTGATCTTCAAGTTTAAGTGAACTACGAGCCCCATTGTTAATCCTTTAAAGGAAATTATTTGTAAATTTCAACAAGTAGAACAATGAATGGAACAGGTAGACTGTTGAAATCATTGTATATATTGCTTCTATATAGTCTAAGAAACATATCTGCATATCATCCAAACTGTACAATTCGCCAATTATTTGATCTTCAAGTTTAAGTGAACTACGAGCCCCATTGTTAATACTTTAACGGAAATTATTTGTAACTTGCGACAAGTAGAACAATGAATGGAACAGGTAGCCGGTTGAAATCAATGTATATATTGCTTCTATATAGTCTATGAAACATATATGCAAAGCATCCAAACAGTACAATTCGCGAATTTATTGTTCTTCAAGTTTAAGTGAACAACGAGCCCCATTGTTAATCCTTTAAAGGAAATTATTTGTAAATTTCGACAAGTAGAACAATAATTGGAACACGTAGACGGTTGAAATCTTTGTATATATTGCTTCCATATAGTCTAAGAAACATATATGCAAACCATCCAAACAGTACCATTCGCCAATTTTTTGTTCTTCAAGTTTAAGTGAACAATGAGACCCATTGTTAATCCTTTATCGGAAATTATTTGTAACTTTCGACAAGTAGAACACTGAATGGAACAGGTAGACGGTTGAAATCTTTGTATATATTGCTTCTATATAATCTAAGAAACATATATGCAAACCATCAAAACAGTAACATTCCCCAATTTTTTGTTCTTCAAGTTTAAGTGAACAACGAGCCCCATTGATAATCATGAAACGGAAATTATTTGTAACTTTCTACAAGTAGAACAATGAATAGAACAGGTAGACGGGTGAAATCTGTCTATATATTGCTTCTAAATAGACTAAGAAACATATATGCAAAGCATCCAAACAGAACCATTCGCCAATTTTTTGATCTTCAAGTTTAAGTGAACAGCGAGCCCCATTGATAATCATGAAATGGAAATTAATTGTAACTTTCTACAAGTAGAACAATGAATAGTACAGGTAGACGGGTGAAATCTTTCTATATATTGCTTCTAAATAGTCTAAGAAACATCTATGCAAAGCATCCAAACAGTACAATTCGCCAATTTTTTGTTCTTCAAGTTTAAGTGAACAATGAGCCCCAATGGTTAATCCTTTATCGGAAATTATTTGTAAATTTCGACAAGTAGAACAATGAATGGAACAGGTAGCCGGTTGAAATCAATGTATATATTGCTTCTATATAGTCTAAGAAACATATATGCAAAGCATCCAAACAGTACCATTCGCCAATTTTTTGTTCTTCAAGTTTAAGTGAACTACGAGCCCCATTGTTAATCCCTTAACGGAAATTAATTGTAACTTTCTACAAGTAGAACAATGATTGGAACACGTAGACGGTTGAAATCTTTGTATAAATTGCTTCCATATAGTCTAAGAAACATGTACGCAAAGCATCCAAACAGTACAATTCGCCAATTTTTTGTTCTTCAAGTTTAAGTGAACTACGATCCCCATTGTTAATCCCTTAAAGGAAATTAATTGTAACTTTCGACAAGTAGAACAATGAATGGAACAGGTAGACTGTTGCAATCCTTGTATATATTGCTTCCATATAGTCTAAGAAACATGTACGCAAAGCATCCAAACAGTACCATTCGCCAATTTTTTGTCCTTCAAGTTTAAGTGAACAATGAGCCCCATTGTTAATCCTTTATCGGAAATTATTTGTAACTTTCGACAAGTTGAACAATGAATGGATCTGGTAGACGGTTGAAATCTTTGTATATATTGCTTCTATATAATCTAAGAAACATATATGCAAAGCATCTAAACAGTAACAATCGCCAATTTTTTGATCTTCAAGTTTAAGTGAACAGAGAGCCCCATTGATAATCATGAAATGGAAATTAATTGTAACTTTCTACAAGTAGAACAATGAATAGTACAGGTAGACGGGTGAAATCTTTCTATATATTGCTTCTAAATAGTCTAAGAAACATCTATGCTAAGCATCCAAACAGTACAATTCGCCAATTTTTTGTTCTTCAAGTTTAAGTGAACTACGAGCCCCATTGTTAATCCTTTAAAGGAAATTATTTGTAATTTTCGACAAGTAGAACAATGAATGGAACAGTTAGACGGTTGAAATATTTGTATATATTGCTTCTATATAATCTAAGAATCATATATGCAAAGCATCTAAACAGTAACAATCGCCAATTTTTTGATCTTCAAGTTTAAGTGAACAGCGAGCCCCATTGATAATCATGAAATGGAAATTAATTGTAACTTTCTACAAGTAGAACAAGGAATAGTACAGGTAGACGGGTGAAATCTTTCTATATATTGCTTCTAAATAGTCTAAGAAACATCTATGCAAAGCATCCAAACAGTACAATTCGCCAATTTTTTGTTCTTCAAGTTTAAGTGAACTACGAGCCCCATTGTTAATCCTTTAAAGGAAATTATTTGTAAATTTCGACAAGTAGAACAATGAATGGATCATGTAGACGGTTGAAAAAATTGTATGTATTGCTTCTATATAGTCTACGAAACATATATGCAAAGCATCCAAACAGTACAATTCGCCAATTTTTTGTACTTCAAGTTTAAGTGAACTACGAGCCCCATTGTTAATAATTTAACGGAAATTAATTGTAACTTTCGACAGGTAGAACAATGAATGGAACAGGTAGACGGTTGAAATCTTTGTATAGATTGCTTCTATATAGTCTAAGAAACATATATGCAAAGCATCCAAACAGTACAATTCGCCAATTTATTGTTCTTCAAGTTTAAGTGAACAACGAGCCCCATTGTTAAACCTTTAAAGGAAATTATTTGTAACTTTCGACAAGTAGAACAATGAATGGAACAGGTAGACGGTTGAAATCTTTGTATATAATGCTTCTATATAGTCTAAGAAACATCTATGCAAAGCATCCAAACAGTACCATTCGCCAATTTTTTGTTCTTCAAGTTTAAGTGAACAATGAGCCCCATTGTTAATCCTTTAAAGGAAATTATTTGTAAATTTCGACAAGTAGAACAATGAATGGAACAGGTAGACTGTTGAAATCATTGTATATATTGCTTCTATATAGTCTAAGAAACATATATGCAAAGCATCCAAACAGTACAATTTGCCAATTTTTTGTTCTTCAAGTTTAAGTGAACAATGATCCCCATTGTTAATCCTTTAAAGGAAATTATTTGTAACTTTCGACAAGTAGAACAATGATTGGAACACGTAGACGGTTGAAATCTTTGTATATATTGCTTCCATATAGTCTAAGAAACATGTACGCAAAGCATCCAAACAGTACAATTCGCAAATTTTTTGTTCTTCAAGTTTAAGTGAACTACGATCCCCATTGTTAATCCCTTAACGGAAATTATTTGTAACTTTCGACAAGTAGAACAGTGAATGGAACAGGTAGACGGTTGAAATCTTTGTATATATTGCTTCTATATAGTATAAGAAACATATATGCAAAGCATCTAAACAGTAACAATCGCCAATTTTTTGATCTTCAAGTTTAAGTGAACAGCGAGCCCCATTGATAATCATGAAATGGAAATTATTTGTAACTTTCTATAAGTAGAACAATGAATAGTACAGGTAGACGGGTGAAATCTTTCTATATTCGGCTTCTAAATAGTCTAAGAAACATCTATGCAAAGCATCCAAGCAGTACCATTCGCCAATTTTTTGTTCTTCAAGTTTAAGTGAACAATGAGCCCCATTGTTAATCCTTTAAAGGAAATTATTTGTAAATTTCGACAAGTAGAACAATGAATGGAACAGGTAGACTGTTGAAATCATTGTATATATTGCTTCTATATAGTCTAAGAAACATATATGCAAAGCATCCAAACAGTACAATTTGCCAATTTTTTGTTCTTCAAGTTTAAGTGAACAATGATCCCCATTGTTAATCCTTTAAAGGAAATTATTTGTAACTTTCGACAAGTAGAACAATGAATGGAAAATTTAGACGGTTGAAATCTTTTTATATATTGCTTCTATATAGTCTAAGAAACATATATGCAATGCATCCAAACAGTACCATTCGCCAATTTTTTGTTCTTCAAGTTTAAGTGAACTACGAGCCCCATTATTAATCCTTTAACGGAAATTAATTGTAACTTTCTACAAGTAGAACAATGATTGGAACACGTAGACGGTTGAAATCTTTGTATATATTGCTTCCATATAGTCTAAGAAACATATATGCAAAGCATCCAAACAGTACCATTCGCCAATTTTTTGTTCTTCAAGTTTAAGTGAACAATGAGCCCCAATGGTTAATCCTTTATCGGAAATTATTTGTAACTTTCGACAAGTAGAACAATGAATGGAACAGGTAGACGGTTGAAATCTTTGTATATATTGCTTCTATATAGTCTAAGAAACATATATGCAAAGCATCCAAACAGTACAATTCGCCAATTTATTGTTCTTCAAGTTTAAGTTAACAACGATCCCCATTGTTAATCCCTTAACGGAAATTATTTGTAACATTCGACAAGTAGAACAATGAATGGAACAGGTAGACGGTTGAAATCTTTGTATATATTGCTTCTATATAGTCTAAGAAACATATATGCAAAGCATCCAAACAGTAGCATTCGCCAATTTTTTATCCTTCAAGTTTAAGTGTACAATGAGCCCCATTGTTAATCCTTTATCGGAAATTATTTCTAACTTTCGACAAGTAGAACAATGATTGGAACACGCAGACGGTTGAAATCTTTGTATATATTGCTTCCATATAGTCTAAGAAACATATATGCAAAGCATCTAAACAGTAACAATCGCCAATTTTTTGATCTTCAAGTATAAGTGAACAGCGAGCCCCATTGATAATCATGAAATGGAAATTATTTGTAACTTTCTACAAGTAGAACAATGAATAGTACAGGTAGACGGGTGAAATCTTTCTATATATTGCTTCTAAATAGTCTAAGAAACATCTATGCAAAGCATCCAAACAGTACAATTCGCCAATTTTTTGTTCTTCAAGTTTAAGTAAACTACGATCCCCATTGTTAATCCCTTAACGGAAATTATTTGTAACTTTCGACAAGTAGAACAATGAATGGAACAGGTAGACGGTTGAAATCATTGTATATATTGCTTCTATATAGTCTAAGAAACATATATGCAAAGCATCCAAACAGTACAATTCGCCAATTTTTTGTTCTTCAAGTTTAAGTAAACTACGATCCCCATTGTTAATCCCTTAACGGAAATTATCTGTAACTTTCAACAAGTAGAACATTGAATGGAACAGGTAGACGGTTGAAATCTTTGTATCTATTGCTTCTACATAGTATAAGAAACATATATGCAAAGCATCCAAACAGTACCATTCGCCAATTTTTTGTTCTCCAAGTTTAAGTGAGCTACGAGCCCCATTGTTAATCCTTTAAAGGAAATTATTTGTAACTTTCGACAAGTAGATCAATGAATAGTACAGGTAGTCGGCTGAAATCTTTCTATATATTGCTTCTATATAGTCTAAGAAACATATATGCAAAGCCTCCAAACAGTACAATTCGCCAATTTTTTGTACTTCGAGTTTAAGTGAACTACGAGCCCCACTATTAATCCTTTAACGGAAATTAATTGTAAATTTCGACAAGTAGAACAATGAATGGAACAGGTAGACGGTTGAGATCTTTGTATAAATTGCTTCTATATAGTCTAAGAAACATATATGCAAAGCATCCAACCAGTACAATTCGCCAATTTATTGTTCTTCAAGTTTAAGTGAACAACGAGCCCCATTGTTAATCCTTTAAAGGAAATTATTTGTAACTTTCGACAAGTAGCACAATGAATGGAACAGGTAGACTGTTGAAATCTTTGTATATATTGCTTCTATATAGTCTAAGAAACATATATGCAAAGCATCCAAAAAGTACAATTCGCCAATTTTTTGTTCTTCAAGTTTAAGTAAACTACGATCCCCATTGTTAATCCCTTAACGGAAATTATTTGTAACTTTCGACAAGTAGAACAATGAATGGAACAGGTAGACGGTTGAAATCATTGTATATATTGCTTCTATATAGTCTAAGAAACATATATGCAAAGCATCCAAACAGTACAATTCGCCAGTTTTTTGTTCTTCAAGTTTAAGTAAACTACGATCCCCATTGTTAATCCCTTAACGGAAATTATTTGTAACTTTCGACAAGTAGAACATTGAATGGAACAGGTAGACGGTTGAAATCTTTGTATCTATTGCTTCTATATAGTATAAGAAACATATATGCAAAGCATCCAAACAGTACCATTCGCCAATTTTTTGTTTTTCAAGTTTAAGTGAACTGCGAGCTCCATTGTTAATCCTTTAAAGGAAATTATTTGTAACTTTCGACAAGTTGAACAATGAATGGAACAGGTAGACTGTTGAAAACATTGTATATATTGCTTCTATATAGTCTAAGAAACATATATGCAAAGCATCCAAAAAGTACAAATCGCCAATTTATTGTTCTTCAAGTTTAAGTAAACTACGATCCCCATTGTTAATCCCTTAACGGAAATTATTTGTAACTTTCGACAAGTAGAACAATGAATGGAACAGGTAGACGGTTGAAATCTTTGTATCTATTGCTTCTATATAGTATAAGAAACATATATGCAAAGCATCCAAACAGTACCATTCGCCAATTTTTTGTTCTTCAAGTTTAAGTGAACTGCGAGCTCCATTGTTAATCCTTTAAAGGAAATTATTTCTAACTTTCGACAAGTTGAACAATGAATGGAACAGGTAGATTGTTGAAAACATTGTATATATTGCTTCTATATAGTCTAAGAAACATTTATGCAAAGCATCCAAACAGTATAATTCGCCAATTTTTTGTTCTTCAAGTTTAAGTAAACTACGATCCCCATTGTTAATCCCTTAACGGAAATTATTTGTAAATTTCGACAAGTAGGACAATGAATGGAACAGGTAGACGGTTGAAATCTTTGTATATATTGCTTCTATATAGTCTAAGAAACATACATGCAAAGCATCCAAACAGTACAATTCGCCAATTTATTGTTCTTCAAGTTTAAGTAAACTACGATCCCCATTGTTAATCCCTTAACGGAAATTATTTGTAACTTTCGACAAGTAGAACAATGAATGGAACAGGTAGACGGTTGAAATCATTGTATATATTGCTTCTATATAGTCTAAGAAACATATATGCAAAGCATCCAAACAGTACAATTCGCCAATTTTTTGTTCTTCAAGTTTAAGTAAACTACGATCCCCATTGTTAATCCCTTAACGGAAATTATTTGTAACTTTCGACAAGTAGAACAATGAATGGAACAGGTAGACGGTTGAAATCATTGTATATATTGCTTCTATATAGTCTAAGAAACATATATGCAAAGCATCCAAACAGTACAATTCGCCAGTTTTTTGTTCTTCAAGTTTAAGTAAACTACGATCCCCATTGTTAATCCCTTAACGGAAATTATTTGTAACTTTCGACAAGTAGAACATTGAATGGAACAGGTAGACGGTTGAAATCTTTGTATCTATTGCTTCTATATAGTATAAGAAACATATATGCAAAGCATCCAAACAGTACCATTCGCCAATTTTTTGTTCTTCAAGTTTAAGTGAACTGCGAGCTCCATTGTTAATCCTTTAAAGGAAATTATTTGTAACTTTCGACAAGTTGAACAATGAATGGAACAGGTAGACTGTTGAAAACATTGTATATATTGCTTCTATATAGTCTAAGAAACATATATGCAAAGCATCCAAAAAGTACAAATCGCCAATTTAATGTTCTTCAAGTTTAAGTAAACTACGATCCCCATTGTTAATCCCTTAACGGAAATTATTTGTAACTTTCGACAAGTAGAACAATGAATGGAACAGGTAGACGGTTGAAATCTTTGTATCTATTGCTTCTATATAGTATAAGAAACATATATGTGCAAAGCATCCAAACAGTACCATTCGCCAATTTTTTGTTCTTCAAGTTTAAGTGAACTGCGAGCTCCATTGTTAATCCTTTAAAGGAAATTATTTCTAACTTTCGACAAGTTGAACAATGAATGGAACAGGTAGACTGTTGAAAACATTGTATATATTGCTTCTATATAGTCTAAGAAACATTTATGCAAAGCATCCAAACAGTATAATTCGCCAATTTTTTGTTCTTCAAGTTTAAGTAAACTACGATCCCCATTGTTAATCCCTTAACGGAAATTATTTGTAACTTTCGACAAGTAGAACAGTGAAGGGAACAGGTAGAAGGTTGAAATCTTTGTATATATTGCTTCTATATAGTATAAGAAACATATATGCAAAGCATCCACACAGTACAATTCGCCAATTTTTTGTCCTTCAAGTTTAAGTGAACAATGAGCCCCATTGTTAATCCTTTATCGGAAATTATTTGTAACTTTCGACAAGTAGAACAATGAATCGAACAGGTAGACGGTTGAAATCTTTGTATATATTGCTTCTATATAGTCTAAGAAACATATATGCAAAGCATCCAAACAGTACCATTTGCCAATTTTTTGTTCATCAAGTTTAAGTGAACAATGAGCCCCATTGTTAATCCTTTATCGGAAATTGTTTGTAACTTTCGACAAGTAGAACATTGAATGGAACAGGTAGACGGTTGAAATCTTTGTATCTATTGCTTCTATATAGTATAAGAAACATATATGCAAAGCATCCAAACAGTACAATTCGCCAATTTTTTGTACTTCAAGTTTAAGTGAACTACGAGCCCCATTGTTAATCCTTTAACGGAAATTATTTGTAACTTTCGACAAGTAGAACAGTGAATGGAACAGGTACACGGTTGAAATCTTTGTATATATTGCTTCTATATAGTATAAGAAACATATATGCAAAGCATCCACACAGTACAATTCGCCAATTTTTTGTCCTTCAAGTTTAAGTGAACAATGAGCCCCATTGTTAATCCTTTATCGGAAATTATTTGTAACTTTCGACAAGTAGAACATTGAATGGAACAGGTAGACGGTTGAAATCTTTGTATCTGTTGCTTCTATATAGTATAATTAACATATATGCAAAGCATCCAAACAGTACCATTCGACAATTTTTTGTTCTCCAAGTTTAAGTGAGCTACGAGCCCCATTGTTAATCCTTTAAAGGAAATTATTTGTAACTTTCGACAAGTAGATCAATGAATAGTACAGGTAGACGGGTGAAATCTTTCTATATATTGCTTCTATATAGTCTAAGAAACATATATGCAAAGCATCCAAACAGTACCATTCGCCAATTTTTTGTTCTTCAAGTTTAAGTGAACAATGAGCCCCAATGGTTAATCCTTTATCGGAAATTATTTGTAATTTTCGACAAGTAGAACAATGAATGGAACAGTTAGACGGTTGAAATATTTGTATATATTGCTTCTATATAATCTAAGAAACATATATGCAAAGCATCGAAACAGTAACAATCGCCAATTTTTTGAACTTCAAGTTTAAGTGAACAGCGAGCCCCATTGATAATCATGAAATGGAAATTATTTGTAACTTTCTACAAGTAGAAGAATGAATAGTACAGGTAGACGGGTGAAATCTTTCTATATATTGCTTCTAAATAGTCTAAGAAACATCTATGCAAAGCATCCAAACAGTACAATTCGCCAATTTTTTGTTCTTCAAGTTTAAGTGAACAACGAGCCCCATTGTTAATCCTTTAAAGGAAATTATTTGTAACTTTCGACAAGTAGAACAATGAATGGAACAGGTAGACGGTTGAAATCTTTGTATATATTGCTTCTATATAGTCTAAGAAATATATATGCAAAGCATCCAAACAGTACAATTCGCCAATTTATTGTTCATCAAGTTTAAATGAACAATGAGCCCTAATGGTTAATCCTTTATCGGAAATTATTTGTAAATTTCGCCGAGTAGAACAATGAATGTAACAGGTAGCCGGTTAAAATCTTTGTATATATTGCTTCTATATAGTCTAAGAAACATATATGCAAAGCATCCAAACAGTACAATTCGCCAATTTATTGTTCTTCAAGTTTAAGTGAACTACGAACCCCATTGTTAATCCTTTAAAGGAAATTATTTGTAAATTTCGACAAGTAGAACAATGAATGGATCATGTAGACGGTTGAAAAAATTGTATATATTGCTTCTATATATTCTACGAAACATATATGCAAAGCATCCAAACAGTACAATTCGCCAATTTATTGTTCTTCAAGTTTAAGTGAACAACGAGCCCCATTGTTAATCCTTTAAAGGAAATTATTTGTAACTTTCGACAAGTAGAACAATGAATGGAACAGGTAGACGGTTGAAATCTTTGTATATATTGCTTCTATATAGTCTAAGAAATATATATGCAAAGCATCCAAACAGTACAATTCGCCAATTTATTGTTCATCAAGTTTAAGTGAACAATGAGCCCTAATGGTTAATCCTTTATCGGAAATTATTTGTAAATTTCGCCGAGTAGAACAATGAATGTAACAGGTAGCCGGTTAAAATCTTTGTATATATTGCTTCTATATAGTCTAAGAAACATATATGCAAAGCATCCAAACAGTACAATTCGCCAATTTATTGTTCTTCAAGTTTAAGTGAACAACGAGCCCCATTGTTAATCCTTTAAAGGAAATTATTTGTAAATTTCGACAAGTAGAACAATGAATGGATCATGTAGACGGTTGAAAAAATTGTATATATTGCTTCTATATAGTCTACGAAACATATATGCAAAGCATCCAAACAGTACAATTCGCCAATTTTTTGTACTTCAAGTTTAAGTGAACTACGAGCCCCATTGTTAATCCTTTAAAGGAAATTATTTGTAACTTTCGACAAGTAGAACAATGAATGGAACAGGTAGACGGTTGAAATCTTTGTATATATTGCTTCTATATAATCTAAGAAACATATATGCAAAGCATCTAAACAGTAACAATCGCCAATTTTTTGATCTTCAAGTTTAAGTGAACAACGAGCCCCATTGTTAATCCTTTATCGGAAATTATTTGTAACTTTCGACAAGTTGAACAATGAATGGATCTGGTAGACGGTTGAAATCTTTGTATATATTGCTTCTATATAATCTAAGAAACATATATGCAAAGCATCTAAACCGTAACAATCGCCAATTTTTTGATCTTCAAGTTTAAGTGAACAGCGAGCCCCATTGATAATCATGAAATGGAAACTATTTGTAACTTTCTACAAGTAGAACAATGAATAGTACAGGTAGACGGGTGAAATCTTTCTATATATTGCTTCTAAATAGTCTAAGAAACATCTATGCAAAGCATCCAAACAGTACCATTCGCCAATTTTTTGTTCTTCAAGTTTAAGTGAACAATGAGCCCCATTGGTTAATCCTTTATCGGAAATTATTTGTAATTTTCGACAAGTAGAACAATGAATGGAACAGTTAGACGGTTGAAATATTTGTATATATTGCTTCTATATAATCTAAGAATCATATATGCAAAGCATCTAAACAGTAACAATCGCCAATTTTTTGATCTTCAAGTTTAAGTGAACAGCGAGCCCCATTGATAATCATGAAATGGAAATTAATTGTAACTTTCTACAAGTAGAACAATGAATAGTACAGGTAGACGGGTGAAATCTTTCTATATATTGCTTCTAAATAGTCTAAGAAACATCTATGCTAAGCATCCAAACAGTACAATTCGCCAATTTTTTGTTCTTCAAGTTTAAGTGAACTACGAGCCCCATTGTTAATCCTTTAAAGGAAATTATTTGTAATTTTCGACAAGTAGAACAATGAATGGAACAGTTAGACGGTTGAAATATTTGTATATATTGCTTCTATATAATCTATGAATCATATATGCAAAGCATCTAAACAGTAACAATCGCCAATTTTTTGATCTTCAAGTTTAAGTGAACAGCGAGCCCCATTGATAATCATGAAATGGAAATTAATTGTAACTTTCTACAAGTAGAACAATGAATAGTACAGGTAGACGGGTGAAATCTTTCTATATATTGCTTCTAAATAGTCTAAGAAACATCTATGCAAAGCATCCAAACAGTACAATTCGCCAATTTTTTGTTCTTCAAGTTTAAGTGAACTACGAGCCCCATTGTTAATCCTTTAAAGGAAATTATTTGTAAATTTCGACAAGTAGAACAATGAATGGATCATGTAGAAGGTTGAAAAAATTGTATGTATTGCTTCTATATAGTCTACGAAACATATATGCAAAGCATCCAAACAGTACAATTCGCCAATTTTTTGTACTTCAAGTTTAAGTGAACTACGAGCCCCATTGTTAATAATTTAACGGAAATTAATTGTAACTTTCGACAGGTAGAACAATGAATGGATCTGGTAGACGGTTGAAATCTTTGTATATATTGCTTCTATATAATCTAAGAAACATATATGCAAAGCATCTAAACAGTAACAATCGCCAATTTTTTGATCTTCAAGTTTAAGTGAACAGAGAGCCCCATTGATAATCATGAAATGGAAATTAATTGTAACTTTCTACAAGTAGAACAATGAATAGTACAGGTAGACGGGTGAAATCTTTCTATATATTGCTTCTAAATAGTCTAAGAAACATCTATGCTAAGCATCCAAACAGTACAATTCGCCAATTTTTTGTTCTTCAAGTTTAAGTGAACTACGAGCCCCATTGTTAATCCTTTAAAGGAAATTATTTGTAATTTTCGACAAGTAGAACAATGAATGGAACAGTTAGACGGTTGAAATATTTGTATATATTGCTTCTATATAATCTAAGAATCATATATGCAAAGCATCTAAACAGTAACAATCGCCAATTTTTTGATCTTCAAGTTTAAGTGAACAGCGAGCCCCATTGATAATCATGAAATGGAAATTAATTGTAACTTTCTACAAGTAGAACAATGAATAGTACAGGTAGACGGGTGAAATCTTTCTATATATTGCTTCTAAATAGTCTAAGAAACATCTATGCAAAGCATCCAAACAGTACAATTCGCCAATTTTTTGTTCTTCAAGTTTAAGTGAACAATGAGCCCCAATGGTTAATCCTTTATCGGAAATTATTTGTAAATTTCGACAAGTAGAACAATGAATGGAACAGGTAGCCGGTTGAAATCAATGTATATATTGCTTCTATATAGTCTAAGAAACATATATGCAAAGCATCCAAACAGTACCATTCGCCAATTTTTTGTTCTTCAAGTTTAAGTGAACTACGAGCCCCATTGTTAATCCCTTAACGGAAATTAATTGTAACTTTCTACAAGTAGAACAATGATTGGAACACGTAGACGGTTGAAATCTTTGTATAAATTGCTTCCATATAGTCTAAGAAACATGTACGCAAAGCATCCAAACAGTACAATTCGCCAATTTTTTGTTCTTCAAGTTTAAGTGAACTACGATCCCCATTGTTAATCCCTTAAAGGAAATTAATTGTAACTTTCGACAAGTAGAACAATGAATGGAACAGGTAGACTGTTGCAATCCTTGTATATATTGCTTCCATATAGTCTAAGAAACATATATGCAAAGCATCTAAACAGTAACAATCGCCAATTTTTTGATCTTCAAGTTTAAGTGAACAGCGAGCCCCATTGATAATCATGAAATGGAAATTAATTGTAACTTTCTACAAGTAGAACAATGAATAGTACAGGTAGACGGGTGAAATCTTTCTATATATTGCTTCTAAATAGTCTAAGAAACATCTATGCTAAGCATCCAAACAGTACAATTCGCCAATTTTTTGTTCTTCAAGTTTAAGTGAACTACGAGCCCCATTGTTAATCCTTTAAAGGAAATTATTTGTAATTTTCGACAAGTAGAACAATGAATGGAACAGTTAGACGGTTGAAATATTTGTATATATTGCTTCTATATAATCTATGAATCATATATGCAAAGCATCTAAACAGTAACAATCGCCAATTTTTTGATCTTCAAGTTTAAGTGAACAGCGAGCCCCATTGATAATCATGAAATGGAAATTAATTGTAACTTTCTACAAGTAGAACAATGAATAGTACAGGTAGACGGGTGAAATCTTTCTATATATTGCTTCTAAATAGTCTAAGAAACATCTATGCAAAGCATCCAAACAGTACAATTCGCCAATTTTTTGTTCTTCAAGTTTAAGTGAACTACGAGCCCCATTGTTAATCCTTTAAAGGAAATTATTTGTAAATTTCGACAAGTAGAACAATGAATGGATCATGTAGAAGGTTGAAAAAATTGTATGTATTGCTTCTATATAGTCTACGAAACATATATGCAAAGCATCCAAACAGTACAATTCGCCAATTTTTTGTACTTCAAGTTTAAGTGAACTACGAGCCCCATTGTTAATAATTTAACGGAAATTAATTGTAACTTTCGACAGGTAGAACAATGAATGGATCTGGTAGACGGTTGAAATCTTTGTATATATTGCTTCTATATAATCTAAGAAACATATATGCAAAGCATCTAAACAGTAACAATCGCCAATTTTTTGATCTTCAAGTTTAAGTGAACAGAGAGCCCCATTGATAATCATGAAATGGAAATTAATTGTAACTTTCTACAAGTAGAACAATGAATAGTACAGGTAGACGGGTGAAATCTTTCTATATATTGCTTCTAAATAGTCTAAGAAACATCTATGCTAAGCATCCAAACAGTACAATTCGCCAATTTTTTGTTCTTCAAGTTTAAGTGAACTACGAGCCCCATTGTTAATCCTTTAAAGGAAATTATTTGTAATTTTCGACAAGTAGAACAATGAATGGAACAGTTAGACGGTTGAAATATTTGTATATATTGCTTCTATATAATCTAAGAATCATATATGCAAAGCATCTAAACAGTAACAATCGCCAATTTTTTGATCTTCAAGTTTAAGTGAACAGCGAGCCCCATTGATAATCATGAAATGGAAATTAATTGTAACTTTCTACAAGTAGAACAATGAATAGTACAGGTAGACGGGTGAAATCTTTCTATATATTGCTTCTAAATAGTCTAAGAAACATCTATGCAAAGCATCCAAACAGTACAATTCGCCAATTTTTTGTTCTTCAAGTTTAAGTGAACAATGAGCCCCAATGGTTAATCCTTTATCGGAAATTATTTGTAAATTTCGACAAGTAGAACAATGAATGGAACAGGTAGCCGGTTGAAATCAATGTATATATTGCTTCTATATAGTCTAAGAAACATATATGCAAAGCATCCAAACAGTACCATTCGCCAATTTTTTGTTCTTCAAGTTTAAGTGAACTACGAGCCCCATTGTTAATCCCTTAACGGAAATTAATTGTAACTTTCTACAAGTAGAACAATGATTGGAACACGTAGACGGTTGAAATCTTTGTATAAATTGCTTCCATATAGTCTAAGAAACATGTACGCAAAGCATCCAAACAGTACAATTCGCCAATTTTTTGTTCTTCAAGTTTAAGTGAACTACGATCCCCATTGTTAATCCCTTAAAGGAAATTAATTGTAACTTTCGACAAGTAGAACAATGAATGGAACAGGTAGACTGTTGCAATCCTTGTATATATTGCTTCCATATAGTCTAAGAAACATGTACGCAAAGCATCCAAACAGTACCATTCGCCAATTTTTTGTCCTTCAAGTTTAAGTGAACAATGAGCCCCATTGTTAATCCTTTATCGGAAATTATTTGTAACTTTCGACAAGTTGAACAATGAATGGATCTGGTAGACGGTTGAAATCTTTGTATATATTGCTTCTATATAATCTAAGAAACATATATGCAAAGCATCTAAACAGTAACAATCGCCAATTTTTTGATCTTCAAGTTTAAGTGAACAGAGAGCCCCATTGATAATCATGAAATGGAAATTAATTGTAACTTTCTACAAGTAGAACAATGAATAGTACAGGTAGACGGGTGAAATCTTTCTATATATTGCTTCTAAATAGTCTAAGAAACATCTATGCTAAGCATCCAAACAGTACAATTCGCCAATTTTTTGTTCTTCAAGTTTAAGTGAACTACGAGCCCCATTGTTAATCCTTTAAAGGAAATTATTTGTAATTTTCGACAAGTAGAACAATGAATGGAACAGTTAGACGGTTGAAATATTTGTATATATTGCTTCTATATAATCTAAGAATCATATATGCAAAGCATCTAAACAGTAACAATCGCCAATTTTTTGATCTTCAAGTTTAAGTGAACAGCGAGCCCCATTGATAATCATGAAATGGAAATTAATTGTAACTTTCTACAAGTAGAACAATGAATAGTACAGGTAGACGGGTGAAATCTTTCTATATATTGCTTCTAAATAGTCTAAGAAACATCTATGCAAAGCATCCAAACAGTACAATTCGCCAATTTTTTGTTCTTCAAGTTTAAGTGAACAATGAGCCCCAATGGTTAATCCTTTATCGGAAATTATTTGTAAATTTCGACAAGTAGAACAATGAATGGAACAGGTAGCCGGTTGAAATCAATGTATATATTGCTTCTATATAGTCTAAGAAACATATATGCAAAGCATCCAAACAGTACCATTCGCCAATTTTTTGTTCTTCAAGTTTAAGTGAACTACGAGCCCCATTGTTAATCCCTTAACGGAAATTAATTGTAACTTTCTACAAGTAGAACAATGATTGGAACACGTAGACGGTTGAAATCTTTGTATAAATTGCTTCCATATAGTCTAAGAAACATGTACGCAAAGCATCCAAACAGTACAATTCGCCAATTTTTTGTTCTTCAAGTTTAAGTGAACTACGATCCCCATTGTTAATCCCTTAAAGGAAATTAATTGTAACTTTCGACAAGTAGAACAATGAATGGAACAGGTAGACTGTTGCAATCCTTGTATATATTGCTTCCATATAGTCTAAGAAACATGTACGCAAAGCATCCAAACAGTACCATTCGCCAATTTTTTGTCCTTCAAGTTTAAGTGAACAATGAGCCCCATTGTTAATCCTTTATCGGAAATTATTTGTAACTTTCGACAAGTTGAACAATGAATGGATCTGGTAGACGGTTGAAATCTTTGTATATATTGCTTCTATATAATCTAAGAAACATATATGCAAAGCATCTAAACAGTAACAATCGCCAATTTTTTGATCTTCAAGTTTAAGTGAACAGAGAGCCCCATTGATAATCATGAAATGGAAATTAATTGTAACTTTCTACAAGTAGAACAATGAATAGTACAGGTAGACGGGTGAAATCTTTCTATATATTGCTTCTAAATAGTCTAAGAAACATCTATGCTAAGCATCCAAACAGTACAATTCGCCAATTTTTTGTTCTTCAAGTTTAAGTGAACTACGAGCCCCATTGTTAATCCTTTAAAGGAAATTATTTGTAATTTTCGACAAGTAGAACAATGAATGGAACAGTTAGACGGTTGAAATATTTGTATATATTGCTTCTATATAATCTAAGAATCATATATGCAAAGCATCTAAACAGTAACAATCGCCAATTTTTTGATCTTCAAGTTTAAGTGAACAGCGAGCCCCATTGATAATCATGAAATGGAAATTAATTGTAACTTTCTACAAGTAGAACAATGAATAGTACAGGTAGACGGGTGAAATCTTTCTATATATTGCTTCTAAATAGTCTAAGAAACATCTATGCAAAGCATCCAAACAGTACAATTCGCCAATTTTTTGTTCTTCAAGTTTAAGTGAACTACGAGCCCCATTGTTAATCCTTTAAAGGAAATTATTTGTAAATTTCGACAAGTAGAACAATGAATGGATCATGTAGACGGTTGAAAAAATTGTATGTATTGCTTCTATATAGTCTACGAAACATATATGCAAAGCATCCAAACAATACAATTCGCCAATTTTTTGTACTTCAAGTTTAAGTGAACTACGAGCCCCATTGTTAATAATTTAACGGAAATTAATTGTAACTTTCGACAGGTAGAACAATGAATGGAACAGGTAGACGGTTGAAATCTTTGTATAGATTGCTTCTATATAGTCTAAGAAACATATATGCAAAGCATCCAAACAGTACAATTCGCCAATTTATTGTTCTTCAAGTTTAAGTGAACAACGAGCCCCATTGTTAAACCTTTAAAGGAAATTATTTGTAACTTTCGACAAGTAGAACAATGAATGGAACAGGTAGCCGGTTAAAATCTTTGTATATATTGCTTCTATATAGTCTAAGAAACATATATGCAAAGCATCCAAACAGTACCATTCGCCAATTTTTTGTTCTTCAAGTTTAAGTGAACAATGAGCCCCATTGTTAATCCTTTAAAGGAAATTATTTGTAAATTTCGACAAGTAGAACAATGAATGGAACAGGTAGACGGTTGAAAAAATTGTATATATTGCTTCTATATAGTCTACGAAACATATATGCAAAGCATCCAAACAGTACAATTCGCCAATTTTTTGTACTTCAAGTTTAAGTGAACTACGAGCCCCATTGTTAATCCTTTAAAGGAAATTATTTGTAACTTTCGACAAGTAGAACAATGAATGGAACAGGTAGACGGTTGAAATCTTTGTATATATTGCTTCTATATAATCTAAGAAACATATATGCAAAGCATCTAAACAGTAACAATCGCCAATTTTTTGATCTTCAAGTTTAAGTGAACAACGAGCCCCATTGTTAATCCTTTATCGGAAATTATTTGTAACTTTCGACAAGTTGAACAATGAATGGATCTGGTAGACGGTTGAAATCTTTGTATATATTGCTTCTATATAATCTAAGAAACATATATGCAAAGCATCTAAACCGTAACAATCGCCAATTTTTTGATCTTCAAGTTTAAGTGAACAGCGAGCCCCATTGATAATCATGAAATGGAAACTATTTGTAACTTTCTACAAGTAGAACAATGAATAGTACAGGTAGACGGGTGAAATCTTTCTATATATTGCTTCTAAATAGTCTAAGAAACATCTATGCAAAGCATCCAAACAGTACCATTCGCCAATTTTTTGTTCTTCAAGTTTAAGTGAACAATGAGCCCCATTGGTTAATCCTTTATCGGAAATTATTTGTAATTTTCGACAAGTAGAACAATGAATGGAACAGTTAGACGGTTGAAATATTTGTATATATTGCTTCTATATAATCTAAGAATCATATATGCAAAGCATCTAAACAGTAACAATCGCCAATTTTTTGATCTTCAAGTTTAAGTGAACAGCGAGCCCCATTGATAATCATGAAATGGAAATTAATTGTAACTTTCTACAAGTAGAACAATGAATAGTACAGGTAGACGGGTGAAATCTTTCTATATATTGCTTCTAAATAGTCTAAGAAACATCTATGCTAAGCATCCAAACAGTACAATTCGCCAATTTTTTGTTCTTCAAGTTTAAGTGAACTACGAGCCCCATTGTTAATCCTTTAAAGGAAATTATTTGTAATTTTCGACAAGTAGAACAATGAATGGAACAGTTAGACGGTTGAAATATTTGTATATATTGCTTCTATATAATCTATGAATCATATATGCAAAGCATCTAAACAGTAACAATCGCCAATTTTTTGATCTTCAAGTTTAAGTGAACAGCGAGCCCCATTGATAATCATGAAATGGAAATTAATTGTAACTTTCTACAAGTAGAACAATGAATAGTACAGGTAGACGGGTGAAATCTTTCTATATATTGCTTCTAAATAGTCTAAGAAACATCTATGCAAAGCATCCAAACAGTACAATTCGCCAATTTTTTGTTCTTCAAGTTTAAGTGAACTACGAGCCCCATTGTTAATCCTTTAAAGGAAATTATTTGTAAATTTCGACAAGTAGAACAATGAATGGATCATGTAGAAGGTTGAAAAAATTGTATGTATTGCTTCTATATAGTCTACGAAACATATATGCAAAGCATCCAAACAGTACAATTCGCCAATTTTTTGTACTTCAAGTTTAAGTGAACTACGAGCCCCATTGTTAATAATTTAACGGAAATTAATTGTAACTTTCGACAGGTAGAACAATGAATCGAACAGGTAGACGGTTGAAATCTTTGTATAGATTGCTTCTATATAGTCTAAGAAACATATATGCAAAGCATCCAAACAGTACAATTCGCCAATTTATTGTTCTTCAAGTTAAAGTGAACAACGAGCCCCATTGTTAAACCTTTAAAGGAAATTATTTGTAACTTTCGACAAGTAGAACAATGATTGGAACACGTAGACGGTTGAAATCTTTGTATATATTGCTTCCATATAGTCTAAGAAACATGTACGCAAAGCATCCAAACAGTGCCATTCGCCAATTTTTTGTTCTTCAAGTTTAAGTGAACAATGAGCCCCAATGGTTAATCCTTTATCGGAAATTATTTGTAACTTTCGACAAGTAGAACAATGAATGGAACAGTTAGACGGTTGAAATATTTGTATATATTGCTTCTATATAGTCTAAGAAACATATATGCAAAGCATCCAAACAGTACAATTCGCCAATTTTTTGTTCTTCAAGTTTAAGTGAACAATGAGCCCCAATGGTTAATCCTTTATCGGAAATTATTTGTAAATTTCGACAAGTAGAACAATGAATGGAACTGGTAGCCGGTTGAAATCTTTGTATATATTGCTTCTATATAGTCTAAGAAACATATATGCAAAGCATCCAAACAGTACAATTCGCCAATTTTTTGGTCTTCAAGTTTAAGTGAACAATGAGCCCCAATGGTTAATCCGTTATCGGAAATTATTTGTAACTTTCGACAAGTAGAACAATGAATGGAAAAGGTAGACGGTTGAAATCTTTTTATATATTGCTTCTATATAGTCTAAGAAACATATATGCAAAGCATCCAAACAGTACAATTCGCCAATTTTTTGTTCTTCAAGTTTAAGTGAACAATGAGCCCCAATGGTTAATCCTTTATCGGAAATTATTTGTAAATTTCGACAAGTTGAACAATGAATGGAACAGGTAGCCGGTTGAAATCAATGTATATATTGCTTCTATATAGTCTAAGAAACATATATGCAAAGCATCCAAACAGTACCATTCGCCAATTTTTTGTTCTTCAAGTTTAAGTGAACTACGAGCCCCATTGTTAATCCCTTAACGGAAATTAATTGTAACTTTCTACAAGTAGAACAATGATTGGAACACGTAGACGGTTGAAATCTTTGTATAAATTGCTTCCATATAGTCTAAGAAACATGTACGCAAAGCATCCAAACAGTACAATTCGCCAATTTTTTGTTCTTCAAGTTTAAGTGAACTACGATCCCCATTGTTAATCCCTTAAAGGAAATTAATTGTAACTTTCGACAAGTAGAACAGTGAATGGAACAGGTAGACGGTTGAAATCTTTGTATATATTGCTTCTATATAGTATTAGAAACATATATGCAAAGCATCCAAACAGTACAATTCGCTAATTTTTTGTTCTTCAAGTTTAAGTGAACAATGAGCCACAATGGTTAATCCGTTATCGGAAATTATTTGTAACTTTCGACAAGTAGAACAATGAATGGAAAAGGTAGACGGTTGAAATCTTTGTATATATTGCTTCTATATAGTCTAAGAAACATATATGCAAAGCATCCAAACAGTACCATTCGCCAATTTTTTGTCCTTCAAGTTTAAGTGAACAATGAGCCCCATTGTTGATCCTTTATCGGAAATTATTTGTAACTTTCGACAAGTTGAACAATGAATGGATCTGGTAGACGGTTGAAATCTTTGTATATATTGCTTCTATATAATCTAAGAAACATATATGCAAAGCATCTAAACAGTAACAATCGCCAATTTTTTGATCTTCAAGTTTAAGTGAACAGAGAGCCCCATTGATAATCATGAAATGGAAATTAATTGTAACTTTCTACAAGTAGAACAATGAATAGTACAGGTAGACGGGTGAAATCTTTCTATATATTGCTTCTAAATAGTCTAAGAAACATCTATGCTAAGCATCCAAACAGTACAATTCGCCAATTTTTTGTTCTTCAAGTTTAAGTGAACTACGAGCCCCATTGTTAATCCTTTAAAGGAAATTATTTGTAATTTTCGACAAGTAGAACAATGAATGGAACAGTTAGACGGTTGAAATATTTGTATATATTGCTTCTATATAATCTAAGAATCATATATGCAAAGCATCTAAACAGTAACAATCGCCAATTTTTTGATCTTCAAGTTTAAGTGAACAGCGAGCCCCATTGATAATCATGAAATGGAAATTAATTGTAACTTTCTACAAGTAGAACAATGAATAGTACAGGTAGACGGGTGAAATCTTTCTATATATTGCTTCTAAATAGTCTAAGAAACATCTATGCTAAGCATCCAAACAGTACAATTCGCCAATTTTTTGTTCTTCAAGTTTAAGTGAACTACGAGCCCCATTGTTAATCCTTTAAAGGAAATTATTTGTAATTTTCGACAAGTAGAACAATGAATGGAACAGTTAGACGGTTGAAATATTTGTATATATTGCTTCTATATAATCTATGAATCATATATGCAAAGCATCTAAACAGTAACAATCGCCAATTTTTTGATCTTCAAGTTTAAGTGAACAGCGAGCCCCATTGATAATCATGAAATGGAAATTAATTGTAACTTTCTACAAGTAGAACAATGAATAGTACAGGTAGACGGGTGAAATCTTTCTATATATTGCTTCTAAATAGTCTAAGAAACATCTATGCAAAGCATCCAAACAGTACAATTCGCCAATTTTTTGTTCTTCAAGTTTAAGTGAACTACGAGCCCCATTGTTAATCCTTTAAAGGAAATTATTTGTAAATTTCGACAAGTAGAACAATGAATGGATCATGTAGAAGGTTGAAAAAATTGTATGTATTGCTTCTATATAGTCTACGAAACATATATGCAAAGCATCCAAACAGTACAATTCGCCAATTTTTTGTACTTCAAGTTTAAGTGAACTACGAGCCCCATTGTTAATAATTTAACGGAAATTAATTGTAACTTTCGACAGGTAGAACAATGAATCGAACAGGTAGACGGTTGAAATCTTTGTATAGATTGCTTCTATATAGTCTAAGAAACATATATGCAAAGCATCCAAACAGTACAATTCGCCAATTTATTGTTCTTCAAGTTAAAGTGAACAACGAGCCCCATTGTTAAACCTTTAAAGGAAATTATTTGTAACTTTCGACAAGTAGAACAATGATTGGAACACGTAGACGGTTGAAATCTTTGTATATATTGCTTCCATATAGTCTAAGAAACATGTACGCAAAGCATCCAAACAGTGCCATTCGCCAATTTTTTGTTCTTCAAGTTTAAGTGAACAATGAGCCCCAATGGTTAATCCTTTATCGGAAATTATTTGTAACTTTCGACAAGTAGAACAATGAATGGAACAGTTAGACGGTTGAAATATTTGTATATATTGCTTCTATATAGTCTAAGAAACATATATGCAAAGCATCCAAACAGTACAATTCGCCAATTTTTTGTTCTTCAAGTTTAAGTGAACAATGAGCCCCAATGGTTAATCCTTTATCGGAAATTATTTGTAAATTTCGACAAGTAGAACAATGAATGGAACTGGTAGCCGGTTGAAATCTTTGTATATATTGCTTCTATATAGTCTAAGAAACATATATGCAAAGCATCCAAACAGTACAATTCGCCAATTTTTTGGTCTTCAAGTTTAAGTGAACAATGAGCCCCAATGGTTAATCCGTTATCGGAAATTATTTGTAACTTTCGACAAGTAGAACAATGAATGGAAAAGGTAGACGGTTGAAATCTTTTTATATATTGCTTCTATATAGTCTAAGAAACATATATGCAAAGCATCCAAACAGTACAATTCGCCAATTTTTTGTTCTTCAAGTTTAAGTGAACAATGAGCCCCAATGGTTAATCCTTTATCGGAAATTATTTGTAAATTTCGACAAGTTGAACAATGAATGGAACAGGTAGCCGGTTGAAATCAATGTATATATTGCTTCTATATAGTCTAAGAAACATATATGCAAAGCATCCAAACAGTACCATTCGCCAATTTTTTGTTCTTCAAGTTTAAGTGAACTACGAGCCCCATTGTTAATCCCTTAACGGAAATTAATTGTAACTTTCTACAAGTAGAACAATGATTGGAACACGTAGACGGTTGAAATCTTTGTATAAATTGCTTCCATATAGTCTAAGAAACATGTACGCAAAGCATCCAAACAGTACAATTCGCCAATTTTTTGTTCTTCAAGTTTAAGTGAACTACGATCCCCATTGTTAATCCCTTAAAGGAAATTAATTGTAACTTTCGACAAGTAGAACAGTGAATGGAACAGGTAGACGGTTGAAATCTTTGTATATATTGCTTCTATATAGTATTAGAAACATATATGCAAAGCATCCAAACAGTACAATTCGCTAATTTTTTGTTCTTCAAGTTTAAGTGAACAATGAGCCACAATGGTTAATCCGTTATCGGAAATTATTTGTAACTTTCGACAAGTAGAACAATGAATGGAAAAGGTAGACGGTTGAAATCTTTGTATATATTGCTTCTATATAGTCTAAGAAACATATATGCAAAGCATCCAAACAGTACCATTCGCCAATTTTTTGTCCTTCAAGTTTAAGTGAACAATGAGCCCCATTGTTGATCCTTTATCGGAAATTATTTGTAACTTTCGACAAGTTGAACAATGAATGGATCTGGTAGACGGTTGAAATCTTTGTATATATTGCTTCTATATAATCTAAGAAACATATATGCAAAGCATCTAAACAGTAACAATCGCCAATTTTTTGATCTTCAAGTTTAAGTGAACAGAGAGCCCCATTGATAATCATGAAATGGAAATTAATTGTAACTTTCTACAAGTAGAACAATGAATAGTACAGGTAGACGGGTGAAATCTTTCTATATATTGCTTCTAAATAGTCTAAGAAACATCTATGCTAAGCATCCAAACAGTACAATTCGCCAATTTTTTGTTCTTCAAGTTTAAGTGAACTACGAGCCCCATTGTTAATCCTTTAAAGGAAATTATTTGTAATTTTCGACAAGTAGAACAATGAATGGAACAGTTAGACGGTTGAAATATTTGTATATATTGCTTCTATATAATCTAAGAATCATATATGCAAAGCATCTAAACAGTAACAATCGCCAATTTTTTGATCTTCAAGTTTAAGTGAACAGCGAGCCCCATTGATAATCATGAAATGGAAATTAATTGTAACTTTCTACAAGTAGAACAATGAATAGTACAGGTAGACGGGTGAAATCTTTCTATATATTGCTTCTAAATAGTCTAAGAAACATCTATGCAAAGCATCCAAACAGTACAATTCGCCAATTTTTTGTTCTTCAAGTTTAAGTGAACAATGAGCCCCAATGGTTAATCCTTTATCGGAAATTATTTGTAAATTTCGACAAGTAGAACAATGAATGGAACAGGTAGCCGGTTGAAATCAATGTATATATTGCTTCTATATAGTCTAAGAAACATATATGCAAAGCATCCAAACAGTACCATTCGCCAATTTTTTGTTCTTCAAGTTTAAGTGAACTACGAGCCCCATTGTTAATCCCTTAACGGAAATTAATTGTAACTTTCTACAAGTAGAACAATGATTGGAACACGTAGACGGTTGAAATCTTTGTATAAATTGCTTCCATATAGTCTAAGAAACATGTACGCAAAGCATCCAAACAGTACAATTCGCCAATTTTTTGTTCTTCAAGTTTAAGTGAACTACGATCCCCATTGTTAATCCCTTAAAGGAAATTAATTGTAACTTTCGACAAGTAGAACAATGAATGGAACAGGTAGACTGTTGCAATCCTTGTATATATTGCTTCCATATAGTCTAAGAAACATGTACGCAAAGCATCCAAACAGTACCATTCGCCAATTTTTTGTCCTTCAAGTTTAAGTGAACAATGAGCCCCATTGTTAATCCTTTATCGGAAATTATTTGTAACTTTCGACAAGTTGAACAATGAATGGATCTGGTAGACGGTTGAAATCTTTGTATATATTGCTTCTATATAATCTAAGAAACATATATGCAAAGCATCTAAACAGTAACAATCGCCAATTTTTTGATCTTCAAGTTTAAGTGAACAGCGAGCCCCATTGATAATCATGAAATGGAAATTATTTGTAACTTTCTATAAGTAGAACAATGAATAGTACAGGTAGACGGGTGAAATCTTTCTATATTCGGCTTCTAAATAGTCTAAGAAACATCTATGCAAAGCATCCAAGCAGTACCATTCGCCAATTTTTTGTTCTTCAAGTTTAAGTGAACAATGAGCCCCATTGTTAATCCTTTAAAGGAAATTATTTGTAAATTTCGACAAGTAGAACAATGAATGGAACAGGTAGACTGTTGAAATCATTGTATATATTGCTTCTATATAGTCTAAGAAACATATATGCAAAGCATCCAAACAGTACAATTTGCCAATTTTTTGTTCTTCAAGTTTAAGTGAACAATGATCCCCATTGTTAATCCTTTAAAGGAAATTATTTGTAACTTTCGACAAGTAGAACAATGAATGGAACAAGTAGACGGTTGAAATCTTTGTATATATTGCTTCTATATAGTCTAAGAAACATATATGCAAAGCATCCAAACAGTACAATTCGCCAATTTTTTGTTCTTCAAGTTTAAGTGAACAATGAGCCCCAATGGTTAATCCTTTATCGGTAATTATTTGTAACTTTCGACAAATAGAACAATGAATGGAACAGGTAGACGGTTGAAATCCTTGTATATATTGCTTCCATATAGTCTAAGAAACATGTACGCAAAGCATCCAAACAGTACCATTCGCCAATTTTTTGTCCTCCAAGTTTAAGTGAACAATGAGCCCCATTGTTAATCCTTTATCGGAAATTATTTGTAACTTTCGACATGTAGAACAATGAATGGAACAGGTAGACGGTTCAAATCGTTTTATATATTGCTTCTATATAGTCTAAGAAACATATATGCAAAGCATCCAAACAGTACAATTCGCCAATTTTTTGATCTTCAAGTTTAAGTGAACAATGAGCCCCAATGGTTAATCCTTTATCGGTAATTATTTGTAACTTTCGACAAGTAGAACAATGAATGGAACTGGTAGACGGTTGAAATCTTTGTATATATTGCTTCTATATAATCTAAGAAACATATATGCAAAGCATCTAAACAGTAACAATCGCCAATTTTTTGATCTTCAAGTTTAAGTGAACAGCGAGCCCCATTGATAATCATGAAATGGTAACTATTTGTAACTTTCTACAAGTAGAACAATGAATAGTACAGGTAGACGGGTGAAATCTTTCTATATATTGCTTCTAAATAGTCTAAGAAACATCTATGCAAAGCATCCAAACAGTACAATTCGCTAATTTTTTGTTCTTCAAGATTAAGTAAACTACGATCCCCATTGTTAATCCCTTAACGGAAATTAATTGTAACTTTCTACAAGTAGAACAATGATTGGAACACGTAGACGGTTGAAATCTTTGTATATATTGCTTCCATATAGTCTAAGAAACATGTACGCAAAGCATCCAAACAGTACAATTCGAAAATTTTTTGTTCTTCAAGTTTAAGTGAACTACGATCCCCATTGTTAATCCCTTAACGGAAATTATTTGTAACTTTCGACAAGTAGAACAGTGAATGGAACAGGTAGACGGTTGAAATCATTGTATATATTGCTTCTATATAGTATAAGAAACATATATGCAAAGCATCCAAACAGTACAATTCGCCAATTTTTTGTTCTTCAAGTTTAAGTGAACAATGAGCCCCAATGGTTAATCCGTTATCGGAAATTATTTGTAACTTTCGACAAGTAGAACAATGAATGGAAAATTTAGACGGTTGAAATCTTTTTATATATTGCTTCTATATAGTCTAAGAAACATATATGCAATGCATCCAAACAGTACCATTCGCCAATTTTTTGTTCTTCAAGTTTAAGTGAACAATGAGCCCCATTGTTAATCCTTTAAAGGAAATTATTTGTAAATTTCGACAAGTAGAACAATGAATGGAACAGGTAGACTGTTGAAATCATTGTATATATTGCTTCTATATAGTCTAAGAAACATATATGCAAAGCATCCAAACAGTACAATTCGCCAATTTTTTGTTCTTCAAGTTTAAGTGAACAATGAGCCCCAATGGTTAATCCTTTAACGGAAATTATTTGTAAATTTCGACAAGTAGAACAATGAATGGAACTGGTAGCCGGTTGAAATCTTTGTATATATTGCTTCTATATAGTCTAAGAAACATATATGCAAAGCATCCAAACAGTACAATTCGCCAATTTTTTGTTCTTCAAGTTTAAGTGAACAATGAGCCCCAATGGTTAATCCTTTATCGGAAATTATTTGTAAATTTCGACAAGTAGAACAATGAATGGAACTGGTAGCCGGTTGAAATCTTTGTATATATTGCTTCTATATAGTCTAAGAAACATATATGCAAAGCATCCAAACAGTACAATTCGCCAATTTTTTGTTCTTCAAGTTTAAGTGAACAATGAGCCCAATGGTTAATCCTTTATCGGAAATTATTTGTAATTTTCGACAAGTAGAACAATGAATGTAACAGTTAGACGATTGAAATCAATGTATATATTGCTTCTATATAGTCTAAGAAACATATATGCAAAGCATCCAAACAGTACCATTCATCAATTTTTTGTTCTTCAAGTTTAAGTGAACAACGAGCCCCATTGTTAATCCTTTAAAGGAAATTATTCGTAAATTTCGACAAGTAGAACAATGATTGGAACACGTAGACCGTTGAAATCTTTGTATATATTGCTTCCATATAGTCTAAGAAACATGTACGCAAAGCATCCAAACAGTACAATTCGCCAATTTTTTGTTCTTCAAGTTTAGGTGAACTACGATCCCCATTGTTAATGCCTTAACGGAAATTATTTGTAACTTTCGACAAGTAGAACATTGAATGGAACAGGTAGACGGTTGAAATCTTTGTATATATTGCTTCTAGATAGTATAAGAAACATATATGCAAAGCATCCAAACAGTACAATTCGCCAATTTTTTGTTCTTCAAGTTTAAGTGAACAATGAGCCCCAATGGTTAATCCGTTATCGGAAATTATTTGTAACTTTCGACAAGTAGAACAATGAATGGAAAAGGTAGACGGTTGAAATCTTTGTATATATTGCTTCTATATAGTCTAAGAAACATATATGCAAAGCATCCAAACAGTACCATTTGCCAATTTTTTGTTCTTCAAGTTTAAGTGAACTGCGAGCCCCATTGTTAATCCTTTAAAGGAAATTATTTGTAAATTTCGACAAGTAGAACAATGAATGGAACAGGTAGACTGTTGAAATCATTGAATATATTGCTTCTATATAGTCTAAGAAACATATATGCAAAACATCCAAACAGTACAATTCGCCAAATTTTTGTTCTTCAAGTTTAAGTGAACAATGAGCCCCATTGTTAATCCTTTAAAGGAAATTATTTGTAACTTTCGACAAGTAGAACAATGAATGGAACAGGTAGACGGGTGAAATCTTTCTATATATTGCTTCTAAATAGTTTAAGAAACATCTATGCAAAGCATCCAAACAGTACCATTCGCCAATTTTTTGTTCTTCAAGTTTAAGTGAACAATGAGCCCCAATGGTTAATCCTCTATCGGAAATTATTTGTAATTTTCGACAAGTAGAACAATGAATGGAACAGTTAGACGGTTGAAATATTTGTATATATTGCTTCTATATAATCTAAGAAACATATATGCAAAGCATCCAAACAGTAACAATCGCCAATTTTTTGATCTTCAAGTTTAAGTGAACAGCGAGCCCCATTGATAATCATGAAATGGAAACTATTTGTAACTTTCTACATGTAGAACAATGAATAGTACAGGTAGACGGGTGAAATCTTTCTATATATTGCTTCTTAATAGTCTAAGAAACATCTATGCAAAGCATCCAAACAGCACAATTCGCCAATTTTTTGTTCTTCAAGTTTAAGTAAACTACGATCCCCATTGTTAATCCCTTAACGGAAATTATTTGTAACTTTCGACAAGTAGAACAATGAATGGAACAGGTAGACTGTTGAAATCCTTGTATATATTGCTTCCATATAGTCTACGAAACATGTACGCAAAGCATCCAAACAGTACCATTCGCCAATTTTTTGTCCTTCAAGTTTAAGTGAACAGCGAGCCCCATTGATAATCATGAAATGGAAACTATTTGTAACTTTCTACAAGTAGAACAATGAATAGTACAGGTAGACGGGTGAAATCTTTCTATATATTGCTTCTAAATAGTCTAAGAAACATCTATGCAAAGCATCCAAACAGTACCATTCGCCAATTTTTTGTTCTTCAAGTTTAAGTGAACAATGAGCCCCAATGGTTAATCCTTTATCGGAAATTATTTGTAATTTTCGACAAGTAGAACAATGAATGGAACAGTTAGACGGTTGAAATATTTGTATATATTGCTTCTATATAATCTAAGAAACATATATGCAAAGCATCTAAACAGTAACAATCGCCAATTTTTTGATCTTCAAGTTTAAGTGAACAGCGAGCCCCATTGATAATCATGAAATGGAAATTATTTGTAACTTTCTACAAGTAGAACAATGAATAGTACAGGTAGACGGGTGAAATCTTTCTATATATTGCTTCTAAATAGTCTAAGAAACATCTATGCAAAGCATCCAAACAGTACAATTCGCCAATTTTTTGTTCTTCAAGTTTAAGTAAACTACGATCCCCATTGTTAATCCCTCAACGGAAATTATTTGTAACTTTCGACAAGTAGTACAATGATTGGAACAGGTAGACGGTTGAAATCATTGTATATATTGCTTCTATATAGTCTAAGAAACATATATGCAAAGCATCCAAACAGTACAATTTGCGAATTTTTTGTTCTTCAAGTTTAAGTGAACAATGAGCCCCAATGGTTAATCCGTTATCGGAAATTATTTGTAAATTTTGACAAGTAGAACAATGAATGGAACAGGTAGACTGTTGAAATCATTGTATATATTGCTTCTATATAGTCTAAGAAACATATATGCAAAGCATCCAAACAGTACAATTCGCCAATTTATTGTTCTTCAAGTTTAAGTGAACAACGAGCCCCATTGTTAATCCTTTAAAGGAAATTATTTGTAACTTTCGACAAGTAGAACAATGAATGGAACAGGTATACGGTTGAAATCTTTGTATATATTGCTTCTATATAGTCTAAGACACATATATGCAAAGCATCCAAACAGTACAATTCGCCAATTTTTTGTTCTTCAAGTTTAAGTGAACAACGAGCCCCAATGGTTAATCCTTTATCGGAAATTATTTGTAAATTTCGACAAGTAGAACAATGAATGGAACTGGTAGCCGGTTGAAATCTTTGTATATATTGCTTCTATATAGTCTAAGAAACATATATGCAAAGCATCCAAACAGTACAATTCGCCAATTTTTTGTTCTTCAAGTTTAAGTGAACAATGAGCCCCAATGGTTAATCCGTTATCGGAAATTATTTGTAAATTTCGACAAGTAGAACAATGAATGGAAAAGGTAGACGGTTGAAATCATTGTATATATTGCTTCTATATAGTCTAAGAAACATATATGCAAAGCATCCAAACAGTACAATTCGCCAAATTTTTGTTCTTCAAGTTTAAGTGAACAATGAGCCCCATTGTTAATCCTTTAAAGGAAATTATTTGTAACTTTCGACAAGTAGAACAATGAATGGAACAGGTAGACGGGTGAAATCTTTGTATATATTGCTTCCATATAGTCTAAGAAACATGTACGCAAAGCATCCAAACAGTACAATTCGCCAATTTTTTGTTCTTCAAGTTTAAGTGAACTACGATCCCCATTGTTAATCCCTTAACGGAAATTATTTGTAACTTTCGACAAGTAGAACAGTGAATGGAACAGGTAGACGGTTGAAATCTTTGTATATATTGCTTCTATATAGTATAAGAAACATATATGCAAAGCATCCAAACAGTACAATTCGCCAATTTTTTGTTCTTCAAGTTTAAGTGAACAATGAGCCCCAATGGTTAATCCTTTATCGGAAATTATTTGTAAATTTCGACAAGTAGAACAATGAATGGAACAGGTAGCCGGTTGAAATCAATGTATATATTGCTTCTATATAGTATAAGAAACATATATGCAAAGCATCCAAACAGTACCATTCGCCAATTTTTTGTTCTTCAAGTTTAAGTGAACTACGAGCCCCATTGTTAATCCCTTAACGGAAATTAATTCTAACTTTCTACAAGTAGAACAATGATTGGAACACGTAGACCGTTGAAATCTTTGTATATATTGCTTCCATATAGTCTAAGAAACATGTACGCAAAGCATCCAAACAGTACAATTCGCCAATTTTTTGTTCTTCAAGTTTAAGTGAACTACGATCCCCATTGTTAATCCCTTAACGGAAATTATTTGTAACTTTCGACAAGTAGAACAGTGAATGGAACAGGTAGACTGTTGAAATCATTGTATATATTGCTTCTATATAGTCTAAGAAACATATATGCAAAGCATCCAAACAGTACAATTCGCCAAATTTTTGTTCTTCAAGTTTAAGTGAACAATGAGCCCCAATGGTTAATCCGTTATCGGAAATTATTTGTAACTTTCGACAAGTAGAACAATGAATGGAAAAGGTAGACGGTTGAAATCATTGTATATATTGCTTCTATATAGTCTAAGAAACATATATGCAAAGCATCCAAACAGTACCATTCGCCAATTTTTTGTTCTTCAAGTTTAAGTGAACTGCGAGCCCCATTGTTAATCCTTTAAAGGAAATTATTTGTAAATTTCGACAAGTAGAACAATGAATGGAACAGGTAGACTGTTGAAATCATTGTATATATTGCTTCTATATAGTCTAAGAAACATATATGCAAAGCATCCAAACAGTACAATTCGCCAAATTTTTGTTCTTCAAGTTTAAGTGAACAATGAGCCCCATTGTTAATCCCTTAACGGAAATTATTTGTAACTTTCGACAAGTAGAACAGTGAATGGAACAGGTAGACTGTTGAAAACATTGTATATATTGCTTCTATATAGTCTAAGAAACATATATGCAAAGCATCCAAACAGTACCATTCGCCAATTTTTTGTTCTTCAAGTTTAAGTGAACTGCGAGCCCCATTGTTAATCCTTTAAAGGAAATTATTTGTAAATTTCGACAAGTAGAACAATGAATGGAACAGGTAGACGGTTGAAATCATTGTATATATTGCTTCTATATAGTCTAAGAAACATATATGCAAAGCATCCAAACAGTACAATTCGCCAATTTTTTGTTCTTCAAGTTTAAGTGAACAATGAGCCCCAATGGTTAATCCTTTATCGGTAATTATTTGTAACTTTCGACAAGTAGAACAATGAATGGAACAGGTAGACGGTTGAAATCCTTGTATATATTGCTTCCATGTAGTCTAAGAAACATGTACGCAAAGCATCCAAACTGTACCATTCGCCAATTTTTTGTCCTTCAAGTTTAAGTGAACAATGAGCCCCATTGTTAATCCTTTATCGGAAATTATTTGTAACTTTCGACAAGTAGAACAATGAATGGAACAGGTAGACGGTTGAAATCTTTGTATATATTGCTTCTATATAGTCTAAGAAACATATATGCAAAGCATCCAAACAGTACAATTCGCCAATTTTTTGTTCTTCAAGTTTAAGTGAACAATGAGCCCCAATGGTTAATCCTTTATCGGTAATTATTTGTAACTTTCGACAAGTAGAACAATGAATGGAACATGTAGACGGTTGAAATCATTGTATATATTGCTTCTATATAGTCTAAGAAACATATATGCAAAGCATCCAAACAGTACAATTCGCCAATTTTTTGTTTTTCAAGTTTAAGTAAACTACGATCCCCGTTGTTAATCCCTTAACGGAAATTATTTGTAACTTTCGACAAGTAGAACAATGAATGGAACAGGTAGACGGTTGAAATCATTGTATATATTGCTTCTATATAGTCTAAGAAACATATATGCAAAGCATCCAAACAGTACAATTCGCCAATTTTTTGTTCTTCAAGTTTAAGTGAACAATGAGCCCCAATGGTTAATCCGTTATCGGAAATTATTTGTAACTTTCGACAAGTAGAACAATGAATGGAAAAGGTAGACGGTTGAAATCATTGTATATATTGCTTCTATATAGTCTAAGAAACATATATGCAAAGCATCCAAACAGTACCATTCGCCAATTTTTTGTTCTTCAAGTTTAAGTGAACTGCGAGCCCCATTGTTAATCCTTTAAAGGAAATTATTTGTAAATTTCGACAAGTAGAACAATGAATGGAACAGGTAGACTGTTGAAATCATTGTATATATTGCTTCTATATAGTCTAAGAAACATGTACGCAAAGCATCCAAACTGTACCATTCGCCAATTTTTTGTCCTTCAAGTTTAAGTGAACAATGAGCCCCATTGTTAATCCTTTATCGGAAATTATTTGTAACTTTCGACAAGTAGAACAATGAATGGAACAGGTAGACGGTTGAAATCTTTGTATATATTGCTTCTATATAGTCTAAGAAACATATATGCAAAGCATCCAAACAGTACAATTCGCCAATTTTTTGTTCTTCAAGTTTAAGTGAACAATGAGCCCCAATGGTTAATCCTTTATCGGTAATTATTTGTAACTTTCGACAAGTAGAACAATGAATGGAACAGGTAGACGGTTGAAATCATTGTATATATTGCTTCTATATAGTCTAAGAAACATATATGCAAAGCATCCAAACAGTACAATTCGCCAATTTTTTGTTTTTCAAGTTTAAGTAAACTACGATCCCCGTTGTTAATCCCTTAACGGAAATTATTTGTAACTTTCGACAAGTAGAACAATGAATGGAACAGGTAGACGGTTGAAATCATTGTATATATTGCTTCTATATAGTCTAAGAAACATATATGCAAAGCATCCAAACAGTACAATTCGACAATTTTTTGTTCTTCAAGTGTAAGTGAACAACGAGCCCTATTGTTAATCCTTTAAAAGAAATTATTTGTAAATTTCGACAAGTAGAACAATGATTGGAACACGTAGACGGTTGAAATCTTTGTATATATTGCTTCCATATAGTCTAAGAAACATGTACGCAAAGCATCCAAACAGTGCCATTCGCCAATTTTTTGTCCTTCAAGTTTAAGTGAACAATGAGCCCCAATGGTTAATCCTTTATCGGAAATTATTTGTAATTTTCGACAAGTAGAACAATGAATGGAACAGTTAGACGGTTGCAATATTTGTATATATTGCTTCTATATAATCTAAGAAACATATAAGCAAAGCATCTAAACAGTAACAATCGCCAATTTTTTGATCTTCAAGTTTAAGTGAACAGCGAGCCCCATTGATAATCATGAAATGGAAATTATTTGTAACTTTCTACAAGTAGAACAATGAATAGTACAGGTAGACGGGTGAAATCTTTCTATATATTGCTTCTAAATAGTCTAAGAAACATCTATGCAAAGCATCCAAACAGTACAATTCGCCAATTTTTTGTTCTTCAAGTTTAAGTGAACTACGAGCCCCATTGTTAATCCTTTAAAGGAAATTATTTGTAAATTTCGACAAGTAGAACAATGAATGGAACTGGTAGCCGGTTGAAATCTTTGTATATATTGCTTCTATATAGTCTAAGAAACATATATGCAAAGCATCCAAACAGTTCAATTCGCCAATTTTTTGTTCTTCAAGTTTAAGTGAACAATGAGCCCCAATGGTTAATCCGTTATCGGAAATTATTTGTAACTTTCGACAAGTAGAACAATGAATGGAAAAGGTAGACGGTTGAAATCTTTGTATATATTGCTTCTATATAGTCTAAGAAACATATATGCAATGCATCCAAACAGTACCATTCGCCAATTTTTTGTTCTTCAAGTTTAAGTGAACAATGAGCCCCATTGTTAATCCTTTAATGGAAATTATTTGTAAATTTCGACAAGTAGAACAATGAATGGAACAGGTAGACTGTTGAAATCATTGTATATATTGCTTCTATATAGTCTAAGAAACATATATGCAAAGCATCCAAACAGTACAATTCGCCAATTTATTGTTCTTCAAGTTTAAGTGAACAACGAGCCCCATTGTTAATCCTTTAAAGGAAATTATTTGTAACTTTCGACAAGTAGAACAATGAATGGAACAGGTAGACGGTTGAAATCTTTGTATATATTGCTTCTATATAGTCTAAGAAACATATATGCAAAGCATCCAAACAGTACCATTCGCCAATTTTTTGTTCTTCAAGTTTAAGTGAACAATGAGCCCCATTGTTAATCCTTTAAAGGAAATTATTTGTAAATTTCGACATGTAGAACAATGAATGGAACAGGTAGACTGTTGAAATCATTGTATATATTGCTTCTATATAGTCTAAGAAACATATATGCAAAGCATCCAAACAGTACAATTCGCCAATTTATTGTTCTTCAAGTTTAAGTGAACAACGAGCCCCATTGTTAATCCTTTAAAGGAAGTTATTTGTAACTTTCGACAAGTAGAACAATGTATGGAACAGGTAGACGGTTGAAATCTTTGTATATATTGCTTCTATATAGTCTAAGAAACATATATGCAAAGCATCCAAACAGTACAATTCGCCAATTTTTTGGTCTTCAAGTTTAAGTGAACAATGAGCCCCAATGGTTAATCCTTTATCGGAAATTATTTGTAAATTTCGACAAGTAGAACAATGAATGGAACTGGTAGCCCGTTGAAATCAATGTATATATTGCTTCTATATAGTCTAAGAAACATATATGCAAAGCATCCAAACAGTACAATTCGACAATTTTTTGTTCTTCAAGTTTAGTGAACAATGAGCCCCAATGGTTAATCCTTTATCGGAAATTATCTGTAATTTTCGACAAGTAGAACAATGAATGGAACAGGTAGACGGTTGAAATCTTTGTATATATTGCTTCCATATAGTCTAAGAAACATGTACGCAAAGCATCCAAACAGTACAATTCGCCAATTTTTTGTTCTTCAAGTTTAAGTGAACTACGATCCCCATTGTTAATCCCTTAACGGAAATTATTTGTAACTTTCGACAAGTAGAACAATGATTGGAACACGTAGACGGTTGAAATCTTTGTATATATTGCTTCTATATAGTATAAGAAACATATATGCAAAGCATCCAAACAGTACAATTCGCCAATTTTTTGTTCTTCAAGTTTAAGTGAACAATGAGCCCCAATGGTTAATCCGTTATCGGAAATTATTTGTAACTTTCGACAAGTAGAACAATGAATGGAACAGGTAGACGGTTGAAATCATTGTATATATTGCTTCTATATAGTCTAAGAAACATATATGCAAAGCATCCAAACAGTACAATTCGACAATTTTTTGCTCTTCAAGTTTAAGTGAACTACGAGCCCCATTGTTAATCCTTTAAAGGAAATTATTTGTAAATTTCGGCAAGTAGAACAATGAATGGAATAGGTAGACGGTTGAAATCATTGTATATATTGCTTCTAAATAGTCTAAGAAACATATATGCAAAGCATCCAAACAGTACAATTCGCCAATTTTTTGTTCTTCACGTTTAAGTAAACTACGATCCCCATTGTTAATCCTTTAAAGGAAATTATTTGTAAATTTCGACAAGTAGAACAGTGAATGGAACAGGTAGACGGTTGAAATCTTTGTATATATTGCTTCTATATAGTATAAGAAACATATATGCAAAGCATCCAAACAGTACAATTCGCCAATTTTTTGTTCTTCAAGTTTAAGTGAACAATGAGCCCCAATGGTTAATCCGTTATCGGAAATTATTTGTAAATTTTGACAAGTAGAACAATGAATGGAACAGGTAGACTGTTGAAATCATTGTATATATTGCTTCTATGTAGTCCAAGAAACATATATGCAAAGCGTCCAAACAGTACAATTCGCCAATTTTTTGTTCTTCAAGTTTAAGTGAACAATGAGCCCCATTGTTAATTCTTTAAAGGAAATTATTTGTAAATTTCGGCAAGTAGAACAATGAATGGAATAGGTAGACTGTTGAAATCATTGTATATATTGCTTCTATATAGTCTAAGAAACATATATGCAAAGCATCCAAACAGTACAATTCTCCAATTTTTTGTTATTCAAGTTTAAGTAAACTACGATCCCCATTGTTAATCCCTTAACGGAAATTATTTGTAACTTTCGACAAGTAGAACAATGAATGGAACTGGTAGACAGTTGAAATCTTTTTATATATTGCTTCTATATAGTCTAAGAAACATATATGCAAAGCATCCAAACAGTACAATTCGCCAATTTTTTGTTCTTCAAGTTTAAGTGAACTACGATCCCCATTGTTAATCCCTTAACGGAAATTATTTGTAACTTTCGACAAGTAGAACAGTGAATGGAACAGGTAGACGATTGAAATCTTTGTATATATTGCTTCTATATAGTCTAAGAAACATATATGCAAAGTTTCCAAACAGTACCATTCGCCAATTTTTTGTTCTTCAAGTTTAAGTGAACTACGAGCCCCATTGTTAATCCTATAAAGGAAATTATTTGTAAATTTCGACAAGTAGAACAGTGAATGGAACAGGTAGACGGTTGAAATCTTTGTATATATTGCTTCTATATAGTATAAGAAACATATATGCAAAGCATCCAAACAGTACAATTCGCCAATTTTTTGTTCTTCATGTTTAAGTGAACAATGAGCCCCAATGGTTAATCCGTTATCGGAAATTATTTGTAACTTTTGACAAGTAGAACAATGAATGGAAAAGGTAGACGGTTGAAATCTTTGTATATATTGCTTCTATATAGTCTAAGAAACATATATGCAAAGCATCCAAACAGTACCATGCGCCAATTTTTTGTTCCTCAAGTTTAAGTGAACAATGAGCACCAATGGTTAATCCTTTATCGGAAATTATTTGTAATTTTCGACAAGTAGAACAATGAATGGAACAGTTAGACGGTTGAAATATTTGTATATATTGCTTCTATATAGTCTACGAAACATATATGCAAAGCATCCAAACAGTACAATTCGCCAATTTTTTGTTCTTTAAGTTTAAGTGAACTACGATCCCCATTGTTAATCCCTTAACGGAAATTATTTGTAACTTTCGACAAGTAGAACAGTGAATGGAATAGGTAGACGATTGAAATCTTTGTATATATTGCTTCTATATAGTATAAGAAACATATATGCAAAGCATCCAAACAGTACAATTCGCCAATTTTTTGTTCTTCAAGTTTAAGTGAACAATGAGCCCCAGTGGTTAATCCTTTATCGGAAATTATTTGTAATTTTCGACAAGTAGAACAATGAATGGAACAGTTAGACGGTTGAAATATTTGTATATATTGCTTCTATATAGTCTACGAAACATATATGCAAAGCATCCAAACAGTACAATTCGCCAATTTTTTGTACTTCAAGTTTAAGTGAACTACGAGCCACATTGTTAATCCCTTAACGGAAATTATTTGTAACTTTCGACAAGTAGAACAATGAATGGAACAGGTAGACGGTTGAAATCTTTGTATATATTGCTTCTATATAGTCTAAGAAACATATATGCAAATCATCCAAACAGTACAATTCGCCAATTATTTGATCTTCAAGTTTAAGTGAACTACGAGCCCCATTGTTAATCCTTTAAAGGAAATTATTTGTAAATTTCGACAAATAGAACAATGATTGGAACAGGTAGACGGTTGAAATCTTTGTATATAATGCTTCTATATAATCTAAGAAACATATATGCAAAGCATCCAAACAGTACCATTCGCCAATTTTTTGTTCTTCAAGTTTAAGTGAACTACGAGCCCCATTGTTAATACTTTAACGGAAATTATTTGTAACTTGCGAGAAGTAGAACAATGAATGGAACTGGTAGCCCGTTGAAATCAATGTATATATTGCTTCTATATAGTCTAAGAAACATATATGCAAAGCATCCAAACAGTACAATTCGACAATTTTTTGTTCTTCAAGTTTAGTGAACAATGAGCCCCAATGGTTAATCCTTCATCGGAAATTATTTGTAATTTTCGACAAGTAGAACAATGAATGGAACAGGTAGACGGTTGAAATCTTTGTATATATTGCTTCTATATAATCTAAGAGACATATATGCAAAGCATCCAAACAGTACCATTCGCCAATTTTTTGTTCATCAAATTTAAGTGAACAACGATCCCCATTGTTAATCCTTTAAAGGAAATTATTTGTAAATTTCGACAAGTAGAACAATGATTGGAACACGTAGACGGTTGAAATCTTTGTATATATTGCTTCCATATAGTCTAAGAAACATGTACGCAAAGCATCCAAACAGTACAATTCGCCAATTTTTTGTTCTTCAAGTTTAAGTGAACTACGATCCCCATTGTTAATCCCTTAACGGAAATTATTTGTAACTTTCGACAAGTAGAACAGTGAATGGAACAGGTAGACGGTTGAAATCTTTGTATATATTGCTTCTATATAGTATAAGAAACATATATGCAAAGCATCCAAACAGTACAATTCGCCAATTTTTTGTTCTTCAAGTTTAAGTGAACAATGAGCCCCAATGGTTAATCCGTTATCGGAAATTATTTGTAACTTTCGACAAGTAGAACAATGAATGGAACAGGTAGATGGTTGAAATCTTTGTATATATTGCTTCTATATAGTCTAAGAAACATATATGCATGCATCCAAACAGTACCATTCGCCAATTTTTTGTTCTTCAAGTTTAAGTAAACTACGATCCCCATTGTTAATCCCTTAACGGAAATTATTTGTAACTTTCGAAAAGTAGAACAATGTATGGAACAGGTAGACGGTTGAAATCATTGTATATATTGCTTCTATATAGTATAAGAAACATATATGCAAAGCATCCAAACAGTACAATTCGCCAATTTTTTGTTCTTCATGTTTAAGTGAACAATGAGCCCCAATGGTTAATCCGTTATCGGAAATTATTTGTAACTTTTGACAAGTAGAACAATGAATGGAAAAGGTAGACGGTTGAAATCATTGTATATATTGCTTCTATATAGTCTAAGAAACATATATGCAAAGCATCCAAACAGTACAATTCGACAATTTTTTGCTCTTCAAGTTTTAGTGAACTACGAGCCCCATTGTTAATCCTTTAAAGGAAATTATTTGTAAATTTCGGCAAGTAGAACAATGAATGGAATAGGTAGACGGTTGAAATCATTGTATATATTGCTTCTAAATAGTCTAAGAAACATATATGCAAAGCATCCAAACAGTACAATTCGCCAATTTTTTGTTCTTCACGTTTAAGTAAACTACGATCCCCATTGTTAATCCTTTAAAGGAAATTATTTGTAAATTTCGACAAGTAGAACAGTGAATGGAACAGGTAGACGGTTGAAATCTTTGTATATATTGCTTCTATATAGTATAAGAAACATATATGCAAAGCATCCAAACAGTACAATTCGCCAATTTTTTGTTCTTCAAGTTTAAGTGAACAATGAGCCCCAATGGTTAATCCGTTATTGGAAATTATTTGTAAATTTTGACAAGTAGAACAATGAATGGAACAGGTAGACTGTTGAAATCATTGTATATATTGCTTCTATGTAGTCCAAGAAACATATATGCAAAGCGTCCAAACAGTACAATTCGCCAATTTTTTGTTCTTCAAGTTTAAGTGAACAATGAGCCCCATTGTTAATTCTTTAAAGGAAATTATTTGTAAATTTCGGCAAGTAGAACAATGAATGGAATAGGTAGACTGTTGAAATCATTGTATATATTGCTTCTATATAGTCTAAGAAACATATATGCAAAGCATCCAAACAGTACAATTCTCCAATTTTTTGTTATTCAAGTTTAAGTAAACTACGATCCCCATTGTTAATCCCTTAACGGAAATTATTTGTAACTTTCGACAAGTAGAACAATGAATGGAATAGGTAGACGGTTGAAATCATTATATATATTGCTTCTAAATAGTCTAAGAAACATATATGCAAAGCATCCAAACAGTACAATTCGCCAATTTTTTGTTCTTCAAGTTTAAGTAAACTACGATCCCCATTGTTAATCCTTTAAAGGAAATTATTTGTAAATTTCGACATGTAGAACAGTGAATGGAACAGGTAGACGGTTGAAATCTTTGTATATATTGCTTCTATATAGTATAAGAAACATATATGCAAAGCATCCAAACAGTACAATTCGCCAATTTTTTGTTCTTCAAGTTTAAGTGAACAATGAGCCCCAATGGTTAATCCGTTATCGGAAATTAATTGTAAATTTCGACAAGTAGAACAATGAATGGAACAGGTAGACTGTTGAAATCATTGTATATATTGCTTCTATATAGTCCAAGAAACATATATGCAAAGCGTCCAAACAGTACAATTCGCCAATTTTTTGTTCTTCAAGTTTAAGTGAACAATGAGCCCCATTGTTAATTCTTTAAAGGAAATTATTTGTAAATTTCGGCAAGTAGAACAATGAATGGAATAGGTAGACTGTTGAAATCATTGTATATATTGCTTCTATATAGTCTAAGAAACATATATGCAAAGCATCCAAACAGTACAATTCGCCAATTTTTTGTTATTCAAGTTTAAGTAAACTACGATCCCCATTGTTAATCCTTTAACGGAAATTAATTGTAACTTTCGACAAGTAGAACAATGGATGGAACAGGTAGACGGTTGAAATCTTTGTATATATTGCTTCTATATAGTCTAAGAAACATATATGCAAAGCATCCAAACAGTACAATTCGACAATTTTTTGCTCTTCAAGTTTAAATGAACTACGAGCCCCATTGTTAATCCTTTAAAGGAAATTATTTGTAAATTTCGGCAAGTAGAACAATGAATGGAATAGGTAGACGGTTGAAATCATTGTATATATTACTTCTAAATAGTCTAAGAAACATATATGCAAAGCATCCAAACAGTACAATTCGCCAATTTTTTGTTCTTCAAGTTTAAGTGAACTACGAGCCCCATTGTTAATCCTTTAAAGGAAATTATTTGTAAATTTCGACAAGTAGAACAATGAATGGAACTGGTAGCCGGTTGAAATCTTTGTATATATTGCTTCTATATAGTCTAAGAAACATATATGCAAAGCATCCAAACAGTTCAATTCGCCAATTTTTTGTTCTTCAAGTTTAAGTGAACAATGAGCCCCAATGGTTAATCCGTTATCGGAAATTATTTGTAACTTTCGACAAGTAGAACAATGAATGGAAAAGGTAGACGGTTGAAATCTTTGTATATATTGCTTCTATATAGTCTAAGAAACATATATGCAATGCATCCAAACAGTACCATTCGCCAATTTTTTGTTCTTCAAGTTTAAGTGAACAATGAGCCCCATTGTTAATCCTTTAATGGAAATTATTTGTAAATTTCGACAAGTAGAACAATGAATGGAACAGGTAGACTGTTGAAATCATTGTATATATTGCTTCTATATAGTCTAAGAAACATATATGCAAAGCATCCAAACAGTACAATTCGCCAATTTATTGTTCTTCAAGTTTAAGTGAACAACGAGCCCCATTGTTAATCCTTTAAAGGAAATTATTTGTAACTTTCGACAAGTAGAACAATGAATGGAACAGGTAGACGGTTGAAATCTTTGTATATATTGCTTCTATATAGTCTAAGAAACATATATGCAAAGCATCCAAACAGTACCATTCGCCAATTTTTTGTTCTTCAAGTTTAAGTGAACAATGAGCCCCATTGTTAATCCTTTAAAGGAAATTATTTGTAAATTTCGACATGTAGAACAATGAATGGAACAGGTAGACTGTTGAAATCATTGTATATATTGCTTCTATATAGTCTAAGAAACATATATGCAAAGCATCCAAACAGTACAATTCGCCAATTTATTGTTCTTCAAGTTTAAGTGAACAACGAGCCCCATTGTTAATCCTTTAAAGGAAGTTATTTGTAACTTTCGACAAGTAGAACAATGTATGGAACAGGTAGACGGTTGAAATCTTTGTATATATTGCTTCTATATAGTCTAAGAAACATATATGCAAAGCATCCAAACAGTACAATTCGCCAATTTTTTGGTCTTCAAGTTTAAGTGAACAATGAGCCCCAATGGTTAATCCTTTATCGGAAATTATTTGTAAATTTCGACAAGTAGAACAATGAATGGAACTGGTAGCCCGTTGAAATCAATGTATATATTGCTTCTATATAGTCTAAGAAACATATATGCAAAGCATCCAAACAGTACAATTCGACAATTTTTTGTTCTTCAAGTTTAGTGAACAATGAGCCCCAATGGTTAATCCTTTATCGGAAATTATCTGTAATTTTCGACAAGTAGAACAATGAATGGAACAGGTAGACGGTTGAAATCTTTGTATATATTGCTTCCATATAGTCTAAGAAACATGTACGCAAAGCATCCAAACAGTACAATTCGCCAATTTTTTGTTCTTCAAGTTTAAGTGAACTACGATCCCCATTGTTAATCCCTTAACGGAAATTATTTGTAACTTTCGACAAGTAGAACAGTGAATGGAACAGGTAGACGGTTGAAATCTTTGTATATATTGCTTCTATATAGTATAAGAAACATATATGCAAAGCATCCAAACAGTACAATTCGCCAATTTATTGTTCTTCAAGTTTAAGTGAACAATGAGCCCCAATGGTTAATCCGTTATCGGAAATTATTTGTAACTTTCGACAAGTAGAACAATGAATGGAACAGGTAGACGGTTGAAATCATTGTATATATTGCTTCTATATAGTCTAAGAAACATATATGCAAAGCATCCAAACAGTACAATTCGACAATTTTTTGCTCTTCAAGTTTAAGTGAACTACGAGCCCCATTGTTAATCCTTTAAAGGAAATTATTTGTAAATTTCGGCAAGTAGAACAATGAATGGAATAGGTAGACGGTTGAAATCATTGTATATATTGCTTCTAAATAGTCTAAGAAACATATATGCAAAGCATCCAAACAGTACAATTCGCCAATTTTTTGTTCTTCACGTTTAAGTAAACTACGATCCCCATTGTTAATCCTTTAAAGGAAATTATTTGTAAATTTCGACAAGTAGAACAGTGAATGGAACAGGTAGACGGTTGAAATCTTTGTATATATTGCTTCTATATAGTATAAGAAACATATATGCAAAGCATCCAAACAGTACAATTCGCCAATTTTTTGTTCTTCAAGTTTAAGTGAACAATGAGCCCCATTGTTAATTCTTTAAAGGAAATTATTTGTAAATTTCGGCAAGTAGAACAATGAATGGAATAGGTAGACTGTTGAAATCATTGTATATATTGCTTCTATATAGTCTAAGAAACATATATGCAAAGCATCCAAACAGTACAATTCTCCAATTTTTTGTTATTCAAGTTTAAGTAAACTACGATCCCCATTGTTAATCCCTTAACGGAAATTATTTGTAACTTTCGACAAGTAGAACAATGAATGGAACTGGTAGACAGTTGAAATCTTTTTATATATTGCTTCTATATAGTCTAAGAAACATATATGCAAAGCATCCAAACAGTACAATTCGCCAATTTTTTGTTCTTCAAGTTTAAGTGAACTACGATCCCCATTGTTAATCCCTTAACGGAAATTATTTGTAACTTTCGACAAGTAGAACAGTGAATGGAACAGGTAGACGATTGAAATCTTTGTATATATTGCTTCTATATAGTCTAAGAAACATATATGCAAAGTTTCCAAACAGTACCATTCGCCAATTTTTTGTTCTTCAAGTTTAAGTGAACTACGAGCCCCATTGTTAATCCTATAAAGGAAATTATTTGTAAATTTCGACAAGTAGAACAGTGAATGGAACAGGTAGACGGTTGAAATCTTTGTATATATTGCTTCTATATAGTATAAGAAACATATATGCAAAGCATCCAAACAGTACAATTCGCCAATTTTTTGTTCTTCATGTTTAAGTGAACAATGAGCCCCAATGGTTAATCCGTTATCGGAAATTATTTGTAACTTTTGACAAGTAGAACAATGAATGGAAAAGGTAGACGGTTGAAATCTTTGTATATATTGCTTCTATATAGTCTAAGAAACATATATGCAAAGCATCCAAACAGTACCATGCGCCAATTTTTTGTTCCTCAAGTTTAAGTGAACAATGAGCACCAATGGTTAATCCTTTATCGGAAATTATTTGTAATTTTCGACAAGTAGAACAATGAATGGAACAGTTAGACGGTTGAAATATTTGTATATATTGCTTCTATATAGTCTACGAAACATATATGCAAAGCATCCAAACAGTACAATTCGCCAATTTTTTGTTCTTTAAGTTTAAGTGAACTACGATCCCCATTGTTAATCCCTTAACGGAAATTATTTGTAACTTTCGACAAGTAGAACAGTGAATGGAATAGGTAGACGATTGAAATCTTTGTATATATTGCTTCTATATAGTATAAGAAACATATATGCAAAGCATCCAAACAGTACAATTCGCCAATTTTTTGTTCTTCAAGTTTAAGTGAACAATGAGCCCCAGTGGTTAATCCTTTATCGGAAATTATTTGTAATTTTCGACAAGTAGAACAATGAATGGAACAGTTAGACGGTTGAAATATTTGTATATATTGCTTCTATATAGTCTACGAAACATATATGCAAAGCATCCAAACAGTACAATTCGCCAATTTTTTGTACTTCAAGTTTAAGTGAACTACGAGCCACATTGTTAATCCCTTAACGGAAATTATTTGTAACTTTCGACAAGTAGAACAATGAATGGAACAGGTAGACGGTTGAAATCTTTGTATATATTGCTTCTATATAGTCTAAGAAACATATATGCAAATCATCCAAACAGTACAATTCGCCAATTATTTGATCTTCAAGTTTAAGTGAACTACGAGCCCCATTGTTAATCCTTTAAAGGAAATTATTTGTAAATTTCGACAAATAGAACAATGATTGGAACAGGTAGACGGTTGAAATCTTTGTATATAATGCTTCTATATAATCTAAGAAACATATATGCAAAGCATCCAAACAGTACCATTCGCCAATTTTTTGTTCTTCAAGTTTAAGTGAACTACGAGCCCCATTGTTAATACTTTAACGGAAATTATTTGTAACTTGCGAGAAGTAGAACAATGAATGGAACTGGTAGCCCGTTGAAATCAATGTATATATTGCTTCTATATAGTCTAAGAAACATATATGCAAAGCATCCAAACAGTACAATTCGACAATTTTTTGTTCTTCAAGTTTAGTGAACAATGAGCCCCAATGGTTAATCCTTCATCGGAAATTATTTGTAATTTTCGACAAGTAGAACAATGAATGGAACAGGTAGACGGTTGAAATCTTTGTATATATTGCTTCTATATAATCTAAGAGACATATATGCAAAGCATCCAAACAGTACCATTCGCCAATTTTTTGTTCATCAAATTTAAGTGAACAACGATCCCCATTGTTAATCCTTTAAAGGAAATTATTTGTAAATTTCGACAAGTAGAACAATGATTGGAACACGTAGACGGTTGAAATCTTTGTATATATTGCTTCCATATAGTCTAAGAAACATGTACGCAAAGCATCCAAACAGTACAATTCGCCAATTTTTTGTTCTTCAAGTTTAAGTGAACTACGATCCCCATTGTTAATCCCTTAACGGAAATTATTTGTAACTTTCGACAAGTAGAACAGTGAATGGAACAGGTAGACGGTTGAAATCTTTGTATATATTGCTTCTATATAGTATAAGAAACATATATGCAAAGCATCCAAACAGTACAATTCGCCAATTTTTTGTTCTTCAAGTTTAAGTGAACAATGAGCCCCAATGGTTAATCCGTTATCGGAAATTATTTGTAACTTTCGACAAGTAGAACAATGAATGGAACAGGTAGATGGTTGAAATCTTTGTATATATTGCTTCTATATAGTCTAAGAAACATATATGCATGCATCCAAACAGTACCATTCGCCAATTTTTTGTTCTTCAAGTTTAAGTAAACTACGATCCCCATTGTTAATCCCTTAACGGAAATTATTTGTAACTTTCGAAAAGTAGAACAATGTATGGAACAGGTAGACGGTTGAAATCATTGTATATATTGCTTCTATATAGTATAAGAAACATATATGCAAAGCATCCAAACAGTACAATTCGCCAATTTTTTGTTCTTCATGTTTAAGTGAACAATGAGCCCCAATGGTTAATCCGTTATCGGAAATTATTTGTAACTTTTGACAAGTAGAACAATGAATGGAAAAGGTAGACGGTTGAAATCATTGTATATATTGCTTCTATATAGTCTAAGAAACATATATGCAAAGCATCCAAAAAGTACAATTCGACAATTTTTTGCTCTTCAAGTTTTAGTGAACTACGAGCCCCATTGTTAATCCTTTAAAGGAAATTATTTGTAAATTTCGGCAAGTAGAACAATGAATGGAATAGGTAGACGGTTGAAATCATTGTATATATTGCTTCTAAATAGTCTAAGAAACATATATGCAAAGCATCCAAACAGTACAATTCGCCAATTTTTTGTTCTTCACGTTTAAGTAAACTACGATCCCCATTGTTAATCCTTTAAAGGAAATTATTTGTAAATTTCGACAAGTAGAACAGTGAATGGAACAGGTAGACGGTTGAAATCTTTGTATATATTGCTTCTATATAGTATAAGAAACATATATGCAAAGCATCCAAACAGTACAATTCGCCAATTTTTTGTTCTTCAAGTTTAAGTGAACAATGAGCCCCAATGGTTAATCCGTTATTGGAAATTATTTGTAAATTTTGACAAGTAGAACAATGAATGGAACAGGTAGACTGTTGAAATCATTGTATATATTGCTTCTATGTAGTCCAAGAAACATATATGCAAAGCGTCCAAACAGTACAATTCGCCAATTTTTTGTTCTTCAAGTTTAAGTGAACAATGAGCCCCATTGTTAATTCTTTAAAGGAAATTATTTGTAAATTTCGGCAAGTAGAACAATGAATGGAATAGGTAGACTGTTGAAATCATTGTATATATTGCTTCTATATAGTCTAAGAAACATATATGCAAAGCATCCAAACAGTACAATTCTCCAATTTTTTGTTATTCAAGTTTAAGTAAACTACGATCCCCATTGTTAATCCCTTAACGGAAATTATTTGTAACTTTCGACAAGTAGAACAATGAATGGAATAGGTAGACGGTTGAAATCATTATATATATTGCTTCTAAATAGTCTAAGAAACATATATGCAAAGCATCCAAACAGTACAATTCGCCAATTTTTTGTTCTTCAAGTTTAAGTAAACTACGATCCCCATTGTTAATCCTTTAAAGGAAATTATTTGTAAATTTCGACATGTAGAACAGTGAATGGAACAGGTAGACGGTTGAAATCTTTGTATATATTGCTTCTATATAGTATAAGAAACATATATGCAAAGCATCCAAACAGTACAATTCGCCAATTTTTTGTTCTTCAAGTTTAAGTGAACAATGAGCCCCAATGGTTAATCCGTTATCGGAAATTAATTGTAAATTTCGACAAGTAGAACAATGAATGGAACAGGTAGACTGTTGAAATCATTGTATATATTGCTTCTATATAGTCCAAGAAACATATATGCAAAGCGTCCAAACAGTACAATTCGCCAATTTTTTGTTCTTCAAGTTTAAGTGAACAATGAGCCCCATTGTTAATTCTTTAAAGGAAATTATTTGTAAATTTCGGCAAGTAGAACAATGAATGGAATAGGTAGACTGTTGAAATCATTGTATATATTGCTTCTATATAGTCTAAGAAACATATATGCAAAGCATCCAAACAGTACAATTCGCCAATTTTTTGTTATTCAAGTTTAAGTAAACTACGATCCCCATTGTTAATCCTTTAACGGAAATTAATTGTAACTTTCGACAAGTAGAACAATGGATGGAACAGGTAGACGGTTGAAATCTTTGTATATATTGCTTCTATATAGTCTAAGAAACATATATGCAAAGCATCCAAACAGTACAATTCGACAATTTTTTGCTCTTCAAGTTTAAATGAACTACGAGCCCCATTGTTAATCCTTTAAAGGAAATTATTTGTAAATTTCGGCAAGTAGAACAATGAATGGAATAGGTAGACGGTTGAAATCATTGTATATATTACTTCTAAATAGTCTAAGAAACATATATGCAAAGCATCCAAACAGTACAATTCGCCAATTTTTTGTTCTTCAAGTTTAAGTAAACTACGATCCCCATTGTTAATCCCTTAACGGAAATTATTTGTAACTTTCGACAAGTAGAACAATGAATGGAACTGGTAGCCCGTTGAAATCAATGTATATATTGCTTCTATATAGTCTAAGAAACATATATGCAAAGCATCCAAACAGTACAATTCGACAATTTTTTGTTCTTCAAGTTTAGTGAACAATGAGCCCCAATGGTTAATCCTTTATCGGAAATTATTTGTAATTTTCGACAAGTAGAACAATGAATGGAACAGTTAGACGGTTGAAATATTTGTATATATTGCTTCTATATAGTCTACGAAACATATATGCAAAGCATCCAAACAGTACAATTCGCCAATTTTTTGTACTTCAAGTTTAAGTGAACTACGAGCCACATTGTTAATCCCTTAACGGAAATTATTTGTAACTTTCGACAAGTAGAACAATGAATGGAACAGGTAGACGGTTGAAATCTTTGTATATATTGCTTCTATATAGTCTAAGAAACATATATGCAAATCATCCAAACAGTACAATTCGCCAATTATTTGATCTTCAAGTTTAAGTGAACTACGAGCCCCATTGTTAATCCTTTAAAGGAAATTATTTGTAAATTTCGACAAATAGAACAATGATTGGAACAGGTAGACGGTTGAAATCTTTGTATATATTGCTTCTATATAATCTAAGAAACATATATGCAAAGCATCCAAACAGTACCATTCGCCAATTTTTTGTTCTTCAAGTTTAAGTGAACTACGAGCCCCATTGTTAATACTTTAACGGAAATTATTTGTAACTTGCGAGAAGTAGAACAATGAATGGAACTGGTAGCCCGTTGAAATCAATGTATATATTGCTTCTATATAGTCTAAGAAACATATATGCAAAGCATCCAAACAGTACAATTCGACAATTTTTTGTTCTTCAAGTTTAGTGAACAATGAGCCCCAATGGTTAATCCTTCATCGGAAATTATTTGTAATTTTCGACAAGTAGAACAATGAATGGAACAGGTAGACGGTTGAAATCTTTGTATATATTGCTTCTATATAATCTAAGAGACATATATGCAAAGCATCCAAACAGTACCATTCGCCAATTTTTTGTTCATCAAATTTAAGTGAACAACGATCCCCATTGTTAATCCTTTAAAGGAAATTATTTGTAAATTTCGACAAGTAGAACAATGATTGGAACACGTAGACGGTTGAAATCTTTGTATATATTGCTTCCATATAGTCTAAGAAACATGTACGCAAAGCATCCAAACAGTACAATTCGCCAATTTTTTGTTCTTCAAGTTTAAGTGAACTACGATCCCCATTGTTAATCCCTTAACGGAAATTATTTGTAACTTTCGACAAGTAGAACAGTGAATGGAACAGGTAGACGGTTGAAATCTTTGTATATATTGCTTCTATATAGTATAAGAAACATATATGCAAAGCATCCAAACAGTACAATTCGCCAATTTTTTGTTCTTCAAGTTTAAGTGAACAATGAGCCCCAATGGTTAATCCGTTATCGGAAATTATTTGTAACTTTCGACAAGTAGAACAATGAATGGAACAGGTAGATGGTTGAAATCTTTGTATATATTGCTTCTATATAGTCTAAGAAACATATATGCATGCATCCAAACAGTACCATTCGCCAATTTTTTGTTCTTCAAGTTTAAGTAAACTACGATCCCCATTGTTAATCCCTTAACGGAAATTATTTGTAACTTTCGACAAGTAGAACAATGTATGGAACAGGTAGACGGTTGAAATCATTGTATATATTGCTTCTATATAGTATAAGAAACATATATGCAAAGCATCCAAACAGTACAATTCGCCAATTTTTTGTTCTTCATGTTTAAGTGAACGATGAGCCCCAATGGTTAATCCGTTATCGGAAATTATTTGTAACTTTTGACAAGTAGAACAATGAATGGAAAAGGTAGACGGTTGAAATCATTGTATATATTGCTTCTATATAGTCTAAGAAACATATATGCAAAGCATCCAAACAGTACAATTCGACAATTTTTTGCTCTTCAAGTTTTAGTGAACTACGAGCCCCATTGTTAATCCTTTAAAGGAAATTATTTGTAAATTTCGGCAAGTAGAACAATGAATGGAATAGGTAGACGGTTGAAATCATTGTATATATTGCTTCTAAATAGTCTAAGAAACATATATGCAAAGCATCCAAACAGTACAATTCGCCAATTTTTTGTTCTTCACGTTTAAGTAAACTACGATCCCCATTGTTAATCCTTTAAAGGAAATTATTTGTAAATTTCGACAAGTAGAACAGTGAATGGAACAGGTAGACGGTTGAAATCTTTGTATATATTGCTTCTATATAGTATAAGAAACATATATGCAAAGCATCCAAACAGTACAATTCGCCAATTTTTTGTTCTTCAAGTTTAAGTGAACAATGAGCCCCAATGGTTAATCCGTTATTGGAAATTATTTGTAAATTTTGACAAGTAGAACAATGAATGGAACAGGTAGACTGTTGAAATCATTGTATATATTGCTTCTATGTAGTCCAAGAAACATATATGCAAAGCGTCCAAACAGTACAATTCGCCAATTTTTTGTTCTTCAAGTTTAAGTGAACAATGAGCCCCATTGTTAATTCTTTAAAGGAAATTATTTGTAAATTTCGGCAAGTAGAACAATGAATGGAATAGGTAGACTGTTGAAATCATTGTATATATTGCTTCTATATAGTCTAAGAAACATATATGCAAAGCATCCAAACAGTACAATTCTCCAATTTTTTGTTATTCAAGTTTAAGTAAACTACGATCCCCATTGTTAATCCCTTAACGGAAATTATTTGTAACTTTCGACAAGTAGAACAATGAATGGAATAGGTAGACGGTTGAAATCATTATATATATTGCTTCTAAATAGTCTAAGAAACATATATGCAAAGCATCCAAACAGTACAATTCGCCAATTTTTTGTTCTTCAAGTTTAAGTAAACTACGATCCCCATTGTTAATCCTTTAAAGGAAATTATTTGTAAATTTCGACATGTAGAACAGTGAATGGAACAGGTAGACGGTTGAAATCTTTGTATATATTGCTTCTATATAGTATAAGAAACATATATGCAAAGCATCCAAACAGTACAATTCGCCAATTTTTTGTTCTTCAAGTTTAAGTGAACAATGAGCCCCAATGGTTAATCCGTTATCGGAAATTAATTGTAAATTTCGACAAGTAGAACAATGAATGGAACAGGTAGACTGTTGAAATCATTGTATATATTGCTTCTATATAGTCCAAGAAACATATATGCAAAGCGTCCAAACAGTACAATTCGCCAATTTTTTGTTCTTCAAGTTTAAGTGAACAATGAGCCCCATTGTTAATTCTTTAAAGGAAATTATTTGTAAATTTCGGCAAGTAGAACAATGAATGGAATAGGTAGACTGTTGAAATCATTGTATATATTGCTTCTATATAGTCTAAGAAACATATATGCAAAGCATCCAAACAGTACAATTCGCCAATTTTTTGTTATTCAAGTTTAAGTAAACTACGATCCCCATTGTTAATCCTTTAACGGAAATTAATTGTAACTTTCGACAAGTAGAACAATGGATGGAACAGGTAGACGGTTGAAATCTTTGTATATATTGCTTCTATATAGTCTAAGAAACATATATGCAAAGCATCCAAACAGTACAATTCGACAATTTTTTGCTCTTCAAGTTTAAATGAACTACGAGCCCCATTGTTAATCCTTTAAAGGAAATTATTTGTAAATTTCGGCAAGTAGAACAATGAATGGAATAGGTAGACGGTTGTAATCATTGTATATATTGCTTCTAAATAGTCTAAGAAACATATATGCAAAGCATCCAAACAGTACAATTCGCCAATTTTTTGTTCTTCAAGTTTAAGTAAACTACGATCCCCATTGTTAATCCCTTAACGGAAATTATTTGTAACTTTCGACAAGTAGAACAATGAATGGAACTGGTAGCCCGTTGAAATCAATGTATATATTGCTTCTATATAGTCTAAGAAACATATATGCAAAGCATCCAAACAGTACAATTCGACAATTTTTTGTTCTTCAAGTTTAGTGAACAATGAGCCCCAATGGTTAATCCTTTATCGGAAATTATTTGTAATTTTCGACAAGTAGAACAATGAATGGAACAGGTAGACGGTTGAAATCTTTGTATATATTGCTTCTATATAATCTAAGAAACATATATGCAAAGCATCCAAACAGTACCATTCGCCAATTTTTTGTTCATCAAATTTAAGTGAACAACGAGCCCCATTGTTAATCCTTTAAAGGAAATTATTTGTAAATTTCGACAAGTAGAACAATGATTGGAACACGTAGACGGTTGAAATCTTTGTATATATTGCTTCCATATAGTCTAAGAAACATGTACGCAAAGCATCCAAACAGTACAATTCGCCAATTTTTTGTTCTTCAAGTTTAAGTGAACTACGATCCCCATTGTTAATCCCTTAACGGAAATTATTTGTAACTTTCGACAAGTAGAACAGTGAATGGAACAGGTAGACGGTTGAAATCTTTGTATATATTGCTTCTATATAGTATAAGAAACATATATGCAAAGCATCCAAACAGTACAATTCGCCAATTTTTTGTTCTTCAAGTTTAAGTGAACAATGAGCCCCAATGGTTAATCCGTTATCGGAAATTATTTGTAACTTTCGACAAGTAGAACAATGAATGGAACAGGTAGACGGTTGAAATCATTGTATATATTGCTTCTATATAGTCTAAGAAACATATATGCAAAGCATCCAAACAGTACAATTCGACAATTTTTTGCTCTTCAAGTTTAAGTGAACTACGAGCCCCATTGTTAATCCTTTAAAGGAAATTATTTGTAAATTTCGACATGTAGAACAGTGAATGGAACAGGTAGACGGTTGAAATCTTTGTATATATTGCTTCTATATAGTATAAGAAACATATATGCAAAGCATCCAAACAGTACAATTCGCCAATTTTTTGTTCTTCAAGTTTAAGTGAACAATGAGCCCCAATGGTTAATCCGTTATCGGAAATTAATTGTAAATTTCGACAAGTAGAACAATGAATGGAACAGGTAGACTGTTGAAATCATTGTATATATTGCTTCTATATAGTCCAAGAAACATATATGCAAAGCGTCCAAACAGTACAATTCGCCAATTTTTTGTTCTTCAAGTTTAAGTGAACAATGAGCCCCATTGTTAATTCTTTAAAGGAAATTATTTGTAAATTTCGGCAAGTAGAACAATGAATGGAATAGGTAGACTGTTGAAATCATTGTATATATTGCTTCTATATAGTCTAAGAAACATATATGCAAAGCATCCAAACAGTACAATTCGCCAATTTTTTGTTATTCAAGTTTAAGTAAACTACGATCCCCATTGTTAATCCTTTAACGGAAATTAATTGTAACTTTCGACAAGTAGAACAATGGATGGAACAGGTAGACGGTTGAAATCTTTGTATATATTGCTTCTATATAGTCTAAGAAACATATATGCAAAGCATCCAAACAGTACAATTCGACAATTTTTTGCTCTTCAAGTTTAAATGAACTACGAGCCCCATTGTTAATCCTTTAAAGGAAATTATTTGTAAATTTCGGCAAGTAGAACAATGAATGGAATAGGTAGACGGTTGTAATCATTGTATATATTGCTTCTAAATAGTCTAAGAAACATATATGCAAAGCATCCAAACAGTACAATTCGCCAATTTTTTGTTCTTCAAGTTTAAGTAAACTACGATCCCCATTGTTAATCCCTTAACGGAAATTATTTGTAACTTTCGACAAGTAGAACAATGAATGGAACTGGTAGCCCGTTGAAATCAATGTATATATTGCTTCTATATAGTCTAAGAAACATATATGCAAAGCATCCAAACAGTACAATTCGACAATTTTTTGTTCTTCAAGTTTAGTGAACAATGAGCCCCAATGGTTAATCCTTTATCGGAAATTATTTGTAATTTTCGACAAGTAGAACAATGAATGGAACAGGTAGACGGTTGAAATCTTTGTATATATTGCTTCTATATAATCTAAGAAACATATATGCAAAGCATCCAAACAGTACCATTCGCCAATTTTTTGTTCATCAAATTTAAGTGAACAACGAGCCCCATTGTTAATCCTTTAAAGGAAATTATTTGTAAATTTCGACAAGTAGAACAATGATTGGAACACGTAGACGGTTGAAATCTTTGTATATATTGCTTCCATATAGTCTAAGAAACATGTACGCAAAGCATCCAAACAGTACAATTCGCCAATTTTTTGTTCTTCAAGTTTAAGTGAACTACGATCCCCATTGTTAATCCCTTAACGGAAATTATTTGTAACTTTCGACAAGTAGAACAGTGAATGGAACAGGTAGACGGTTGAAATCTTTGTATATATTGCTTCTATATAGTATAAGAAACATATATGCAAAGCATCCAAACAGTACAATTCGCCAATTTTTTGTTCTTCAGGTTTAAGTGAACAATGAGCCCCAATGGTTAATCCGTTATCGGAAATTATTTGTAACTTTCGACAAGTAGAACAATGAATGGAACAGGTAGACGGTTGAAATCATTGTATATATTGCTTCTATATAGTCTAAGAAACATATATGCAAAGCGTCCAAACAGTACAATTCGACAATTTTTTGCTCTTCAAGTTTAAGTGAACTACGAGCCCCATTGTTAATCCTTTAAAGGAAATTATTTGTAAATTTCGGCAAGTAGAACAATGAATGGAATAGGTAGACGGTTGAAATCATTGTATATATTGCTTCTAAATAGTCTAAGAAACATATATGCAAAGCATCCAAACAGTACAATTCGCCAATTTTTTGTTCTTCACGTTTAAGTAAACTACGATCCCCATTGTTAATCCTTTAAAGGAAATTATTTGTAAATTTCGACAAGTAGAACAGTGAATGGAACAGGTAGACGGTTGAAATCTTTGTATATATTGCTTCTATATAGTATAAGAAACATATATGCAAAGCATCCAAACAGTACAATTCGCCAATTTTTTGTTCTTCAAGTTTAAGTGAACAATGAGCCCCAATGGTTAATCCGTTATCGGAAATTATTTGTAAATTTTGACAAGTAGAACAATGAATGGAAAAGGTAGACGGTTGAAATCATTGTATATATTGCTTCTATGTAGTCCAAGAAACATATATGCAAAGCGTCCAAACAGTAAAATTCGCCAATTTTTTGTTCTTCAAGTTTAAGTGAACAATGAGCCCCATTGTTAATTCTTTAAAGGAAATTATTTGTAAATTTCGGCAAGTAGAACAATGAATGGAACAGTTAGACGGTTGAAATATTTGTATATATTGCTTCTATATAGTCTACGAAACATATATGCAAAGCATCCAAACAGTACAATTCGCCAATTTTTTGTTCTTCACGTTTAAGTAAACTACGATCCCCATTGTTAATCCTTTAAAGGAAATTATTTGTAAATTTCGACAAGTAGAACAGTGAATGGAACAGGTAGACGGTTGAAATCTTTGTATATATTGCTTCTATATAGTATAAGAAACATATATGCAAAGCATCCAAACAGTACAATTCGCCAATTTTTTGTTCTTCAAGTTTAAGTGAACAATGAGCCCCAATGGTTAATCCGTTATCGGAAATTATTTGTAAATTTTGACAAGTAGAACAATGAATGGAAAAGGTAGACGGTTGAAATCATTGTATATATTGCTTCTATGTAGTCCAAGAAACATATATGCAAAGCGTCCAAACAGTACAATTCGCCAATTTTTTGTTCTTCAAGTTTAAGTGAACAATGAGCCCCATTGTTAATTCTTTAAAGGAAATTATTTGTAAATTTCGGCAAGTAGAACAATGAATGGAACAGTTAGACGGTTGAAATATTTGTATATATTGCTTCTATATAGTCTACGAAACATATATGCAAAGCATCCAAACAGTACAATTCGCCAATTTTTTGTTCTTTAAGTTTAAGTGAACTACGATCCCCATTGTTAATCCCTTAACGGAAATTATTTGTAACTTTCGACAAGTAGAACAGTGAATGGAATAGGTAGACGATTGAAATCTTTGTATATATTGCTTCTATATAGTATAAGAAACATATATGCAAAGCATCCAAACAGTACAATTCGCCAATTTCTTGTTCTTCAAGTTTAAGTAAACTACGATCCCCATTGTTAATCCCTTAACGGAAATTATTTGTAACTTTCGACAAGTAGAACAATGAATGGAACAGGTAGACGGTTGAAATCTTTGTATATATTGCTTCTATATAGTCTAAGAAACATATATGCAAATCATCCAAACAGTACAATTCGCCAATTATTTGATCTTCAAGTTTAAGTGAACTACGAGCCCCATTGTTAATCCTTTAAAGGAAATTATTTGTAAATTTCGACAAGTAGAACAATGATTGGAACACGTAGACGGTTGAAATCTTTGTATATATTGCTTCCATATAGTCTAAGAAACATGTACGCAAAGCATCCAAACAGTACAATTCGCCAATTTTTTGTTCTTCAAGTTTAAGTGAACTACGATCCCCATTGTTAATCCCTTAACGGAAATTATTTGTAACTTTCGACAAGTAGAACAGTGAATGGAACAGGTAGATGGTTGAAATCTTTGTATATATTGCTTCTATATAGTCTAAGAAACATATATGCAAATCATCCAAACAGTACAATTCGCCAATTTTTTTTTCTTCAAGTTTAAGTGAACAATGAGCCCCAATGGTTAATCCTTTATCGGAAATTATTTGTAAATTTCGACAAGTAGAACAATGAATGGAACAGGTAGCCGGTTGAAATCTTTGTATATATTGCTTCTATGTAGTCTAAGAAACATATATGCAAAGCATCCAAACAGTACAATTCGCCAATTTTTTGTTCTTCAAGTTTAAGTGAACAATGAGCCCAAATGGTTAATCCGTTATCGGAAATTATTTGTAACTTTCGACAAGTAGAACAATGAATGGAATAGGTAGACGATTGAAATCTTTGTATATATTGCTTCTATATAGTATAAGAAACATATATGCAAAGCATCCAAACAGTACAATTCGCCAATTTTTTGTTCTTCAAGTTTAAGTGAACAATGAGCCCCAGTGGTTAATCCTTTATCGGAAATTATTTGTAATTTTCGACAAGTAGAACAATGAATGGAACAGTTATACGGTTGAAATATTTGTATATATTGCTTCTATATAGTCTACGAAACATATATGCAAAGCATCCAAACAGTACAATTCGCCAATTTTTTGTTATTCAAGTTTAAGTAAACTACGATCCCCATTGTTAATCCCTTAACGGAATTATTTGTAACTTTCGACAAGTAGAACAATGAATGGAACTGGTAGACGGTTGAAATCTTTTTATATATTGCTTCTATATAGTCTAAGAAACATATATGCAAAGCATCCAAACAGTACAATTCGCCAATTTTTTGTTCTTCAAGCTTAACTGAACTACGATCCCCATTGTTAATCCCTTAACGGAAATTATTTGTAACTTTCGACAAGTAGAACAGTGAATGGAACAGGTAGACGATTGAAATCTTTGTATATATTGCTTCTATATAGTCTAAGAAACATATATGCAAAGTTTCCAAACAGTACCATTCGCCAATTTTTTGTTCTTCAAGTTTAAGTGAACTACGAGCCCCATTGTTAATCCTATAAAGGAAATTATTTGTAAATTTCGACAAGTAGAACAGTGAATGGAACAGGTAGACGGTTGAAATCTTTGTATATATTGCTTCTATATAGTATAAGAAACATATATGCAAAGCATCCAAACAGTACAATTCGCCAATTTTTTGTTCTTCAAGTTTAAGTGAACAATGAGCCCCAATGGTTAATCCGTTATCGGAAATTATTTGTAACTTTCGACAAGTAGAACAATGAATGGAAAAGGTAGACGGTTGAAATCTTTGTATATATTGCTTCTATATAGTCTAAGAAACATATATGCAAAGCATCCAAACAGTACAATTCGCCAATTTTTTGTTCTTCAAGTTTAAGTGAACAATGAGCCCCAATGGTTAATCCGTTATCGGAAATTATTTGTAACATTCGACAAGTAGAACAATGAATGGAACAGGTAGACGGTTGAAATCTTTGTATATATTGCTTCTATATAGTATAAGAAACATATATGCAAACCATCCAAACAGTACAATTCGACAATTTTTTGCTCTTCAAGTTTAAGTGAACTACGAGCCCCATTGTTAATCCTTTAAAGGAAATTATTTGTAAATTTCGGCAAGTAGAACAATGAATGGAATAGGTAGACGGTTGAAATCATTGTATATATTGCTTCTAAATAGTCTAAGAAACATATATGCAAAGCATCCAAACAGTACAATTCGCCAATTTTTTGTTCTTCACGTTTAAGTAAACTACGATCCCCATTGTTAATCCTTTAAAGGAAATTATTTGTAAATTTCGACAAGTAGAACAGTGAATGGAACAGGTAGACGGTTGAAATCTTTGTATATATTGCTTCTATATAGTATAAGAAACATATATGCAAAGCATCCAAACAGTACAATTCGCCAATTTTTTGTTCTTCAAGTTTAAGTGAACAATGAGCCCCAATGGTTAATCCGTTATCGGAAATTATTTGTAAATTTTGACAAGTAGAACAATGAATGGAACAGGTAGACTGTTGAAATCATTGTATATATTGCTTCTATGTAGTCCAAGAAACATATATGCAAAGCGTCCAAACAGTACAATTCGCCAATTTTTTGTTCTTCAAGTTTAAGTGAACAATGAGCCCCATTGTTAATTCTTTAAAGGAAATTATTTGTAAATTTCGGCAAGTAGAACAATGAATGGAATAGGTAGACTGTTGAAATCATTGTATATATTGCTTCTATATAGTCTAAGAAACATATATGCAAAGCATCCAAACAGTACAATTCTCCAATTTTTTGTTATTCAAGTTTAAGTAAACTACGATCCCCATTGTTAATCCCTTAACGGAAATTATTTGTAACTTTCGACAAGTAGAACAATGAATGGAACTGGTAGACAGTTGAAATCTTTTTATATATTGCTTCTATATAGTCTAAGAAACATATATGCAAAGCATCCAAACAGTACAATTCGCCAATTTTTTGTTCTTCAAGTTTAAGTGAACTACGATCCCCATTGTTAATCCCTTAACGGAAATTATTTGTAACTTTCGACAAGTAGAACAGTGAATGGAACAGGTAGACGATTGAAATCTTTGTATATATTGCTTCTATATAGTCTAAGAAACATATATGCAAAGTTTCCAAACAGTACCATTCGCCAATTTTTTGTTCTTCAAGTTTAAGTGAACTACGAGCCCCATTGTTAATCCTATAAAGGAAATTATTTGTAAATTTCGACAAGTAGAACAGTGAATGGAACAGGTAGACGGTTGAAATCTTTGTATATATTGCTTCTATATAGTATAAGAAACATATATGCAAAGCATCCAAACAGTACAATTCGCCAATTTTTTGTTCTTCATGTTTAAGTGAACAATGAGCCCCAATGGTTAATCCGTTATCGGAAATTATTTGTAACTTTTGACAAGTAGAACAATGAATGGAAAAGGTAGACGGTTGAAATCTTTGTATATATTGCTTCTATATAGTCTAAGAAACATATATGCAAAGCATCCAAACAGTACCATGCGCCAATTTTTTGTTCCTCAAGTTTAAGTGAACAATGAGCACCAATGGTTAATCCTTTATCGGAAATTATTTGTAATTTTCGACAAGTAGAACAATGAATGGAACAGTTAGACGGTTGAAATATTTGTATATATTGCTTCTATATAGTCTACGAAACATATATGCAAAGCATCCAAACAGTACAATTCGCCAATTTTTTGTTCTTTAAGTTTAAGTGAACTACGATCCCCATTGTTAATCCCTTAACGGAAATTATTTGTAACTTTCGACAAGTAGAACAGTGAATGGAATAGGTAGACGATTGAAATCTTTGTATATATTGCTTCTATATAGTATAAGAAACATATATGCAAAGCATCCAAACAGTACAATTCGCCAATTTTTTGTTCTTCAAGTTTAAGTGAACAATGAGCCCCAGTGGTTAATCCTTTATCGGAAATTATTTGTAATTTTCGACAAGTAGAACAATGAATGGAACAGTTAGACGGTTGAAATATTTGTATATATTGCTTCTATATAGTCTACGAAACATATATGCAAAGCATCCAAACAGTACAATTCGCCAATTTTTTGTACTTCAAGTTTAAGTGAACTACGAGCCACATTGTTAATCCCTTAACGGAAATTATTTGTAACTTTCGACAAGTAGAACAATGAATGGAACAGGTAGACGGTTGAAATCTTTGTATATATTGCTTCTATATAGTCTAAGAAACATATATGCAAATCATCCAAACAGTACAATTCGCCAATTATTTGATCTTCAAGTTTAAGTGAACTACGAGCCCCATTGTTAATCCTTTAAAGGAAATTATTTGTAAATTTCGACAAATAGAACAATGATTGGAACAGGTAGACGGTTGAAATCTTTGTATATATTGCTTCTATATAATCTAAGAAACATATATGCAAAGCATCCAAACAGTACCATTCGCCAATTTTTTGTTCTTCAAGTTTAAGTGAACTACGAGCCCCATTGTTAATACTTTAACGGAAATTATTTGTAACTTGCGAGAAGTAGAACAATGAATGGAACTGGTAGCCCGTTGAAATCAATGTATATATTGCTTCTATATAGTCTAAGAAACATATATGCAAAGCATCCAAACAGTACAATTCGACAATTTTTTGTTCTTCAAGTTTAGTGAACAATGAGCCCCAATGGTTAATCCTTCATCGGAAATTATTTGTAATTTTCGACAAGTAGAACAATGAATGGAACAGGTAGACGGTTGAAATCTTTGTATATATTGCTTCTATATAATCTAAGAGACATATATGCAAAGCATCCAAACAGTACCATTCGCCAATTTTTTGTTCATCAAATTTAAGTGAACAACGATCCCCATTGTTAATCCTTTAAAGGAAATTATTTGTAAATTTCGACAAGTAGAACAATGATTGGAACACGTAGACGGTTGAAATCTTTGTATATATTGCTTCCATATAGTCTAAGAAACATGTACGCAAAGCATCCAAACAGTACAATTCGCCAATTTTTTGTTCTTCAAGTTTAAGTGAACTACGATCCCCATTGTTAATCCCTTAACGGAAATTATTTGTAACTTTCGACAAGTAGAACAGTGAATGGAACAGGTAGACGGTTGAAATCTTTGTATATATTGCTTCTATATAGTATAAGAAACATATATGCAAAGCATCCAAACAGTACAATTCGCCAATTTTTTGTTCTTCAAGTTTAAGTGAACAATGAGCCCCAATGGTTAATCCGTTATCGGAAATTATTTGTAACTTTCGACAAGTAGAACAATGAATGGAACAGGTAGATGGTTGAAATCTTTGTATATATTGCTTCTATATAGTCTAAGAAACATATATGCATGCATCCAAACAGTACCATTCGCCAATTTTTTGTTCTTCAAGTTTAAGTAAACTACGATCCCCATTGTTAATCCCTTAACGGAAATTATTTGTAACTTTCGAAAAGTAGAACAATGTATGGAACAGGTAGACGGTTGAAATCATTGTATATATTGCTTCTATATAGTATAAGAAACATATATGCAAAGCATCCAAACAGTACAATTCGCCAATTTTTTGTTCTTCATGTTTAAGTGAACAATGAGCCCCAATGGTTAATCCGTTATCGGAAATTATTTGTAACTTTTGACAAGTAGAACAATGAATGGAAAAGGTAGACGGTTGAAATCATTGTATATATTGCTTCTATATAGTCTAAGAAACATATATGCAAAGCATCCAAACAGTACAATTCGACAATTTTTTGCTCTTCAAGTTTTAGTGAACTACGAGCCCCATTGTTAATCCTTTAAAGGAAATTATTTGTAAATTTCGGCAAGTAGAACAATGAATGGAATAGGTAGACGGTTGAAATCATTGTATATATTGCTTCTAAATAGTCTAAGAAACATATATGCAAAGCATCCAAACAGTACAATTCGCCAATTTTTTGTTCTTCACGTTTAAGTAAACTACGATCCCCATTGTTAATCCTTTAAAGGAAATTATTTGTAAATTTCGACAAGTAGAACAGTGAATGGAACAGGTAGACGGTTGAAATCTTTGTATATATTGCTTCTATATAGTATAAGAAACATATATGCAAAGCATCCAAACAGTACAATTCGCCAATTTTTTGTTCTTCAAGTTTAAGTGAACAATGAGCCCCAATGGTTAATCCGTTATTGGAAATTATTTGTAAATTTTGACAAGTAGAACAATGAATGGAACAGGTAGACTGTTGAAATCATTGTATATATTGCTTCTATGTAGTCCAAGAAACATATATGCAAAGCGTCCAAACAGTACAATTCGCCAATTTTTTGTTCTTCAAGTTTAAGTGAACAATGAGCCCCATTGTTAATTCTTTAAAGGAAATTATTTGTAAATTTCGGCAAGTAGAACAATGAATGGAATAGGTAGACTGTTGAAATCATTGTATATATTGCTTCTATATAGTCTAAGAAACATATATGCAAAGCATCCAAACAGTACAATTCTCCAATTTTTTGTTATTCAAGTTTAAGTAAACTACGATCCCCATTGTTAATCCCTTAACGGAAATTATTTGTAACTTTCGACAAGTAGAACAATGAATGGAACAGGTAGACGGTTGAAATCTTTGTATATATTGCTTCTATATAGTATAAGAAACATATATGCAAAGCATCCAAACAGTACAATTCGCCAATTTTTTGTTCTTCATGTTTAAGTGAACAATGAGCCCCAATGGTTAATCCGTTATCGGAAATTATTTGTAACTTTTGACAAGTAGAACAATGAATGGAAAAGGTAGACGGTTGAAATCTTTGTATATATTGCTTCTATATAGTCTAAGAAACATATATGCAAAGCATCCAAACAGTACCATGCGCCAATTTTTTGTTCCTCAAGTTTAAGTGAACAATGAGCACCAATGGTTAATCCTTTATCGGAAATTATTTGTAATTTTCGACAAGTAGAACAATGAATGGAACAGTTAGACGGTTGAAATATTTGTATATATTGCTTCTATATAGTCTACGAAACATATATGCAAAGCATCCAAACAGTACAATTCGCCAATTTTTTGTTCTTTAAGTTTAAGTGAACTACGATCCCCATTGTTAATCCCTTAACGGAAATTATTTGTAACTTTCGACAAGTAGAACAGTGAATGGAATAGGTAGACGATTGAAATCTTTGTATATATTGCTTCTATATAGTATAAGAAACATATATGCAAAGCATCCAAACAGTACAATTCGCCAATTTTTTGTTCTTCAAGTTTAAGTGAACTACGAGCCACATTGTTAATCCCTTAACGGAAATTATTTGTAACTTTCGACAAGTAGAACAATGAATGGAACAGGTAGACGGTTGAAATCTTTGTATATATTGCTTGTATATAGTCTAAGAAACATATATGCAAATCATCCAAACAGTACAATTCGCCAATTATTTGATCTTCAAGTTTAAGTGAACTACGAGCCCCATTGTTAATCCTTTAAAGGAAATTATTTGTAAATTTCGACAAATAGAACAATGATTGGAACAGGTAGACGGTTGAAATCTTTGTATATATTGCTTCTATATAATCTAAGAAACATATATGCAAAGCATCCAAACAGTACCATTCGCCAATTTTTTGTTCTTCAAGTTTAAGTGAACTACGAGCCCCATTGTTAATACTTTAACGGAAATTATTTGTAACTTGCGAGAAGTAGAACAATGAATGGAACTGGTAGCCCGTTGAAATCAATGTATATATTGCTTCTATATAGTCTAAGAAACATATATGCAAAGCATCCAAACAGTACAATTCGCCAATTTTTTGTTCTTCAAGTTTAAGTGAACTACGATCCCCATTGTTAATCCCTTAACGGAAATTATTTGTAACTTTCGACAAGTAGAACAGTGAATGGAACAGGTAGACGGTTGAAATCTTTGTATATATTGCTTCTATATAGTATAAGAAACATATATGCAAAGCATCCAAACAGTACAATTCGCCAATTTTTTGTTCTTCAAGTTTAAGTGAACAATGAGCCCCAATGGTTAATCCGTTATCGGAAATTATTTGTAACTTTCGACAAGTAGAACAATGAATGGAACAGGTAGATGGTTGAAATCTTTGTATATATTGCTTCTATATAGTCTAAGAAACATATATGCATGCATCCAAACAGTACCATTCGCCAATTTTTTGTTCTTCAAGTTTAAGTAAACTACGATCCCCATTGTTAATCCCTTAACGGAAATTATTTGTAACTTTCGAAAAGTAGAACAATGTATGGAACAGGTAGACGGTTGAAATCATTGTATATATTGCTTCTATATAGTATAAGAAACATATATGCAAAGCATCCAAACAGTACAATTCGCCAATTTTTTGTTCTTCATGTTTAAGTGAACAATGAGCCCCAATGGTTAATCCGTTATCGGAAATTATTTGTAACTTTTGACAAGTAGAACAATGAATGGAAAAGGTAGACGGTTGAAATCATTGTATATATTGCTTCTATATAGTCTAAGAAACATATATGCAAAGCATCCAAACAGTACAATTCGACAATTTTTTGCTCTTCAAGTTTTAGTGAACTACGAGCCCCATTGTTAATCCTTTAAAGGAAATTATTTGTAAATTTCGGCAAGTAGAACAATGAATGGAATAGGTAGACGGTTGAAATCATTGTATATATTGCTTCTAAATAGTCTAAGAAACATATATGCAAAGCATCCAAACAGTACAATTCGCCAATTTTTTGTTCTTCACGTTTAAGTAAACTACGATCCCCATTGTTAATCCTTTAAAGGAAATTATTTGTAAATTTCGACAAGTAGAACAGTGAATGGAACAGGTAGACGGTTGAAATCTTTGTATATATTGCTTCTATATAGTATAAGAAACATATATGCAAAGCATCCAAACAGTACAATTCGCCAATTTTTTGTTCTTCAAGTTTAAGTGAACAATGAGCCCCAATGGTTAATCCGTTATTGGAAATTATTTGTAAATTTTGACAAGTAGAACAATGAATGGAACAGGTAGACTGTTGAAATCATTGTATATATTGCTTCTATGTAGTCCAAGAAACATATATGCAAAGCGTCCAAACAGTACAATTCGCCAATTTTTTGTTCTTCAAGTTTAAGTGAACAATGAGCCCCATTGTTAATTCTTTAAAGGAAATTATTTGTAAATTTCGGCAAGTAGAACAATGAATGGAATAGGTAGACTGTTGAAATCATTGTATATATTGCTTCTATATAGTCTAAGAAACATATATGCAAAGCATCCAAACAGTACAATTCTCCAATTTTTTGTTATTCAAGTTTAAGTAAACTACGATCCCCATTGTTAATCCCTTAACGGAAATTATTTGTAACTTTCGACAAGTAGAACAATGAATGGAATAGGTAGACGGTTGAAATCATTATATATATTGCTTCTAAATAGTCTAAGAAACATATATGCAAAGCATCCAAACAGTACAATTCGCCAATTTTTTGTTCTTCAAGTTTAAGTAAACTACGATCCCCATTGTTAATCCTTTAAAGGAAATTATTTGTAAATTTCGACATGTAGAACAGTGAATGGAACAGGTAGACGGTTGAAATCTTTGTATATATTGCTTCTATATAGTATAAGAAACATATATGCAAAGCATCCAAACAGTACAATTCGCCAATTTTTTGTTCTTCAAGTTTAAGTGAACAATGAGCCCCAATGGTTAATCCGTTATCGGAAATTAATTGTAAATTTCGACAAGTAGAACAATGAATGGAACAGGTAGACTGTTGAAATCATTGTATATATTGCTTCTATATAGTCCAAGAAACATATATGCAAAGCGTCCAAACAGTACAATTCGCCAATTTTTTGTTCTTCAAGTTTAAGTGAACAATGAGCCCCATTGTTAATTCTTTAAAGGAAATTATTTGTAAATTTCGGCAAGTAGAACAATGAATGGAATAGGCAGACTGTTGAAATCATTGTATATATTGCTTCTATATAGTCTAAGAAACATATATGCAAAGCATCCAAACAGTACAATTCGCCAATTTTTTGTTATTCAAGTTTAAGTAAACTACGATCCCCATTGTTAATCCTTTAACGGAAATTAATTGTAACTTTCGACAAGTAGAACAATGGATGGAACAGGTAGACGGTTGAAATCTTTGTATATATTGCTTCTATATAGTCTAAGAAACATATATGCAAAGCATCCAAACAGTACAATTCGACAATTTTTTGCTCTTCAAGTTTAAATGAACTACGAGCCCCATTGTTAATCCTTTAAAGGAAATTATTTGTAAATTTCGGCAAGTAGAACAATGAATGGAATAGGTAGACGGTTGAAATCATTGTATATATTACTTCTAAATAGTCTAAGAAACATATATGCAAAGCATCCAAACAGTACAATTCGCCAATTTTTTGTTCTTCAAGTTTAAGTAAACTACGATCCCCATTGTTAATCCCTTAACGGAAATTATTTGTAACTTTCGACAAGTAGAACAATGAATGGAACTGGTGGCCCGTTGAAATCAATGTATATATTGCTTCTATATAGTCTAAGAAACATATATGCAAAGCATCCAAACAGTACAATTCGACAATTTTTTGTTCTTCAAGTTTAGTGAACAATGAGCCCCAATGGTTAATCCTTTATCGGAAATTATTTGTAATTTTCGACAAGTAGAACAATGAATGGAACAGTTAGACGGTTGAAATATTTGTATATATTGCTTCTATATAGTCTACGAAACATATATGCAAAGCATCCAAACAGTACAATTCGCCAATTTTTTGTACTTCAAGTTTAAGTGAACTACGAGCCACATTGTTAATCCCTTAACGGAAATTATTTGTAACTTTCGACAAGTAGAACAATGAATGGAACAGGTAGACGGTTGAAATCTTTGTATATATTGCTTCTATATAGTCTAAGAAACATATATGCAAATCATCCAAACAGTACAATTCGCCAATTATTTGATCTTCAAGTTTAAGTGAACTACGAGCCCCATTGTTAATCCTTTAAAGGAAATTATTTGTAAATTTCGACAAATAGAACAATGATTGGAACAGGTAGACGGTTGAAATCTTTGTATATATTGCTTCTATATAATCTAAGAAACATATATGCAAAGCATCCAAACAGTACCATTCGCCAATTTTTTGTTCTTCAAGTTTAAGTGAACTACGAGCCCCATTGTTAATACTTTAACGGAAATTATTTGTAACTTGCGAGAAGTAGAACAATGAATGGAACTGGTAGCCCGTTGAAATCAATGTATATATTGCTTCTATATAGTCTAAGAAACATATATGCAAAGCATCCAAACAGTACAATTCGACAATTTTTTGTTCTTCAAGTTTAGTGAACAATGAGCCCCAATGGTTAATCCTTCATCGGAAATTATTTGTAATTTTCGACAAGTAGAACAATGAATGGAACAGGTAGACGGTTGAAATCTTTGTATATATTGCTTCTATATAATCTAAGAGACATATATGCAAAGCATCCAAACAGTACCATTCGCCAATTTTTTGTTCATCAAATTTAAGTGAACAACGATCCCCATTGTTAATCCTTTAAAGGAAATTATTTGTAAATTTCGACAAGTAGAACAATGATTGGAACACGTAGACGGTTGAAATCTTTGTATATATTGCTTCCATATAGTCTAAGAAACATGTACGCAAAGCATCCAAACAGTACAATTCGCCAATTTTTTGTTCTTCAAGTTTAAGTGAACTACGATCCCCATTGTTAATCCCTTAACGGAAATTATTTGTAACTTTCGACAAGTAGAACAGTGAATGGAACAGGTAGACGGTTGAAATCTTTGTATATATTGCTTCTATATAGTATAAGAAACATATATGCAAAGCATCCAAACAGTACAATTCGCCAATTTTTTGTTCTTCAAGTTTAAGTGAACAATGAGCCCCAATGGTTAATCCGTTATCGGAAATTATTTGTAACTTTCGACAAGTAGAACAATGAATGGAACAGGTAGATGGTTGAAATCTTTGTATATATTGCTTCTATATAGTCTAAGAAACATATATGCATGCATCCAAACAGTACCATTCGCCAATTTTTTGTTCTTCAAGTTTAAGTAAACTACGATCCCCATTGTTAATCCCTTAACGGAAATTATTTGTAACTTTCGACAAGTAGAACAATGTATGGAACAGGTAGACGGTTGAAATCATTGTATATATTGCTTCTGTATAGTATAAGAAACATATATGCAAAGCATCCAAACAGTACAATTCGCCAATTTTTTGTTCTTCATGTTTAAGTGAACAATGAGCCCCAATGGTTAATCCGTTATCGGAAATTATTTGTAACTTTTGACAAGTAGAACAATGAATGGAAAAGGTAGACGGTTGAAATCATTGTATATATTGCTTCTATATAGTCTAAGAAACATATATGCAAAGCATCCAAACAGTACAATTCGACAATTTTTTGCTCTTCAAGTTTTAGTGAACTACGAGCCCCATTGTTAATCCTTTAAAGGAAATTATTTGTAAATTTCGGCAAGTAGAACAATGAATGGAATAGGTAGACGGTTGAAATCATTGTATATATTGCTTCTAAATAGTCTAAGAAACATATATGCAAAGCATCCAAACAGTACAATTCGCCAATTTTTTTTTCTTCACGTTTAAGTAAACTACGATCCCCATTGTTAATCCTTTAAAGGAAATTATTTGTAAATTTCGACAAGTAGAACAGTGAATGGAACAGGTAGACGGTTGAAATCTTTGTATATATTGCTTCTATATAGTATAAGAAACATATATGCAAAGCATCCAAACAGTACAATTCGCCAATTTTTTGTTCTTCAAGTTTAAGTGAACAATGAGCCCCAATGGTTAATCCGTTATTGGAAATTATTTGTAAATTTTGACAAGTAGAACAATGAATGGAACAGGTAGACTGTTGAAATCATTGTATATATTGCTTCTATGTAGTCCAAGAAACATATATGCAAAGCGTCCAAACAGTACAATTCGCCAATTTTTTGTTCTTCAAGTTTAAGTGAACAATGAGCCCCATTGTTAATTCTTTAAAGGAAATTATTTGTAAATTTCGGCAAGTAGAACAATGAATGGAATAGGTAGACTGTTGAAATCATTGTATATATTGCTTCTATATAGTCTAAGAAACATATATGCAAAGCATCCAAACAGTACAATTCTCCAATTTTTTGTTATTCAAGTTTAAGTAAACTACGATCCCCATTGTTAATCCCTTAACGGAAATTATTTGTAACTTTCGACAAGTAGAACAATGAATGGAATAGGTAGACGGTTGAAATCATTATATATATTGCTTCTAAATAGTCTAAGAAACATATATGCAAAGCATCCAAACAGTACAATTCGCCAATTTTTTGTTCTTCAAGTTTAAGTAAACTACGATCCCCATTGTTAATCCTTTAAAGGAAATTATTTGTAAATTTCGACATGTAGAACAGTGAATGGAACAGGTAGACGGTTGAAATCTTTGTATATATTGCTTCTATATAGTATAAGAAACATATATGCAAAGCATCCAAACAGTACAATTCGCCAATTTTTTGTTCTTCAAGTTTAAGTGAACAATGAGCCCCAATGGTTAATCCGTTATCGGAAATTAATTGTAAATTTCGACAAGTAGAACAATGAATGGAACAGGTAGACTGTTGAAATCATTGTATATATTGCTTCTATATAGTCCAAGAAACATATATGCAAAGCGTCCAAACAGTACAATTCGCCAATTTTTTGTTCTTCAAGTTTAAGTGAACAATGAGCCCCATTGTTAATTCTTTAAAGGAAATTATTTGTAAATTTCGGCAAGTAGAACAATGAATGGAATAGGTAGACTGTTGAAATCATTGTATATATTGCTTCTATATAGTCTAAGAAACATATATGCAAAGCATCCAAACAGTACAATTCGCCAATTTTTTGTTATTCAAGTTTAAGTAAACTACGATCCCCATTGTTAATCCTTTAACGGAAATTAATTGTAACTTTCGACAAGTAGAACAATGGATGGAACAGGTAGACGGTTGAAATCTTTGTATATATTGCTTCTATATAGTCTAAGAAACATATATGCAAAGCATCCAAACAGTACAATTCGACAATTTTTTGCTCTTCAAGTTTAAATGAACTACGAGCCCCATTGTTAATCCTTTAAAGGAAATTATTTGTAAATTTCGGCAAGTAGAACAATGAATGGAATAGGTAGACGGTTGTAATCATTGTATATATTGCTTCTAAATAGTCTAAGAAACATATATGCAAAGCATCCAAACAGTACAATTCGCCAATTTTTTGTTCTTCAAGTTTAAGTAAACTACGATCCCCATTGTTAATCCCTTAACGGAAATTATTTGTAACTTTCGACAAGTAGAACAATGAATGGAACTGGTAGCCCGTTGAAATCAATGTATATATTGCTTCTATATAGTCTAAGAAACATATATGCAAAGCATCCAAACAGTACAATTCGACAATTTTTTGTTCTTCAAGTTTAGTGAACAATGAGCCCCAATGGTTAATCCTTTATCGGAAATTATTTGTAATTTTCGACAAGTAGAACAATGAATGGAACAGGTAGACGGTTGAAATCTTTGTATATATTGCTTCTATATAGTCTAAGAAAAATATATGCAAAGCGTCCAAACAGTACAATTCGACAATTTTTTGCTCTTCAAGTTTAAGTGAACTACGAGCCCCATTGTTAATCCTTTAAAGGAAATTATTTGTAAATTTCGGCAAGTAGAACAATGAATGGAATAGGTAGACGGTTGAAATCATTGTATATATTGCTTCTAAATAGTCTAAGAAACATATATGCAAAGCATCCAAACAGTACAATTCGCCAATTTTTTGTTCTTCACGTTTAAGTAAACTACGATCCCCATTGTTAATCCTTTAAAGGAAATTATTTGTAAATTTCGACAAGTAGAACAGTGAATGGAACAGGTAGACGGTTGAAATCTTTGTATATATTGCTTCTATATAGTATAAGAAACATATATGCAAAGCATCCAAACAGTACAATTCGCCAATTTTTTGTTCTTCAAGTTTAAGTGAACAATGAGCCCCAATGGTTAATCCGTTATCGGAAATTATTTGTAAATTTTGACAAGTAGAACAATGAATGGAAAAGGTAGACGGTTGAAATCATTGTATATATTGCTTCTATGTAGTCCAAGAAACATATATGCAAAGCGTCCAAACAGTACAATTCGCCAATTTTTTGTTCTTCAAGTTTAAGTGAACAATGAGCCCCATTGTTAATTCTTTAAAGGAAATTATTTGTAAATTTCGGCAAGTAGAACAATGAATGGAACAGTTAGACGGTTGAAATATTTGTATATATTGCTTCTATATAGTCTACGAAACATATATGCAAAGCATCCAAACAGTACAATTCGCCAATTTTTTGTTCTTTAAGTTTAAGTGAACTACGATCCCCATTGTTAATCCCTTAACGGAAATTATTTGTAACTTTCGACAAGTAGAACAGTGAATGGAATAGGTAGACGATTGAAATCTTTGTATATATTGCTTCTATATAGTATAAGAAACATATATGCAAAGCATCCAAACAGTACAATTCGCCAATTTCTTGTTCTTCAAGTTTAAGTAAACTACGATCCCCATTGTTAATCCCTTAACGGAAATTATTTGTAACTTTCGACAAGTAGAACAATGAATGGAACAGGTAGACGGTTGAAATCTTTGTATATATTGCTTCTATATAGTCTAAGAAACATATATGCAAATCATCCAAACAGTACAATTCGCCAATTATTTGATCTTCAAGTTTAAGTGAACTACGAGCCCCATTGTTAATCCTTTAAAGGAAATTATTTGTAAATTTCGACAAGTAGAACAATGATTGGAACACGTAGACGGTTGAAATCTTTGTATATATTGCTTCCATATAGTCTAAGAAACATGTACGCAAAGCATCCAAACAGTACAATTCGCCAATTTTTTGTTCTTCAAGTTTAAGTGAACTACGATCCCCATTGTTAATCCCTTAACGGAAATTATTTGTAACTTTCGACAAGTAGAACAGTGAATGGAACAGGTAGATGGTTGAAATCTTTGTATATATTGCTTCTATATAGTCTAAGAAACATATATGCAAATCATCCAAACAGTACAATTCGCCAATTTTTTTTTCTTCAAGTTTAAGTGAACAATGAGCCCCAATGGTTAATCCTTTATCGGAAATTATTTGTAAATTTCGACAAGTAGAACAATGAATGGAACAGGTAGCCGGTTGAAATCTTTGTATATATTGCTTCTATGTAGTCTAAGAAACATATATGCAAAGCATCCAAACAGTACAATTCGCCAATTTTTTGTTCTTCAAGTTTAAGTGAACAATGAGCCCAAATGGTTAATCCGTTATCGGAAATTATTTGTAACTTTCGACAAGTAGAACAATGAATGGAATAGGTAGACGATTGAAATCTTTGTATATATTGCTTCTATATAGTATAAGAAACATATATGCAAAGCATCCAAACAGTACAATTCGCCAATTTTTTGTTCTTCAAGTTTAAGTGAACAATGAGCCCCAGTGGTTAATCCTTTATCGGAAATTATTTGTAATTTTCGACAAGTAGAACAATGAATGGAACAGTTAGACGGTTGAAATATTTGTATATATTGCTTCTATATAGTCTACGAAACATATATGCAAAGCATCCAAACAGTACAATTCGCCAATTTTTTGTTATTCAAGTTTAAGTAAACTACGATCCCCATTGTTAATCCCTTAACGGAAATTATTTGTAACTTTCGACAAGTAGAACAATGAATGGAACTGGTAGACGGTTGAAATCTTTTTATATATTGCTTCTATATAGTCTAAGAAACATATATGCAAAGCATCCAAACAGTACAATTCGCCAATTTTTTGTTCTTCAAGCTTAACTGAACTACGATCCCCATTGTTAATCCCTTAACGGAAATTATTTGTAACTTTCGACAAGTAGAACAGTGAATGGAACAGGTAGACGATTGAAATCTTTGTATATATTGCTTCTATATAGTCTAAGAAACATATATGCAAAGTTTCCAAACAGTACCATTCGCCAATTTTTTGTTCTTCAAGTTTAAGTGAACTACGAGCCCCATTGTTAATCCTATAAAGGAAATTATTTGTAAATTTCGACAAGTAGAACAGTGAATGGAACAGGTAGACGGTTGAAATCTTTGTATATATTGCTTCTATATAGTATACGAAACATATATGCAAAGCATCCAAACAGTACAATTCGCCAATTTTTTGTTCTTCAAGTTTAAGTGAACAATGAGCCCCAATGGTTAATCCGTTATCGGAAATTATTTGTAACTTTTGACAAGTAGAACAATGAATGGAAAAGGTAGACGGTTGAAATCTTTGTATATATTGCTTCTATATAGTCTAAGAAACATATATGCAAAGCATCCAAACAGTACAATTCGCCAATTTTTTGTTCTTCAAGTTTAAGTGAACAATGAGCCCCAATGGTTAATCCGTTATCGGAAATTATTTGTAACTTTCGACAAGTAGAACAATGAATGGAACAGGTAGATGGTTGAAATCTTTGTATATATTGCTTCTATATAGTCTAAGAAACATATATGCAAATCATCCAAACAGTACAATTCGCCAATTATTTGATCTTCAAGTTTAAGTGAACTACGAGCCCCATTGTTAATACTTTAACGGAAATTATTTGTAACTTGCGACAAGTAGAACAATGAATGGAACAGGTAGACGGTTGAAATCTTTGTATATATTGCTTCTATATAGTCTAAGAAACATATATGCAAAGCATCCAAACAGTACAATTCGCCAATTTTTTGTTCTTCAAGTTTAAGTGAACAATGAGCCCCAATGGTTAATCCTTTATCGGAAATTATTTGTAAATTTCGACAAGTAGAACAATGAATGGAACAGGTAGCCGGTTGAAATCTTTGTATATATTGCTTCTATGTAGTCTAAGAAACATATATGCAAAGCATCCAAACAGTACAATTCGCCAATTTTTTGTTCTTCAAGTTTAAGTGAACAATGAGCCCAAATGGTTAATCCGTTATCGGAAATTATTTGTAACTTTCGACAAGTAGAACAATGAATGGAAAAGGTAGACGGTTGAAATCTTTGTATATATTGCTTCTATATAGTCTAAGAAACATATATGCAAATCATCCAAACAGTACAATTCGCCAATTATTTGATCTTCAAGTTTAAGTGAACTACGAGCCCCATTGTTAATCCCTTAACGGAAATTATTTGTAACTTTCGACAAGTAGAACAGTGAATGGAACAGGCAGACGATTGAAATCTTTGTATATATTGCTTCTATATAGTCTAAGAAACATATATGCAAAGTTTCCAAACAGTACCATTCGCCAATTTTTTGTTCTTCAAGTTTAAGTGAACTACGAGCCCCATTGTTAATCCTATAAAGGAAATAATTTGTAAATTTCGACAAGTAGAACAGTGAATGGAACAGGTAGACGGTTGAAATCTTTGTATATATTGCTTCTATATAGTATAAGAAACATATATGCAAAGCATCCAAACAGTACAATTCGCCAATTTTTTGTTCTTCAAGTTTAAGTGAACAATGAGCCCCAATGGTTAATCCGTTATCGGAAATTATTTGTAAATTTTGACAAGTAGAACAATGAATGGAAAAGGTAGACGGTTGAAATCTTTGTATATATTGCTTCTATATAGTCTAAGAAACATATATGCAAAGCATCCAAACAGTACCATGCGCCAATTTTTTGTTCTTCAAGTTTAAGTGAACAATGAGCACCAATGGTTAATCCTTTATCGGAAATTATTTGTAATTTTCGACAAGTAGAACAATGAATGGAACAGTTAGACGGTTGAAATATTTGTATATATTGCTTCTATATAGTCTACGAAACATATATGCAAAGCATCCAAACAGTACAATTCGCCAATTTTTTGTTCTTTAAGTTTAAGTGAATTACGATCCCCATTGTTAATCCCTTAACGGAAATTATTTGTAACTTTCGACAAGTAGAACAGTGAATGGAATAGGTAGACGATTGAAATCTTTGTATATATTGCTTCTATATAGTATAAGAAACATATATGCAAAGCATCCAAACAGTACAATTCGCCAATTTCTTGTTCTTCAAGTTTAAGTAAACTACGATCCCCATTCTTAATCCCTTAACGGAAATTATTTGTAACTTTCGACAAGTAGAACAATGAATGGAACAGGTAGACGGTTGAAATCTTTGTATATATTGCTTCTATATAGTCTAAGAAACATATATGCAAATCATCCAAACAGTACAATTCGCCAATTATTTGATCTTCAAGTTTAAGTGAACTACGAGCCCCATTGTTAATCCTTTAAAGGAAATTATTTGTAAATTTCGACAAGTAGAACAATGATTGGAACACGTAGACGGTTGAAATCTTTGTATATATTGCTTCCATATAGTCTAAGAAACATGTACGCAAAGCATCCAAACAGTACAATTCGCCAATTTTTTGTTCTTCAAGTTTAAGTGAACTACGATCCCCATTGTTAATCCCTTAACGGAAATTATTTGTAACTTTCGACAAGTAGAACAGTGAATGGAACAGGTAGATGGTTGAAATCTTTGTATATATTGCTTCTATATAGTCTAAGAAACATATATGCAAATCATCCAAACAGTACAATTCGCCAATTTTTTTTTCTTCAAGTTTAAGTGAACAATGAGCCCCAATGGTTAATCCTTTATCGGAAATTATTTGTAAATTTCGACAAGTAGAACAATGAATGGAACAGGTAGCCGGTTGAAATCTTTGTATATATTGCTTCTATGTAGTCTAAGAAACATATATGCAAAGCATCCAAACAGTACAATTCGCCAATTTTTTGTTCTTCAAGTTTAAGTGAACAATGAGCCCAAATGGTTAATCCGTTATCGGAAATTATTTGTAACTTTCGACAAGTAGAACAATGAATGGAAAAGGTAGACGGTTGAAATCTTTGTATATATTGCTTTTATATAGTCTAAGAAACATATATGCAAAGCATCCAAACAGTACAATTCGCCAATTTTTTGTTCTTCAAGTTTAAGTGAACAATGAGCCCCAATGGTTAATCCGTTATCGGAAATTATTTGTAACATTCGACAAGTAGAACAATGAATGGAACAGGTAGACGGTTGAAATCTTTGTATATATTGCTTTTATATAGTATAAGAAACATATATGCAAAGCATCCAAACAGTACAATTCACCAATTTTTTGTTCTTCAAGTTTAAGTGAACAATGAGCCCCAATGGTTAATCCGTTATCGGAAATTATTTGTAACTTTCGACAAGTAGAACAATGAATGGAACAGGTAGACGGTTGAAATCTTTGTATATATTGCTTCTATATAGTCTAAGAAACATATATGCAAAGCATCCAAATAGTACCATTGGCCAATTTTTTGTTCTTCAAGTTTAAGTGAACAATGAGCACCAATGGTTAATCCTTTATCGGAAATTATTTGTAATTTTCGACAAGTAGAACAATGAATGGAACAGTTAGACGGTTGAAATATTTGTATATATTGCTTCTATATAGTCTCCGAAACATATGTGCAAAGCATCCAAACAGTACAATTCGCCAATTTTTTGTTCTTTAAGTTTAAGTGAACTACGATCCCCATTGTTAATCCCTTAACGGAAATTATTTGTAACTTTCGACAAGTAGAACATTGAATGGAACAGGTAGACGATTGAAATCTTTGTATATATTGCTTCTATATAGTATAAGAAACATATATGCAAAGCATCCAAACAGTACAATTCGCCAATTTTTTGTTCTTCAAGTTTAAGTGAACAATGAGCCCCATTGTTAATCCTTTAAAGGAAATTATTTGTAACTTTCGACAAGTACAACAATGAATGGAACAGTTAGACGGTTGAAATATTTGTATATATTACTTCTATATAGTCTACGAAACATATATGCAAAGCATCCAAACAGTACAATTCGCCAATTTTTTGTACTTCAAGTTTAAGTGAACTACGAGCCACATTGTTAATCCTTTAACGGAAATTAATTGTAACTTTCGACAAGTAGAACAATGAATGGAACAGGTAGACGGTTGAAATCTTTGTATATATTGCTTCTATATAGTCTAAGAAACATATATGCAAAGCATCCAAACAGCAAAATTCGCCAATTTATTGTTCTTCAAGTTTAAGTGAACAACGAGCCCCATTGTTAATCCTTTAAAGGAAATTATTTGTAAATTTCGGCAAGTAGAACAATGAATGGAATAGGTAGACGGTTGAAATCATTGTATATATTGCTTCTATATAGTCTAAGAAACATATATGCAAATCATCCAAACAGTACAATTCGCCAATTTCTTGTTCTTCAAGTTTAAGTAAACTACGATCCCCATTGTTAATCCCTTAACGGAAATTATTTGTAACTTTCGACAAGTAGAACAATGAATGGAACAGGTAGACGGTTGAAATCTTTGTATATATTGCTTCTATATAGTCTAAGAAACATATATGCAAATCATCCAAACAGTACAATTCGCCAATTATTTGATCTTCAAGTTTAAGTGAACTACGAGCCCCATTGTTAATACTTTAACGGAAATTATTTGTAACTTGCGACAAGTAGAACAATGAATGGAACAGGTAGACGGTTGAAATCAATGTATATATTGCTTCTTTATAGTCTAAGAAACATATATGCAAAGCATCCAAACAGTACCATACGCCACTTTTTTGTTCTTCAAGTTTAAGTGAACAACGAGCCCCATTGTTAATCCTTTAAAGGAAATTATTTGTAAATTTCGACAAGTAGAACAATGATTGGAACACGTAGACGGTTGAAATCTTTGTATATATTGCTTCCATATAGTCTAAGAAACATGTACGCAAAGCATCCAAACAGTACAATTCGCCAATTTTTTGTTCTTCAAGTTTAAGTGAACTACGATCCCCATTGTTAATCCCTTAACGGAAATTATTTGTAACTTTCGACAAGTAGAACAGTGAATGGAACAGGTAGACGGTTGAAATCTTTGTATATATTGCTTCTATATAGTCTAAGAAACATATATGCAAAGCATCCAAACAGTAACATTCGCCAATTTTTTGTTCTTCAAGTTTAAGTGAACAATGAGCACCAATGGTTAATCCTTTATCGGAAATTATTTGTAACTTTCGACAAGTAGAACAACGAATGGAACAGTTAGACGGTTGAAATATTTGTATATATTGCTTCTATATAGTCTACGAAACATATATGCAAAGCATCCAAACAGTACAATTCGCCAATTTTTTGTTCTTCAAGTTTAAGTGAACTACGATCCCCATTGTTAATCCCTTAACGGAAATTATTTGTAACTTTCGACAAGTAGAACAGTGAATGGAACAGGTAGACGATTGAAATCTTTGTATATATTGCTTCTATATACTATAAGAAACATATATGCAAAGCATCCAAACAGTGCAATTCGCCAATTTTTTGTTCTTCAAGTTTAAGTGAACAATGAGCCCCAATGGTTAATCCGTTATCGGAAATTATTTCTAACTTTCGACAAGTAGAACAATGAATGGAACAGTTAGACGGTTGAAATATTTGTATATATTGCTTCTATATAGTCTACGAAACATATATGCAAAGCATCCAAACAGTACAATTCGCCAATTTCTTGTTCTTCAAGTTTAAGTAAACTACGATCCCCATTGTTAATCCCTTAACGGAAATTATTTGTAACTTTCGACAAGTAGAACAATGAATGGAACAGGTAGACGGTTGAAATCTTTGTATATATTGCTTCTATATAGTCTAAGAAACATATATGCAAATCATCCAAACAGTGCAATTCGCCAATTTTTTGTTCTTCAAGTTTAAGTGAACAATGAGCCCCAATGGTTAATCCGTTATCGGAAATTATTTCTAACTTTCGACAAGTAGAACAATGAATGGAACAGTTAGACGGTTGAAATATTTGTATATATTGCTTCTATATAGTCTACGAAACATATATGCAAAGCATCCAAACAGTACAATTCGCCAATTATTTGATCTTCAAGTTTAAGTGAACTACGAGCCCCATTGTTAATCCCTTAACGGAAATTATTTGTAACTTTCGACAAGTAGAACAATGAATGGAACAGGTTGACGGTTGAAATCTTTGTATATATTGCTTCTATGTAGTCTAAGAAACATATATGCAAAGCATCCACACAGTACCATTCCCCAATTTTTTGTTCTTCAAGTTTAAGTGACCAATGAGCCCAAATGGTTAATCCGTTATCGGAAATTATTTGTAACTTTCGACAAGTAGAACAATGAATGGAAAAGATAGACGGTTGAAATCTTTGTATATATTGCTTCTATATAGTCTAAGAAACATATATGCAAAGCATCCAAACAGTACCATGCGCCAATTTTTTGTTCTTCAAGTTTAAGTGAACAATGAGCACCAATGGTTAATCCTTTATCGGAAATTATTTGTAATTTTCGACAAGTAGAACAATGAATGGAACAGTTAGACGGTTGAAATATTTGTATATATTGCTTCTATATAGTCTACGAAACATATATGCAAAGCATCCAAACAGTACAATTCGCCAATTTTTTGTTCTTTAAGTTTAAGTGAACTACGAGCCCCATTGTTAATCCTATAAAGGAAATTATTTGTAAATTTCGACAAGTAGAACAATGAATGGAACAGTTAGACGGTTGAAATATTTGTATATATTGCTTCTATATAGTCTACGAAACATATATGCAAAGCATCCAAACAGTACAATTCGCCAATTATTTGATCTTCAAGTTTAAGTGAACTACGAGCCCCATTGTTAATCCCTTAACGGAAATTATTTGTAACTTTCGACAAGTAGAACAATGAATGGAACAGGTTGACGGTTGAAATCTTTGTATATATTGCTTCTATGTAGTCTAAGAAACATATATGCAAAGCATCCACACAGTACCATTCCCCAATTTTTTGTTCTTCAAGTTTAAGTGACCAATGAGCCCAAATGGTTAATCCGTTATCGGAAATTATTTGTAACTTTCGACAAGTAGAACAATGAATGGAAAAGATAGACGGTTGAAATCTTTGTATATATTGCTTCTATATAGTCTAAGAAACATATATGCAAAGCATCCAAACAGTACCATGCGCCAATTTTTTGTTCTTCAAGTTTAAGTGAACAATGAGCACCAATGGTTAATCCTTTATCGGAAATTATTTGTAATTTTCGACAAGTAGAACAATGAATGGAACAGTTAGACGGTTGAAATATTTGTATATATTGCTTCTATATAGTCTACGAAACATATATGCAAAGCATCCAAACAGTACAATTCGCCAATTTTTTGTTCTTTAAGTTTAAGTGAACTACGAGCCCCATTGTTAATCCTATAAAGGAAATTATTTGTAAATTTCGACAAGTAGAACAGTGAATGGAACAGGTAGACGGTTGAAATCTTTGTATATATTGCTTCTATATAGTATAAGAAACATATATGCAAAGCATCCAAACAGTACAATTCGCCAATTTTTTGTTCTTCAAGTTTAAGTGAACAATGAGCCCCAATGGTTAATCCGTTATCGGAAATTATTTGTAACTTTTGACAAGTAGAACAATGAATGGAAAAGGTAGACGGTTGAAATCTTTGTATATATTGCTTCTATATAGTCTAAGAAACATATATGCAAAGCATCCAAACAGTACAATTCGCCAATTTTTTGTTCTTCAAGTTTAAGTGAACAATGAGCCCCAATGGTTAATCCGTTATCGGAAATTATTTGTAACTTTCGACAAGTAGAACAATGAATGGAACAGGTAGATGGTTGAAATCTTTGTATATATTGCTTCTATATAGTCTAAGAAACATATATGCAAATCATCCAAACAGTACAATTCGCCAATTATTTGATCTTCAAGTTTAAGTGAACTACGAGCCCCATTGTTAATACTTTAACGGAAATTATTTGTAACTTGCGACAAGTAGAACAATGAATGGAACAGGTAGACGGTTGAAATCTTTGTATATATTGCTTCTATATAGTCTAAGAAACATATATGCAAAGCATCCAAACAGTACAATTCGCCAATTTTTTGTTCTTCAAGTTTAAGTGAACAATGAGCCCCAATGGTTAATCCTTTATCGGAAATTATTTGTAAATTTCGACAAGTAGAACAATGAATGGAACAGGTAGCCGGTTGAAATCTTTGTATATATTGCTTCTATGTAGTCTAAGAAACATATATGCAAAGCATCCAAACAGTACAATTCGCCAATTTTTTGTTCTTCAAGTTTAAGTGAACAATGAGCCCAAATGGTTAATCCGTTATCGGAAATTATTTGTAACTTTCGACAAGTAGAACAATGAATGGAAAAGGTAGACGGTTGAAATCTTTGTATATATTGCTTCTATATAGTCTAAGAAACATATATGCAAAGCATCCAAACAGTACAATTCGCCAATTTTATGTTCTTCAAGTTTAAGTGAACAATGAGCCCCAATGGTTAATCCGTTATCGGAAATTATTTGTAACATTCGACAAGTAGAACAATGAATGGAACAGGTAGACGGTTGAAATCTTTGTATATATTGCTTCTATATAGTATAAGAAACATATATGCAAAGCATCCAAGCAGTACAATTCACCAATTTTTTGTTCTTCAAGTTTAAGTGAACAATGAGCCCCAATGGTTAATCCGTTATCGGAAATTATTTGTAACTTTCGACAAGTAGAACAATGAATGGAACAGGTAGATGGTTGAAATCTTTGTATATATTGCTTCTATATAGTCTAAGAAACATATATGCAAAGCATCCAAATAGTACCATTGGCCAATTTTTTGTTCTTCAAGTTTAAGTGAACAATGAGCACCAATGGTTAATCCTTTATCGGAAATTATTTGTAATTTTCGACAAGTAGAACAATGAATGGAACAGTTAGACGGTTAAAATATTTGTATATATTGCTTCTATATAGTCTACGAAACATATATGCAAAGCATCCAAACAGTACAATTCGCCAATTTTTTGTTCTTTAAGTTTAAGTGAACTACGATCCCCATTGTTAATCCCTTAACGGAAATTATTTGTAACTTTCGACAAGTAGAACAGTGAATGGAACAGGCAGACGATTGAAATCTTTGTATATATTGCTTCTATATAGTCTAAGAAACATATATGCAAAGTTTCCAAACAGTACCATTCGCCAATTTTTTGTTCTTCAAGTTTAAGTGAACTACGAGCCCCATTGTTAATCCTATAAAGGAAATTATTTGTAAATTTCGACAAGTAGAACAGTGAATGGAACAGGTAGACGGTTGAAATCTTTGTATATATTGCTTCTATATAGTATAAGAAACATATATGCAAAGCATCCAAACAGTACAATTCGCCAATTTTTTGTTCTTCAAGTTTAAGTGAACAATGAGCCCCAATGGTTAATCCGTTATCGGAAATTATTTGTAAATTTTGACAAGTAGAACAATGAATGGAAAAGGTAGACGGTTGAAATCTTTGTATATATTGCTTCTATATAGTCTAAGAAACATATATGCAAAGCATCCAAACAGTACCATGCGCCAATTTTTTGTTCTTCAAGTTTAAGTGAACAATGAGCACCAATGGTTAATCCTTTATCGGAAATTATTTGTAATTTTCGACAAGTAGAACAATGAATGGAACAGTTAGACGGTTGAAATATTTGTATATATTGCTTCTATATAGTCTACGAAACATATATGCAAAGCATCCAAACAGTACAATTCGCCAATTTTTTGTTCTTTAAGTTTAAGTGAACTACGATCCCCATTGTTAATCCCTTAACGGAAATTATTTGTAACTTTCGACAAGTAGAACAGTGAATGGAATAGGTAGACGATTGAAATCTTTGTATATATTGCTTCTATATAGTATAAGAAACATATATGCAAAGCATCCAAACAGTACAATTCGCCAATTTCTTGTTCTTCAAGTTTAAGTAAACTACGATCCCCATTGTTAATCCCTTAACGGAAATTATTTGTAACTTTCGACAAGTAGAACAATGAATGGAACAGGTAGACGGTTGAAATCTTTGTATATATTGCTTCTATATAGTCTAAGAAACATATATGCAAATCATCCAAACAGTACAATTCGCCAATTATTTGATCTTCAAGTTTAAGTGAACTACGAGCCCCATTGTTAATCCTTTAAAGGAAATTATTTGTAAATTTCGACAAGTAGAACAATGATTGGAACACGTAGACGGTTGAAATCTTTGTATATATTGCTTCCATATAGTCTAAGAAACATGTACGCAAAGCATCCAAACAGTACAATTCGCCAATTTTTTGTTCTTCAAGTTTAAGTGAACTACGATCCCCATTGTTAATCCCTTAACGGAAATTATTTGTAACTTTCGACAAGTAGAACAGTGAATGGAACAGGTAGATGGTTGAAATCTTTGTATATATTGCTTCTATATAGTCTAAGAAACATATATGCAAATCATCCAAACAGTACAATTCGCCAATTTTTTTTTCTTCAAGTTTAAGTGAACAATGAGCCCCAATGGTTAATCCTTTATCGGAAATTATTTGTAAATTTCGACAAGTAGAACAATGAATGGAACAGGTAGCCGGTTGAAATCTTTGTATATATTGCTTCTATGTAGTCTAAGAAACATATATGCAAAGCATCCAAACAGTACAATTCGCCAATTTTTTGTTCTTCAAGTTTAAGTGAACAATGAGCCCAAATGGTTAATCCGTTATCGGAAATTATTTGTAACTTTCGACAAGTAGAACAATGAATGGAAAAGGTAGACGGTTGAAATCTTTGTATATATTGCTTTTATATAGTCTAAGAAACATATATGCAAAGCATCCAAACAGTACAATTCGCCAATTTTTTGTCCTTCAAGTTTAAGTGAACAATGAGCCCCAATGGTTAATCCGTTATCGGAAATTATTTGTAACATTCGACAAGTAGAACAATGAATGGAACAGGTAGACGGTTGAAATCTTTGTATATATTGCTTTTATATAGTATAAGAAACATATATGCAAAGCATCCAAACAGTACAATTCACCAATTTTTTGTTCTTCAAGTTTAAGTGAACAATGAGCCCCAATGGTTAATCCGTTATCGGAAATTATTTGTAACTTTCGACAAGTAGAACAATGAATGGAACAGGTAGATGGTTGAAATCTTTGTATATATTGCTTCTATATAGTCTAAGAAACATATATGCAAAGCATCCAAATAGTACCATTGGCCAATTTTTTGTTCTTCAAGTTTAAGTGAACAATGAGCACCAATGGTTAATCCTTTATCGGAAATTATTTGTAATTTTCGACAAGTAGAACAATGAATGGAACAGTTAGACGGTTGAAATATTTGTATATATTGCTTCTATATAGTCTACGAAACATATGTGCAAAGCATCCAAACAGTACAATTCGCCAATTTTTTGTTCTTTAAGTTTAAGTGAACTACGATCCCCATTGTTAATCCCTTAACGGAAATTATTTGTAACTTTCGACAAGTAGAACATTGAATGGAACAGGTAGACGATTGAAATCTTTGTATATATTGCTTCTATATAGTATAAGAAACATATATGCAAAGCATCCAAACAGTACAATTCGCCAATTTTTTGTTCTTCAAGTTTAAGTGAACAATGAGCCCCAATGGTTAATCCTTTATCGGAAATTATTTGTAATTTCGACAAGTAGAACAATGAATGGAACAGGTAGACTGTTGAAATCTTTGTATATATTGCTTCTATATAGTATAAGAAACATATATGCAAAGCATCCAAACAGTACAATTCGCCAATTTTTTGTTCTTCAAGTTTAAGTGAACAATGAGCCCCATTGTTAATCCTTTAAAGGAAATTATTTGTAACTTTCGACAAGTACAACAATGAATGGAACAGTTAGACGGTTGAAATATTTGTATATATTACTTCTATATAGTCTACGAAACATATATGCAAAGCATCCAAACAGTACAATTCGCCAATTTTTTGTACTTCAAGTTTAAGTGAACTACGAGCCACATTGTTAATCCTTTAACGGAAATTAATTGTAACTTTCGACAAGTAGAACAATGAATGGAACAGGTAGACGGTTGAAATCTTTGTATATATTGCTTCTATATAGTCTAAGAAACATATATGCAAAGCATCCAAACAGCAAAATTCGCCAATTTATTGTTCTTCAAGTTTAAGTGAACAACGAGCCCCATTGTTAATCCTTTAAAGGAAATTATTTGTAAATTTCGGCAAGTAGAACAATGAATGGAATAGGTAGACGGTTGAAATCATTGTATATATTGCTTCTATATAGTCTAAGAAACATATATGCAAATCATCCAAACAGTACAATTCGCCAATTTCTTGTTCTTCAAGTTTAAGTAAACTACGATCCCCATTGTTAATCCCTTAACGGAAATTATTTGTAACTTTCGACAAGTAGAACAATGAATGGAACAGGTGTAGACGGTTGAAATCTTTGTATATATTGCTTCTATATAGTCTAAGAAACATATATGCAAATCATCCAAACAGTACAATTCGCCAATTATTTGATCTTCAAGTTTAAGTGAACTACGAGCCCCATTGTTAATACTTTAACGGAAATTATTTGTAACTTGCGACAAGTAGAACAATGAATGGAACAGGTAGACGGTTGAAATCAATGTATATATTGCTTCTTTATAGTCTAAGAAACATATATGCAAAGCATCCAAACAGTACCATACGCCACTTTTTTGTTCTTCAAGTTTAAGTGAACAACGAGCCCCATTGTTAATCCTTTAAAGGAAATTATTTGTAAATTTCGACAAGTAGAACAATGATTGGAACACGTAGACGGTTGAAATCTTTGTATATATTGCTTCCATATAGTCTAAGAAACATGTACGCAAAGCATCCAAACAGTACAATTCGCCAATTTTTTGTTCTTCAAGTTTAAGTGAACTACGATCCCCATTGTTAATCCCTTAACGGAAATTATTTGTAACTTTCGACAAGTAGAACAGTGAATGGAACAGGTAGACGGTTGAAATCTTTGTATATATTGCTTCTATATAGTCTAAGAAACATATATGCAAAGCATCCAAACAGTAACATTCGCCAATTTTTTGTTCTTCAAGTTTAAGTGAACAATGAGCACCAATGGTTAATCCTTTATCGGAAATTATTTGTAACTTTCGACAAGTAGAACAACGAATGGAACAGTTAGACGGTTGAAATATTTGTATATATTGCTTCTATATAGTCTACGAAACATATATGCAAAGCATCCAAACAGTACAATTCGCCAATTTTTTGTTCTTCAAGTTTAAGTGAACTACGATCCCCATTGTTAATCCCTTAACGGAAATTATTTGTAACTTTCGACAAGTAGAACAGTGAATGGAACAGGTAGACGATTGAAATCTTTGTATATATTGCTTCTATATACTATAAGAAACATATATGCAAAGCATCCAAACAGTGCAATTCGCCAATTTTTTGTTCTTCAAGTTTAAGTGAACAATGAGCCCCAATGGTTAATCCGTTATCGGAAATTATTTCTAACTTTCGACAAGTAGAACAATGAATGGAACAGTTAGACGGTTGAAATATTTGTATATATTGCTTCTATATAGTCTACGAAACATATATGCAAATCATCCAAACAGTACAATTCGCCAATTTCTTGTTCTTCAAGTTTAAGTAAACTACGATCCCCATTGTTAATCCCTTAACGGAAATTATTTGTAACTTTCGACAAGTAGAACAATGAATGGAACAGGTAGACGGTTGAAATCTTTGTATATATTGCTTCTATATAGTCTAAGAAACATATATGCAAATCATCCAAACAGTGCAATTCGCCAATTTTTTGTTCTTCAAGTTTAAGTGAACAATGAGCCCCAATGGTTAATCCGTTATCGGAAATTATTTCTAACTTTCGACAAGTAGAACAATGAATGGAACAGTTAGACGGTTGAAATATTTGTATATATTGCTTCTATATAGTCTACGAAACATATATGCAAAGCATCCAAACAGTACAATTCGCCAATTATTTGATCTTCAAGTTTAAGTGAACTACGAGCCCCATTGTTAATCCCTTAACGGAAATTATTTGTAACTTTCGACAAGTAGAACAATGAATGGAACAGGTTGACGGTTGAAATCTTTGTATATATTGCTTCTATGTAGTCTAAGAAACATATATGCAAAGCATCCACACAGTACCATTCGCCAATTTTTTGTTCTTCAAGTTTAAGTGACCAATGAGCCCAAATGGTTAATCCGTTATCGGAAATTATTTGTAACTTTCGACAAGTAGAACAATGAATGGAAAAGATAGACGGTTGAAATCTTTGTATATATTGCTTCTATATAGTCTAAGAAACATATATGCAAAGCATCCAAACAGTACCATGCGCCAATTTTTTGTTCTTCAAGTTTAAGTGAACAATGAGCACCAATGGTTAATCCTTTATCGGAAATTATTTGTAATTTTCGACAAGTAGAACAATGAATGGAACAGTTAGACGGTTGAAATATTTGTATATATTGCTTCTATATAGTCTACGAAACATATATGCAAAGCATCCAAACAGTACAATTCGCCAATTTTTTGTTCTTTAAGTTTAAGTGAACTACGATCCCCATTTTTAATCCCTTAACGGAAATTATTTGTAACTTTCGACAAGTAGAACAGTGAATGGAATAGGTAGACGATTGAAATCTTTGTATATATTGCTTCTATATAGTATAAGAAACATATATGCAAAGCATCCAAACAGTACAATTCGCCAATTTCTTGTTCTTCAAGTTTAAGTAAACTACGATCCCCATTGTTAATCCCTTAACGGAAATTATTTGTAACTTTCGACAAGTAGAACAATGAATGGAACAGGTAGACGGTTGAAATCTTTGTATATATTGCTTCTATATAGTCTAAGAAACATATATGCAAATCATCCAAACAGTACAATTCGCCAATTATTTGATCTTCAAGTTTAAGTGAACAACGAGCCCCATTGTTAATCCTTTAAAGGAAATTATTTGTAAATTTCGACAAGTAGAACAATGATTGGAACACGTAGACGGTTGAAATCTTTGTATATATTGCTTCCATATAGTCTAAGAAACATGTACGCAAAGCATCCAAACAGTACAATTCGCCAATTTTTTGTTCTTCAAGTTTAAGTGAACTACGATCCCCATTGTTAATCCCTTAACGGAAATTATTTGTAACTTTCGACAAGTAGAACAGTGAATGGAACAGGTAGACGGTTGAAATCTTTGTATATATTGCTTCTATATAGTCTAAGAAACATATATGCAAAGCATCCAAACAGTAACATTCGCCAATTTTTTGTTCTTCAAGTTTAAGTGAACAATGAGCACCAATGGTTAATCCTTTATCGGAAATTATTTGTAACTTTCGACAAGTAGAACAACGAATGGAACAGTTAGACGGTTGAAATATTTGTATATATTGCTTCTATATAGTCTACGAAACATATATGCAAAGCATCCAAACAGTACAATTCGCCAATTTTTTGTTCTTCAAGTTTAAGTGAACTACGATCCCCATTGTTAATCCCTTAACGGAAATTATTTGTAACTTTCGACAAGTAGAACAGTGAATGGAACAGGTAGACGATTGAAATCTTTGTATATATTGCTTCTATATACTATAAGAAACATATATGCAAAGCATCCAAACAGTGCAATTCGCCAATTTTTTGTTCTTCAAGTTTAAGTGAACAATGAGCCCCAATGGTTAATCCGTTATCGGAAATTATTTCTAACTTTCGACAAGTAGAACAATGAATGGAACAGTTAGACGGTTGAAATATTTGTATATATTGCTTCTATATAGTCTACGAAACATATATGCAAAGCATCCAAACAGTACAATTCGCCAATTTCTTGTTCTTCAAGTTTAAGTAAACTACGATCCCCATTGTTAATCCCTTAACGGAAATTATTTGTAACTTTCGACAAGTAGAACAATGAATGGAACAGGTAGACGGTTGAAATCTTTGTATATATTGCTTCTATATAGTCTAAGAAACATATATGCAAATCATCCAAACAGTGCAATTCGCCAATTTTTTGTTCTTCAAGTTTAAGTGAACAATGAGCCCCAATGGTTAATCCGTTATCGGAAATTATTTCTAACTTTCGACAAGTAGAACAATGAATGGAACAGTTAGACGGTTGAAATATTTGTATATATTGCTTCTATATAGTCTACGAAACATATATGCAAAGCATCCAAACAGTACAATTCGCCAATTATTTGATCTTCAAGTTTAAGTGAACTACGAGCCCCATTGTTAATCCCTTAACGGAAATTATTTGTAACTTTCGACAAGTAGAACAATGAATGGAACAGGTTGACGGTTGAAATCTTTGTATATATTGCTTCTATGTAGTCTAAGAAACATATATGCAAAGCATCCACACAGTACCATTCGCCAATTTTTTGTTCTTCAAGTTTAAGTGACCAATGAGCCCAAATGGTTAATCCGTTATCGGAAATTATTTGTAACTTTCGACAAGTAGAACAATGAATGGAAAAGATAGACGGTTGAAATCTTTGTATATATTGCTTCTATATAGTCTAAGAAACATATATGCAAAGCATCCAAACAGTACCATGCGCCAATTTTTTGTTCTTCAAGTTTAAGTGAACAATGAGCACCAATGGTTAATCCTTTATCGGAAATTATTTGTAATTTTCGACAAGTAGAACAATGAATGGAACAGTTAGACGGTTGAAATATTTGTATATATTGCTTCTATATAGTCTACGAAACATATATGCAAAGCATCCAAACAGTACAATTCGCCAATTTTTTGTTCTTTAAGTTTAAGTGAACTACGATCCCCATTTTTAATCCCTTAACGGAAATTATTTGTAACTTTCGACAAGTAGAACAGTGAATGGAATAGGTAGACGATTGAAATCTTTGTATATATTGCTTCTATATAGTATAAGAAACATATATGCAAAGCATCCAAACAGTACAATTCGCCAATTTCTTGTTCTTCAAGTTTAAGTAAACTACGATCCCCATTGTTAATCCCTTAACGGAAATTATTTGTAACTTTCGACAAGTAGAACAATGAATGGAACAGGTAGACGGTTGAAAACTTTGTATATATTGCTTCTATATAGTCTAAGAAACATATATGCAAATCATCCAAACAGTACAATTCGCCAATTATTTGATCTTCAAGTTTAAGTGAACTACGAGCCCCATTGTTAATCCTTTAAAGGAAATTATTTGTAAATTTCGACAAGTAGAACAATGATTGGAACACGTAGACGGTTGAAATCTTTGTATATATTGCTTCCATATAGTCTAAGAAACATGTACGCAAAGCATCCAAACAGTAGAATTCGCCAATTTTTTGTTCTTCAAGTTTAAGTGAACTACGATCCCCATTGTTAATCCCTTAACGGAAATTATTTGTAACTTTCGACAAGTAGAACAGTGAATGGAACAGGTAGATGGTTGAAATCTTTGTATATATTGCTTCTATATAGTCTAAGAAACATATATGCAAATCATCCAAACAGTACAATTCGCCAATTTTTTGTTCTTCAAGTTTAAGTGAACAATGTGCCCCAATGGTTAATCCTTTATCGGAAATTATTTGTAAATTTCGACAAGTAGAACAATGAATGGAACAGGTAGCCGTTTGAAATCTTTGTATATATTGCTTCTATGTAGTCTAAGAAACATATATGCAAAGCATCCAAACAGTACAATTCGCCAATTTTTTGTTCTTCAAGTTTAAGTGAACAATGAGCCCCAATGGTTAATCCGTTATCGGAAATTATTTGTAACATTCGACAAATAGAACAATGAATGGAACAGGTAGACGGTTGAAATCTTTGTATATATTGCTTTTATATAGTATAAGAAACATATATGCAAAGCATCCAAACAGTACAATTCACCAATTTTTTGTTCTTCAAGTTTAAGTGAACAATGAGCCCCAATGGTTAATCCGTTATCGGAAATTATTTGTAACTTTCGACAAGTAGAACAATGAATGGAACAGGTAGATGGTTGAAATCTTTGTATATATTGCTTCTGTATAGTCTAAGAAACATATATGCAAAGCATCCAAATAGTACCATTGGCCAATTTTTTGTTCTTCAAGTTTAAGTGAACAATGAGCACCAATGGTTAATCCTTTATCGGAAATTATTTGTAATTTTCGACAAGTAGAACAATGAATGGAACAGTTAGACGGTTGAAATATTTGTATATATTGCTTCTATATAGTCTACGAAACATATATGCAAAGCATCCGAACAGTACAATTCGCCAATTTTTTGTTCTTTAAGTTTAAGTGAACTACGATCCCCATTGTTAATCCCTTAACGGAAATTATTTGTAACTTTCGACAAGTAGAACATTGAATGGAACAGGTAGACGGTTGAAATCTTTGTATATATTGCTTCTATATAGTCTAAGAAACATATATGCAAATCATCCAAACAGTACAATTCGCCAATTATTTGATCTTCAAGTTTAAGTGAACTACGAGCCCCATTGTTAATCCTTTAAAGGAAATTATTTGTAACTTTCGACAAGTAGAACAGTGAATGGAACAGGTAGACGATTGAAATCTTTGTATATATTGCTTCTATATACTATAAGAAACATATATGCAAAGCATCCAAACAGTACAATTCGCCAATTATTTGATCTTCAAGTTTAAGTGAACTACGAGCCCCATTGTTAATCCTTTAAAGGAAATTATTTGTAACTTTCGACAAGTAGAACAGTGAATGGAACAGGTAGACGATTGAAATCTTTGTATATATTGCTTCTATATACTATAAGAAACATATATGCAAAGCATCCAAACAGTGCAATTCGCCAATTTTTTGTTCTTCAAGTTTAAGTGAACAATGTGCCCCAATGGTTAATCCTTTATCGGAAATTATTTGTAAATTTCGACAAGTAGAACAATGAATGGAACAGGTAGCCGTTTGAAATCTTTGTATATATTGCTTCTATGTAGTCTAAGAAACATATATGCAAAGCATCCAAACAGTACAATTCGCCAATTTTTTGTTCTTCAAGTTTAAGTGAACAATGAGCCCCAATGGTTAATCCGTTATCGGAAATTATTTGTAACATTCGACAAATAGAACAATGAATGGAACAGGTAGACGGTTGAAATCTTTGTATATATTGCTTTTATATAGTATAAGAAACATATATGCAAAGCATCCAAACAGTACAATTCACCAATTTTTTGTTCTTCAAGTTTAAGTGAACAATGAGCCCCAATGGTTAATCCGTTATCGGAAATTATTTGTAACTTTCGACAAGTAGAACAATGAATGGAACAGGTAGATGGTTGAAATCTTTGTATATATTGCTTCTGTATAGTCTAAGAAACATATATGCAAAGCATCCAAATAGTACCATTGGCCAATTTTTTGTTCTTCAAGTTTAAGTGAACAATGAGCACCAATGGTTAATCCTTTATCGGAAATTATTTGTAATTTTCGACAAGTAGAACAATGAATGGAACAGTTAGACGGTTGAAATATTTGTATATATTACTTCTATATAGTCTACGAAACATATATGCAAAGCATCCAAACAGTACAATTCGCCAATTTTTTGTACTTCAAGTTTAAGTGAACTACGAGCCACATTGTTAATCTTTTAACGGAAATTAATTGTAACTTTCGACAAGTAGAACAATGAATGGAACAGGTAGACGGTTGAAATCTTTGTATATATTGCTTCTATATAGTCTAAGAAACATATATGCAAAGCATCCAAACAGCAAAATTCGCCAATTTATTGTTCTTCAAGTTTAAGTGAACTACGATCCCCATTGTTAATCCCTTAACGGAAATTATTTGTAACTTTCGACAAGTAGAACAGTGAATGGAACAGGTAGACGATTGAAATCTTTGTATATATTGCTTCTATATACTATAAGAAACATATATGCAAAGCATCCAAACAGTGCAATTCGCCAATTTTTTGTTCTTCAAGTTTAAGTGAACAATGAGCCCCAATGGTTAATCCGTTATCGGAAATTATTTCTAACTTTCGACAAGTAGAACAATGAATGGAACAGTTAGACGGTTGAAATATTTGTATATATTGCTTCTATATAGTCTACGAAACATATATGCAAAGCATCCAAACAGTACAATTCGCCAATTTCTTGTTCTTCAAGTTTAAGTAAACTACGATCCCCATTGTTAATCCCTTAACGGAAATTATTTGTAACTTTCGACAAGTAGAACAATGAATGGAACAGGTAGACGGTTGAAATCTTTGTATATATTGCTTCTATATAGTCTAAGAAACATATATGCAAATCATCCAAACAGTGCAATTCGCCAATTTTTTGTTCTTCAAGTTTAAGTGAACAATGAGCCCCAATGGTTAATCCGTTATCGGAAATTATTTCTAACTTTCGACAAGTAGAACAATGAATGGAACAGTTAGACGGTTGAAATATTTGTATATATTGCTTCTATATAGTCTACGAAACATATATGCAAAGCATCCAAACAGTACAATTCGCCAATTATTTGATCTTCAAGTTTAAGTGAACTACGAGCCCCATTGTTAATCCCTTAACGGAAATTATTTGTAACTTTCGACAAGTAGAACAATGAATGGAACAGGTTGACGGTTGAAATCTTTGTATATATTGCTTCTATGTAGTCTAAGAAACATATATGCAAAGCATCCACACAGTACCATTCGCCAATTTTTTGTTCTTCAAGTTTAAGTGACCAATGAGCCCAAATGGTTAATCCGTTATCGGAAATTATTTGTAACTTTCGACAAGTAGAACAATGAATGGAAAAGATAGACGGTTGAAATCTTTGTATATATTGCTTCTATATAGTCTAAGAAACATATATGCAAAGCATCCAAACAGTACCATGCGCCAATTTTTTGTTCTTCAAGTTTAAGTGAACAATGAGCACCAATGGTTAATCCTTTATCGGAAATTATTTGTAATTTTCGACAAGTAGAACAATGAATGGAACAGTTAGACGGTTGAAATATTTGTATATATTGCTTCTATATAGTCTACGAAACATATATGCAAAGCATCCGAACAGTACAATTCGCCAATTTTTTGTTCTTTAAGTTTAAGTGAACTACGATCCCCATTGTTAATCCCTTAACGGAAATTATTTGTAACTTTCGACAAGTAGAACATTGAATGGAACAGGTAGACGGTTGAAATCTTTGTATATATTGCTTCTATATAGTCTAAGAAACATATATGCAAATCATCCAAACAGTACAATTCGCCAATTATTTGATCTTCAAGTTTAAGTGAACTACGAGCCCCATTGTTAATCCTTTAAAGGAAATTATTTGTAAATTTCGACAAGTAGAACAATGATTGGAACACGTAGACGGTTGAAATCTTTGTATATATTGCTTCCATATAGTCTCAGAAACATGTACGCAAAGCATCCAAACAGTACAATTCGCCAATTTTTTGTTCTTCAAGTTTAAGTGAACTACGATCCCCATTGTTAATCCCTTAACGGAAATTATTTGTAACTTTCGACAAGTAGAACAGTGAATGGAACAGGTAGATGGTTGAAATCTTTGTATATATTGCTTCTATATAGTCTAAGAAACATATATGCAAATCATCCAAACAGTACAATTCGCCAATTTTTTGTTCTTCAAGTTTAAGTGAACAATGAGCCCCAATGGTTAATCCTTTATCGGAAATTATTTGTAAATTTCGACAAGTAGAACAATGAATGGAACAGGTAGCCGGTTGAAATCTTTGTATATATTGCTTCTATGTAGTCTAAGAAACATATATGCAAAGCATCCAAACAGTACAATTCGCCAATTTTTTGTTCTTCAAGTTTAAGTGAACAATGAGCCCCAATGGTTAATCCGTTATCGGAAATTATTTGTAACATTCGACAAATAGAACAATGAATGGAACAGGTAGACGGTTGAAATCTTTGTATATATTGCTTTTATATAGTATAAGAAACATATATGCAAAGCATCCAAACAGTACAATTCACCAATTTTTTGTTCTTCAAGTTTAAGTGAACAATGAGCCCCAATGGTTAATCCGTTATCGGAAATTATTTGTAACTTTCGACAAGTAGAACAATGAATGGAACAGGTAGATGGTTGAAATCTTTGTATATATTGCTTCTATATAGTCTAAGAAACATATATGCAAAGCATCCAAATAGTACCATTGGCCAATTTTTTGTTCTTCAAGTTTAAGTGAACAATGAGCACCAATGGTTAATCCTTTATCGGAAATTATTTGTAATTTTCGACAAGTAGAACAATGAATGGAACAGTTAGACGGTTGAAATATTTGTATATATTGCTTCTATATAGTCTACGAAACATATATGCAAAGCATCCAAACAGTACAATTCGCCAATTTTTTGTTCTTTAAGTTTAAGTGAACTACGATCCCCATTGTTAATCCCTTAACGGAAATTATTTGTAACTTTCGACAAGTAGAACATTGAATGGAACAGGTAGACGATTGAAATCTTTGTATATATTGCTTCTATATAGTATAAGAAACATATATGCAAAGCATCCAAACAGTACAATTCGCCAATTTTTTGTTCTTCAAGTTTAAGTGAACAATGAGCCCCAATGGTTAATCCTTTATCGGAAATTATTTGTAATTTCGACAAGTAGAACAATGAATGGAACAGGTAGACTGTTGAAATCTTTGTATATATTGCTTCTATATAGTATAAGAAACATATATGCAAAGCATCCAAAAAGTACAATTCGCCAATTTTTTGTTCTTCAAGTTTAAATGAACAATGAGCCCCATTGTTAATCCTTTAAAGGAAATTATTTGTAACTTTCGACAAGTACAACAATGAATGGAACAGTTAGACGGTTGAAATATTTGTATATATTACTTCTATATAGTCTACGAAACATATATGCAAAGCATCCAAACAGTACAATTCGCCAATTTTTTGTACTTCAAGTTTAAGTGAACTACGAGCCACATTGTTAATCTTTTAACGGAAATTAATTGTAACTTTCGACAAGTAGAACAATGAATGGAACAGGTAGACGGTTGAAATCTTTGTATATATTGCTTCTATATAGTCTAAGAAACATATATGCAAAGCATCCAAACAGCAAAATTCGCCAATTTATTGTTCTTCAAGTTTAAGTGAACAACGAGCCCCATTGTTAATCCTTTAAAGGAAATTATTTGTAAATTTCGGCAAGTAGAACAATGAATGGAATAGGTAGACGGTTGAAATCATTGTATATATTGCTTCTATATAGTCTAAGAAACATATATGCAAATCATCCAAACAGTACAATTCGCCAATTTCTTGTTCTTCAAGTTTAAGTAAACTACGATCCCCATTGTTAATCCCTTAACGGAAATTATTTGTAACTTTCGACAAGTAGAACAATGAATGGAACAGGTAGACTGTTGAAATCATTGTATATATTGCTTCTATATAGTATAAGAAACATATATGCAAAGCATCCAAACAGTACCATTCGCCAATTTTTTGTTCTTCAAGTTTAAGTGAACTACGAGCCCCATTGATAATCCTTTAAAGGAAATTATTTGTAAATTTCGACAAGTAGAACAATGAATGGAACAGGTAGACTGTTGAAATCTTTGTATATATTGCTTCTATATAGTATAAGAAACATATATGCAAAGCATCCAAACAGTACAATTCGCCAATTATTTGATCTTCTAGTTTAAGTGATCAGCGAGCCCCATTGTTAAAACTTTAACGGAAATTATTTGTAACTTGCGACTAGTAGAACAATGAATGGAACAGGTAGACGGTTGAAATCATTATATATATTGCTTCTACATAGTCTAAGAAACATATTTGCAAAGCATCCAAACAGTACCATTCGCCAATTTTTTGTTCTTCAAGTTTATGTGAACTACGAGCCCCATTGTTAATCCTTTAACGGAAATTAATTATAACTTTCTACAAGTATAACAATGATTGAAACACGTAGACGGTTGAAATCCTTGTATATATTGCTTCCATATAGTCTAAGAAACATATATGCAAAGCATCCAAACAGTACCATTCTCCAATTTTTTGTTCTTCAAGTTTAAGTGAACAATGAGCCCCAATGGTTAATCCTTTATCGGAAATTATTTGTAACTTTCGACAAGTAGAACAATGAATGGAAAAGGTAGACGGTTGAAATCTGTGTATATATTGCTTCCATATAGTCTAAGAAACATGTACGCAAAGCATCCAAACAGTACCATTCGCCAATTTTTTGTTCTTCAAGTTTAAGTGACCAATGAGCCCCAATGGTTAATCCTTTATCGGAAATTATTTGTTACATTCGACAAGTAGTACAATGAATGGAAAAGGTAGACTGTTGAAATCTGTGTATATATTGATTCTATATAGTCTAAGAAACATATATGCAAAGCATCCAAACAGTACCATTCGCCAATTTTTTGTTCTTCAAGTTTAAGTGAACAATGAGCCCCATTGTTAATCCTTTATCGGAAATTATTTGTAACCTTCGACAAGTAGACCGATGAATGGAACAGGTAGACGGTTGAAATCCTTGTATATATTGCTTCCATATAGTCTAAGAAACATGTACGCAAAGCATCCAAACAGTACCATTCGCCAATTTTTTGTTCTTCAAGTTTAAGTGACCAATGAGCCCCAATGGTTAATCCTTTATCGGAAATTATTTGTAACTTTCTACAATTAGAACAATGAACAGAACAGGTAGACGGTTGAAATCTTTGTATATGCTGCTTCTATATAGTCTAAGAAACCTATATGCAATGCATCTAAACAGTAACATTCGCCAATTTTTTGATATTCAAGTTTAAGTGAACAACGAGCCCCATTGTTAATCCTTTAAAGGAAATTATTTGTAATTTTCGACAAGTAGAACAATGAATGGAACAGGTAGACGGTTGAATTCTTTGTATATATTGCTTCTATATAGTCTAAGAAACATATATGCAAAGCATCCAAACAGTACAATTCGCCAATTTATTGTTCTAGAAGTTTAAGTGTACAACGAGACCCATTGTTAATCCTTTAAAGGAAATTATTTGTAAATTTCGACAAGTAGAACAATGAATGGATCATGTACACGGTTGAAATCATTGTATATATTGCTTCTATATAGTCTACGAAACAAATATGCAAAGCATCCAAACAGTACAATTCGCCAATTTTTGGTTCTTCAAGTTTAAGTGAACTACGAGCCCCATTGTTAATCCTTTAACGGAAATTAATTGTAACTTTCTTCAAGTAGAACAATGAATGGGACAGGTAGACGGTTGAAATCTTTGTATATATTGCTTCTATATAATCTAAGAAACATATATGCAAAGCATCCAAACAGTAGCATTCGCCAATTTTTTGTTCTTCAAGTTTAAGTGAACAACGAGCCCCATTGATAATCATGAAACGGCAATTATTTGTAACTTTCTACAAGTAGAACAATGAATAGAACAGGTAGACGGTTGAAATCTTTCTATATATTGCTTCTAAATAGTCTAAGAAACATCTATGCAAAGCATCCAAACAGTACAATTCGCCAATTTTTTGTTCTTCAAGTTTAAGTAAACTACGATCCCCATTGTTAATCCCTTAACGGAAATTATTTGTAACTTTCGACAAGTAGAACAATGAATGGAACAGGTAGACGGTTGAAATCTGTGTATATATTGCTTCTATATAGTCTAAGAAACATATATGCAAAGCATCCAAACAGTACCATTCGCCAATTTTTTGTTCTTCAAGTTTAAGTGAACAATGAGCCCCATTGTTAATCCTTTATCGGAAATTATTTGTAACCTTCGACAAGTAGACCAATGAATGGAACAGGTAGACGGTTGAAATCCTTGTATATATTGCTTCCATATAGTCTAAGAAACATGTACGCAAAGCATCCAAACAGTACCATTCGCCAATTTTTTGTCCTTCAAGTTTAAGTGAACAATGAGCCCCATTGTTAATCCTTTATCGGAAATTATGTGTAAATTTCGACAAGTAGAACAATGATTGGAACACGTAGACGGTTGAAATCTTTGTATATATTGCTTCCATATAGTCTAAGAAACATGTACGCAAAGCATCCAAACAGTACCATTCGCCAATTTTTTGTTCTTCAAGTTTAAGTAAACTACGATCCCCATTGTTAATCCCTTAACGAAAATTATTTGTAACTTTCGACAAGTAGAACAATGAATGGAACAGGTAGACGGTTGAAATCATTGTATATATTGCTTCTATATAATCTAAGAGACACATATGCAAAGCATCCAAACAGTACAATCCACCAATTATTTCATCTTCATGTTTAAGTGAACTACGAGCCCCATTGTTAATCCTTTAAAGGAAATTATTTGTAAATTTCGACAAGTAGAACAATGAATGGATCATGTAGACGGTTGAAATCATTGTATATATTGCTTCTATATAGTCTACGAAACAAATATGCAAAGCATCCAAACAGTACAATTCGCCAATTTTTTGTACTTCAAGTTTAAGTGAACTACGAGCCCCATTGTTAATCCTTTAACGGAAATTAATTGTAACTTTCTACAAGTAGAACAATGAATAGAACAGGTAGACGGTTGAAATCTTTGTATATGATGCTTCTATATAGTCTAAGAAACTTATATGCAAAGCATCTAAACAGTAACAATCGCCAATTTTTTGATCTTCAAGTTTAAGTGAACAGCGAGCCCCATTGTTAATCCTTTAAAGGAAATTATTTGTAAATTTCGACAAGTAGAACAATGATAGGAACACGTAGACGGTTGAAATCCTTGTATATATTGCGTCTACATAGTCTAAGAAACATATATGCAAAGCATCCAAACAGTACAATTCGCCAATTTATTGTTCTTCAAGTTTAAGTGAACAACGAGCCCCATTGTTAATCCTTTGAAGGAAATTATTTGTAAATTTCGACAAGTTGAACAATGAATGGAACAGGTAGACGGTTGAAATCATTGTATATATTGCTTCTATATAATCTAAGAAACATATATGCAAAGCATCCAAACAGTACCATTCGCCAATTTTTTGTTCTTCAAGTTTAAGTGAACTACGAGCCCCATTGTTAATATTTAAAGGAAATTATTTGTAACTTTCGACAAGCAGAACAATGAATGGTACAGGTAGACGGTTGAAATCTTTGTATATATTGCTTCTATATATTCTAAGAAACATATATGCAAAGCATCCAAACCGTACCATTCGCCAATTTTTTGTTCTTCAAGTTTAAGTGAACTACGAGCCCCATTGTTAATCGTTTAAAGGAAATCATTTGTGATTTTCGACAAGCAGAACAATGAATGGGACAGGTAGACGGTTGAAATCTTTGTATATATTGCTTCTATATAATCTAAGGAACATATATGCAAAGCATCCAAACAGTACCATTCGCCAATTTTTTGTTCTTCAAGTTTAAGTGAACAACGAGCCCCATTGATAATCATGAAACGGCAATTATTTGTAACTTTCTACAAGTAGAACAATGAATAGAACAGGTAGACGGTTGAAATCTTTGTATATGTTGCTTCTATATAGTCTAAGAAACCTATATGCAAAGCATCTAAACAGTAACAATCGCCAATTTGTTGATCTTCAAGTTTAAGTGAACAGCGAGCCCCATTGATAATCATGAAATGGAAATTATTTGTAATTTTCGACAAGTAGAACAATGAATGGAACAGGTAGACGGTTGAAATCTTTGTATATATTGCTTCTATATAATCTAAGAAACATATATTCAAAGCATCCAAACAGTACCATTCGCCAATTTTTTGTTCTTCAAGTTTAAGTGAACAACGAGCCCCATTGATAATCATGAAACGGAAATTATTTGTAACTTTCTACAAGTAGAACAATTAATAGAACAGGTAGACGGTTGAAATCTTTGTATATGCTGCTTCTATATAGTCTAAGAAACCTATATGCAATGCATCTAAACAGTAACAATCGCCAATTTTTTGATATTCAAGTTTAAGTGAACAACGAGCCCCATTGTTAATCCTTTAAAGGAAATTATTTGTAATTTTCGACAAGCAGAACAATGAATGGTACAGGTTGACGGTTGAAATCTTTGTATATGTTGCTTCCATATAGTCTAAGAAACATGTACGCAAAGCATCCAAACAGTACCATTCGCCAATTTTTTGTTCTTCACGTTTAAGTGAACAATGAGCCCCAATGGTTAATCCTTTATAGGAAATTATTTGTAATTTTCGACAAGTAGAACAATGAATGGAACAGGTAGACGGTTGAAATCTTTGTATATATTGCTTCTATGTAGTCTAAGAAACATATATGCAAAGCATCCAAACAGCACCATTCGCCAATTTTTTGTTCTTCAAGTTTAAGTGAACAACGAGCCCCATTGATAATCATGAAACGGCAATTATTTGTAACTTTCTACAAGTAGAACAATGAATAGAACAGGTAGACGGTTGAAATCTTTGTATATGTTGCTTCTATATAGTCTAAGAAACCTATATGCAAAGCATCTAAACAGTAACAATCGCCAATTTTTTGATCTTCAAGTTTAAGTGAACAGCGAGCCCCATTGATAATCATGAAATGGAAATTATTTGTAATTTTCGACAAGTAGTACAATGAATGGAACAGGTAGACGGTTGAAATCTTTGTATATATTGCTTCTATATAATCTATCAAACATATATGCAAAGCATCTAAGCAGTAACATTCGCCAATTTTTTGATCTTCAAGTTTAAGTGAACAGCGAGCCCCATTGATAATCATTAAATGGAAATTATTTGTAACTTTCTACAAGTAGAACAATGAATAGTACAGGTAGACGGGAGAAATCTTTCTACATATTGCTTCTAAATAGTCTAAGAAACATATATGCAAAGCATCCAAACAGTACCATTCGCCAATTTTTTGTTCTTCAAGTTTAAGTGAACTACGAGCCCCATTGTTAATCCTTTAAAGGAACTTATTTGTAAATTTCGACAAGTAGAACAATGAATGGAACAGGTAGACTGTTGAAATCATTGTATATATTGGTTCTATATAGTGTAAGAAACATATATGCATAGCGTCCAAACAGTACAATTCGCCACTTTTTTACTCTTCAAGTTTAAGTAAACAATGAGCCCCAATGGTTAATCCTTTATCGGAAATTACTTGTAATTTTCGACAAGTAGAACAATGAATGGAACAGGTAGACGGTTGAAATCTTTGTATATATTGCTTCTATATAATCTAAGAAACATATATTCAAAGCATCCAAACAGTACCATTCGCCAATTTTTTGTTCTTCAAGTTTAAGTGAACAACGAGCCCCATTGATAATCATGAAACGGAAATTATTTGTAACTTTCTACAAGTAGAACAATGAATAGAACAGGTAGACGGTTGAAATCATTGTATATGCTGCTTCTATATAGTCTAAGAAACCTATATGCAATGCATCTAAACAGTAACAATCGCCAATTTTTTGATATTCAAGTTAAAGTGAACAACGAGCCCCATTGTTAATCCTTTAAAGGAAATTATTTGTAATTTTCGACAAGCAGAACAATGAATGGTACAGGTAGACGGTTGAAATCTTTGTATATGTTGCTTCCATATAGTCTAAGAAACATGTACGCAAAGCATCCAAACAGTACCATTCGCCAATTTTTTGTTCTTCACGTTTAAGTGAACAATGAGCCCCAATGGTTAATCCTTTATAGGAAATTATTTGTAATTTTCGACAAGTAGAACAATGAATGGAACAGGTAGACGGATGAAATCTTTGTATATATTGCTTCTATATAGTCTAAGAAACATATATGCAAAGCATCCAAACAGTACCATTCGCCAATTTTTTGGTCTTCAAGTTTAAGTGAACTACGAGCCCCATTGTTAATCCTTTAAAGGAAATTATTTGTAATTTTCGAAAAGCAGAACAATGAATGGGACAGGTAGACGGTTGAAATCTTTGTATATGTTGCTTCTATATAGTCTAAGAAACCTATATGCAAAGCATCTAAACAGTAACAATCGCCAATTTTTTGATCTTCAAGTTTAAGTGAACAGCGAGCCCCATTGATAATCATGAAATGGAAATTATTTGTAATTTTCGACAAGTAGTACAATGAATGGAACAGGTAGACGGTTGAAATCATTGTATATATTGGTTCTATATAGTGTAAGAAACATATATGCATAGCGTCCAAACAGTACAATTCGCCACTTTTTTACTCTTCAAGTTTAAGTAAACAATGAGCCCCAATGGTTAATCCTTTATCGGAAATTACTTGTAATTTTCGACAAGTAGAACAATGAATGGAACAGGTAGACGGTTGAAATCTTTGTATATATTGCTTCTATATAATCTAAGAAACATATATTCAAAGCATCTAAACAGTACCATTCGTCAATTTTTTGTTCTTCAAGTTTAAGTGAACAACGAGCCCCATTGATAATCATGAAACGGAAATTATTTGTAACTTTCTACAATTAGAACAATGAATAGAACAGGTAGACGGTTGAAATCTTTGTATATGCTGCTTCTATATAGTCTAAGAAACCTATATGCAATGCATCTAAACAGTAACAGTCGCCAATTTTTTGATATTCAAGTTTAAGTGAACAACGAGCCCCATTGTTAATCCTTTAAAGGAAATTATTTGTAATTTTCGACAAGCAGAACAACGAATGGTACAGGTAGACGGTTGAAATCTTTGTATATGTTGCTTCCATATAGTCTAAGAAACATGTACGCAAAGCATCCAAACAGTACCATTCGCCAATTTTTTGTTCTTCACGTTTAAGTGAACAATGAGCCCCAATGGTTAATCCTTTATAGGAAATTATTTGTAATTTTCGACAAGTAGAACAATGAATGGAACAGGTAGACGGTTGAAATCTTTGTATATATTGCTTCTATATAGTCTAAGAAACATATATGCAAAGCATCCAAACAGTACCATTCGCCAATTTTTTGTTCTTCAAGTTTAAGTGAACAATGAGACCCATTGTTAATCCTTTATCGGAAATTATTTGTAAATTTCGACAAGTAGAACAATGAATGGATCATGTACACGGTTGAAATCATTGTATATATTGCTTCTATATAGTCTACGAAACAAATATGCAAAGCATCCAAACAGTACCATTCGCCAATTTTTTGGTCTTCAAGTTTTAAGTGAACTACGAGCCCCACTGTTAATCCTTTAAAGGAAATTATTTGTAATTTTCGAAAAGCAGAACAATGAATGGGACAGGTAGACGGCTGAAATCTTTGTATATATTGCTTCTATATAATATAAGAAACATATATGCAAAGCATCCAAACAGTACCATTCGCCAATTTTTTGTTCTTCAAGTTTAAGTGAACAACGAGCCCCATTGATAATCATGAAACGGCAATTATTTGTAACTTTCTACAAGTAGAACAAAGAATAGAACAGGTAGACGGTTGAAATCTTTGTATATGTTGCTTCTATATAGTCTAAGAAACCTATATGCAAAGCATCTAAACAGTAACAATCGCCAATTTTTTGATCTTCAAGTTTAAGTGAACAGCGAGCCCCATTGATAATCATGAAATGGAAATTATTTGTAATTTTCGACAAGTAGTACAGTGAATGGAACAGGTAGACGGTTAAAATCATTGTATATATTGGTTCTATATAGTGTAAGAAACATATATGCATAGCGTCCAAACAGTACAATTCGCCAATTTTTTACTCTTCAAGTTTAAGTAAACAATGAGCCCCAATGGTTAATCCTTTATCGGAAATTACTTGTAATTTTCGACAAGTAGAACAATGAATGGAACAGGTAGACGGTTGAAATCTTTGTATATATTGCTTCTATATAATCTAAGAAACATATATTCAAAGCATCCAAACAGTACCATTCGCCAATTTTTTGTTCTTCAAGTTTAAGTGAACAACGAGCCCCATTGATAATCATGAAACGGAAATTATTTGTAACTTTCTACAATTAGAACAATGAATAGAACAGGTAGACGGTTGAAATCTTTGTATATGCTGCATCTATATAGTCTAAGAAACCTATATGCAATGCATCTAAACAGTAACAATCGCCAATTTTTTGATATTCAAGTTTAAGTGAACAACGAGCCCCATTGTTAATCCTTTAAAGGAAATTATTTGTAATTTTCGACAAGCAGAACAATGAATGGTACAGGTAGACGGTTGAAATCTTTGTATATGTTGCTTCCACATAGTCTAAGAAACATGTACGCAAAGCATCCAAACAGTACCATTCGCCAATTTTTTGTTCTTCACGTTTAAGTGAACAATGAGCCCCAATGGTTAATCCTTTATAGGAAATTATTTGTAATTTTCGACAAGTAGAACAATGAATGGAACAGGTAGACGGTTGAAATCTTTGTATATATTGCTTCTATATAGTCTAAGAAACATATATGCAAAGCATCCAAACAGTACCATTCGCCAATTTTTTGTTCATCAAGTTAAAGTGAACTACGAGCCCCATTGTTAATCCTTTAAAGGAAATTATTTGTAATTTTCGACAAGCAGAACAATGAATGGGACAGGTAGACGGTTGAAATCTTTGTATATATTGCTTCTATATAATCTAAGAAACATATATGCAAAGCATCCAAACAGTACCATTCGCCAATTTTTTGTTCTTCAAGTTTAAGTAAACTACGATCCCCATTGTTAATCCCTTAACGGAAATTATTTGTAAATTTCGACAAGTAGAACAATGATTGGAACACGTAGACGGTTGAAATCATTGTATATATTGCTTCTATATAGTCCAAGAAACATATATGCAAAGCGTCCAAACAGTACAATTCGCCAATTTTTTGCTCTTCAAGTTTAAGTGAACTACGAGCCCCATTGTTAATCCTTTAAAGGAAATTATTTGTAAATTTCGGCCAGTAGAACAATGAATGGAACAGGTAGACGGTTGAAATCTTTGTATATATTGCTTCTATATAATCTAAGAAACATATATGCAAAGCATCTAAACAGTAACAATCGCCAATTTTTTGATCTTCAAGTTTAAGTGAACAGCGAGCCCCATTGATAATCATTAAATGGAAATTATTTGTACCTTTCTACAAGTAGAACAATGAATAGTACTGGTAGACGGGTGAAATCTTTCTATATATTGCTTCTAAATAGTCTAAGAAACATATATGCAAAGCATCCAAACAGTACAATTAGCCAATTTTTTGTTCTTCAAGTTTATGTGAACTACGAGCCCCATTGTTAATACTTTAACGGAAATTAATTGTAATTTACTACAAGTAGAACAATGAATGGAACAGGTAGACGGAGGAAATCCTTCTATATATTGCTTCTATATAGTCTAAGAAACATATATGCAAAGCATCCAAACAGTACAATTCGCCAATTTTTTGCTCTTCAAGTTTAAGTGAACAACGAGCCCCATTGATAATCATGAAACGGAAATTATTTGTAACTTTCTACAAGTAGAACAATGAATAGAACAGGTAGACGGTTGAAATCTTTGTATATGTTGCTTCTATATAGTCTAAGAAACCTATATGCAAAGCATCTAAACAGTAACATTCGCCAATTTTTTGATCTTCAAGTTTAAGTGAACAGCGAGCCCCATTGTTAATCCTTTAAAGGAAATTATTTGTAAATTTCGACAATTAGAACAATGAATGGAACAGGTAGACGGTTGAAATCTTTGTATATATTGCTTCTATATAGTCTAAGAAACATATATGCAAAGCATCCAAACAGCACCATTCGCCAATTTTTTGTTCTTCAAGTTTAAGTGAACTACGAGCCCCATTGTTAATCCTTTAAAGGAAATTATTCGTAAATTTCGACAAGTAGAACAATGAATGGAACAGGTAGACTGTTGAAATCATTGTATATATTGCTTCTATATAGTCTAAGAAACATATATGCAAAGCATCCAAACAGTTCAATTCGCCAATTTTTTGTTCTTCAAGTTTAAGTAAACTACGATCCCCATTGTTAATCCCTTAACGGAAATTATTTGTAAATTTCGACAAGTAGAACAATGAATGGAACAGGTAGACGGTTGAAATCATTGTATATATTGCTTCTATATAATCTAAGAGACACATATGCAAAGCATCCAAACAGTACAATCCGCCAATTATTTCATCTTCATGTTTAAGTGAACTACGAGCCCCATTGTTAATCCTTTAAAGGAAATTATTTGTAAATTTCGACAAGTAGAACAATGAATGGATCATGTAGACGGTTGAAATCATTGTATATATTGCTTCTATATAGTCTACGAAACAAATATGCAAAGCATCCAAACAGTACAATTCGCCAATTTTTTGTACTTCAAGTTTAAGTGAACTACGAGCCCCATTGTTAATCCTTTAACGGAAATTAATTGTAACTTTCTACAAGTAGAACAATGAATAGAACAGGTAGACGGTTGAAATCTTTGTATATATTGCGTCTATATAGTCTAAGAAACATATATGCAAAGCATCCAAACAGTACAATTCGCCAATTTATTGTTCTTCAAGTTTAATTGAACAACGAGCCCCATTGTTAATCCTTTAAAGGAAATTATTTGTAAATTTCGACAAGTAGAACAATGATAGGAACACGTAGACGGTTGAAATCATTGTATATATTGCTTCTATATAATCTAAGAGACACATATGCAAAGCATCCAAACAGTACAATTCGCCAATTTTTTGTTCTTCAAGTTTAAGTGAACTACGAGCCCCATTGTTAATCCTTTAGCGGAAATTAATTGTAACTTTCTACAAGTAGAACAATGATAGGAACACGTAGACGGTTGAAATCATTGTATATATTGCTTCTATATAATCTAAGAGACACATATGCAAAGCATCCAAACAGTACAATTCGCCAATTATTTCATCTTCCTGTTTACGTGAACAATGAGCCCCAATGGTTAATCCTTTATCTGTAATTATTTGTAACTTTCGACAAGTAGAACAATGAATGGAACAGGTAGACGGTTGAAATCCTTGTATATATTGCGTCTATATAGTCTAAGAAACATATATGCAAAGCATCCAAACAGTACAATTCGCCAATTTATTGTTCTTCAAGTTTAAGTGAACTACGAGCCCCATTGTTAATCCTTTAAAGGAAATTATTCGTAAATTTCGACAAGTAGAACAATGAATGGAACAGGTAGACTGTTGAAATCATTGTATATATTGCTTCTATATAGTCTAAGAAACATATATGCAAAGCATCCAAACAGTTCAATTCGCCAATTTTTTGTTCTTCAAGTTTAAGTAAACTACGATCCCCATTGTTAATCCCTTAACGGAAATTATTTGTAAATTTCGACAAGTAGAACAATGAATGGAACAGGTAGACGGTTGAAATCATTGTATATATTGCTTCTATATAATCTAAGAGACACATATGCAAAGCATCCAAACAGTACAATCCGCCAATTATTTCATCTTCATGTTTAAGTGAACTACGAGCCCCATTGTTAATCCTTTAAAGGAAATTATTTGTAAATTTCGACAAGTAGAACAATGAATGGATCATGTAGACGGTTGAAATCATTGTATATATTGCTTCTATATAATCTAAGAAACATATATGCAAAGCATCCAAACAGTACCATTCGCCAATTTTTTGTTCTTCAAGTTTAAGTAAACTACGAGCCCCATTGTTAATCCTTTAAAGGAAATTATTTGTAAATTTCGGCCAGTAGAACAATGAATGGAACAGGTAGACGGTTGAAATCTTTGTATATATTGCTTCTATATAATCTAAGAAACATATATGCAAAGCATCTAAACAGTAACAATCGCCAATTTTTTGATCTTCAAGTTTAAGTGAACAGCGAGCCCCATTGATAATCATTAAATGGAAATTATTTGTACCTTTCTACAAGTAGAACAATGAATAGTACTGGTAGACGGGTGAAATCTTTCTATATATTGCTTCTAAATAGTCTAAGAAACATATATGCAAAGCATCCAAACAGTACAATTAGCCAATTTTTTGTTCTTCAAGTTTATGTGAACTACGAGCCCCATTGTTAATACTTTAACGGAAATTAATTGTAATTTACTACAAGTAGAACAATGAATGGAACAGGTAGACGGAGGAAATCCTTCTATATATTGCTTCTATATAGTCTAAGAAACATATATGCAAAGCATCCAAACAGTACAATTCGCCAATTTTTTGCTCTTCAAGTTTAAGTGAACAACGAGCCCCATTGATAATCATGAAACGGAAATTATTTGTAACTCTCTACAAGTAGAACAATGAATAGAACAGGTAGACGGTTGAAATCTTTGTATATGTTGCTTCTATATAGTCTAAGAAACCTATATGCAAAGCATCTAAACAGTAACATTCGCCAATTTTTTGATCTTCAAGTTTAAGTGAACAGCGAGCCCCATTGTTAATCCTTTAAAGGAAATTATTTGTAAATTTCGACAATTAGAACAATGAATGGAACAGGTAGACGGTTGAAATCTTTGTATATATTGCTTCTATATAGTCTAAGAAACATATATGCAAAGCATCCAAACAGCACCATTCGCCAATTTTTTGTTCTTCAAGTTTAAGTGAACTACGAGCCCCATTGTTAATCCTTTAAAGGAAATTATTCGTAAATTTCGACAAGTAGAACAATGAATGGAACAGGTAGACTGTTGAAATCATTGTATATATTGCTTCTATATAGTCTAAGAAACATATATGCAAAGCATCCAAACAGTTCAATTCGCCAATTTTTTGTTCTTCAAGTTTAAGTAAACTACGATCCCCATTGTTAATCCCTTAACGGAAATTATTTGTAAATTTCGACAAGTAGAACAATGAATGGAACAGGTAGACGGTTGAAATCATTGTATATATTGCTTCTATATAATCTAAGAGACACATATGCAAAGCATCCAAACAGTACAATCCGCCAATTATTTCATCTTCATGTTTAAGTGAACTACGAGCCCCATTGTTAATCCTTTAAAGGAAATTATTTGTAAATTTCGACAAGTAGAACAATGAATGGATCATGTAGACGGTTGAAATCATTGTATATATTGCTTCTATATAGTCTACGAAACAAATATGCAAAGCATCCAAACAGTACAATTCGCCAATTTTTTGTACTTCAAGTTTAAGTGAACTACGAGCCCCATTGTTAATCCTTTAACGGAAATTAATTGTAACTTTCTACAAGTAGAACAATGAATAGAACAGGTAGACGGTTGAAATCTTTGTATATATTGCGTCTATATAGTCTAAGAAACATATATGCAAAGCATCCAAACAGTACAATTCGCCAATTTATTGTTCTTCAAGTTTAATTGAACAACGAGCCCCATTGTTAATCCTTTAAAGGAAATTATTTGTAAATTTCGACAAGTAGAACAATGATAGGAACACGTAGACGGTTGAAATCATTGTATATATTGCTTCTATATAATCTAAGAGACACATATGCAAAGCATCCAAACAGTACAATTCGCCAATTTTTTGTTCTTCAAGTTTAAGTGAACTACGAGCCCCATTGTTAATCCTTTAGCGGAAATTAATTGTAACTTTCTACAAGTAGAACAATGATAGGAACACGTAGACGGTTGAAATCATTGTATATATTGCTTCTATATAATCTAAGAGACACATATGCAAAGCATCCAAACAGTACAATTCGCCAATTATTTCATCTTCCTGTTTACGTGAACAATGAGCCCCAATGGTTAATCCTTTATCTGTAATTATTTGTAACTTTCGACAAGTAGAACAATGAATGGAACAGGTAGACGGTTGAAATCCTTGTATATATTGCGTCTATATAGTCTAAGAAACATATATGCAAAGCATCCAAACAGTACAATTCGCCAATTTATTGTTCTTCAAGTTTAAGTGAACTACGAGCCCCATTGTTAATCCTTTAAAGGAAATTATTCGTAAATTTCGACAAGTAGAACAATGAATGGAACAGGTAGACTGTTGAAATCATTGTATATATTGCTTCTATATAGTCTAAGAAACATATATGCAAAGCATCCAAACAGTTCAATTCGCCAATTTTTTGTTCTTCAAGTTTAAGTAAACTACGATCCCCATTGTTAATCCCTTAACGGAAATTATTTGTAAATTTCGACAAGTAGAACAATGAATGGAACAGGTAGACGGTTGAAATCATTGTATATATTGCTTCTATATAATCTAAGAGACACATATGCAAAGCATCCAAACAGTACAATCCGCCAATTATTTCATCTTCATGTTTAAGTGAACTACGAGCCCCATTGTTAATCCTTTAAAGGAAATTATTTGTAAATTTCGACAAGTAGAACAATGAATGGATCATGTAGACGGTTGAAATCATTGTATATATTGCTTCTATATAGTCTACGAAACAAATATGCAAAGCATCCAAACAGTACAATTCGCCAATTTTTTGTACTTCAAGTTTAAGTGAACTACGAGCCCCATTGTTAATCCTTTAACGGAAATTAATTGTAACTTTCTACAAGTAGAACAATGAATAGAACAGGTAGACGGTTGAAATCTTTGTATATATTGCGTCTATATAGTCTAAGAAACATATATGCAAAGCATCCAAACAGTACAATTCGCCAATTTATTGTTCTTCAAGTTTAATTGAACAACGAGCCCCATTGTTAATCCTTTAAAGGAAATTATTTGTAAATTTCGACAAGTAGAACAATGATAGGAACACGTAGACGGTTGAAATCATTGTATATATTGCTTCTATATAATCTAAGAGACACATATGCAAAGCATCCAAACAGTACAATTCGCCAATTTTTTGTTCTTCAAGTTTAAGTGAACTACGAGCCCCATTGTTAATCCTTTAGCGGAAATTAATTGTAACTTTCTACAAGTAGAACAATGATAGGAACACGTAGACGGTTGAAATCATTGTATATATTGCTTCTATATAATCTAAGAGACACATATGCAAAGCATCCAAACAGTACAATTCGCCAATTATTTCATCTTCCTGTTTACGTGAACAATGAGCCCCAATGGTTAATCCTTTATCTGTAATTATTTGTAACTTTCGACAAGTAGAACAATGAATGGAACAGGTAGACGGTTGAAATCCTTGTATATATTGCGTCTATATAGTCTAAGAAACATATATGCAAAGCATCCAAACAGTACAATTCGCCAATTTATTGTTCTTCAAGTTTAAGTGAACAACGAGCCCCATTGTTAATCCTTTAAAGGAAATTATTTGTAAATTTCGACAAGTAGAACAATGAATGGAACAGGTAGACGGTTGAAATCTTTGTATATATTGCTTCTATATAATCTAAGAAACATATATGCAAAGCATCCAAACAGTACCATTCGCCAATTTTTTGTTCTTCAAGTTTAAGTGAACTACGAGCCCCATTGTTAATATTTAAAGGAAATTATTTGTAACTTTCGACAAGCAGAACAATGAATGGTACAGGTAGACGGTTGAAATCTTTGTATATATTGCTTCTATATAATCTAGGAAACATATATGCAAAGCATCCAAACAGTACCATTCGCCAATTTTTTGTTCTTCAAGTTTAAGTGAACAACGAGCCCCATTGATAATCATGAAACGGAAATTATTTGTAACTTTCTACAAGTAGAACAATGAATAGAACAGGTAGACGGTTGAAATCTTTGTATATGTTGCTTCTATATAGTCTAAGAAACCTATATGCAATGCATCTAAACAGTAACAATCGCCAATTTTTTGATATTCAAGTTTAAGTGAACAGCGAGCCCCATTGATAATCATGAAATGGAAATTATTTGTAACTTTCTACAAGTAGAACAATGAATAGTACAGGTAGACGGGAGAAATCTTTCTACATATTGCTTCTAAATAGTCTAAGAAACATATATGCAAAGCATCCAAACAGTACCATTCGCCAATTTTTTGTTCTTCAAGTTTAAGTGAACTACGAGCCCCATTGTTAATCCTTTAAATGAAATTATTTGTAAATTTCGACAAGTAGAACAATGAATGGAACAGGTAGACTGTTGAAATCATTGTATATATTGGTTCTATATAGTGTAAGAAACATATATGCATAGCGTCCAAACAGTACAATTCGCCAATTTTTTGTTCTTCACGTTTAAGTGAACAATGAGCCCCAATGGTTAATCCTTTATAGGAAATTATTTGTAATTTTCGACAAGTAGAACAATGAATGGAACAGGTAGACTGTTGAAATCTTTGTATATATTGCTTCTATGTAGTCTAAGAAACATATATGCAAAGCATCCAAACAGTACCATTCGCTAATTTTTTGTTCTTCAAGTTTAAGTGAACAACGAGCCCCATTGATAATCATGAAACGGCAATTATTTGTAACTTTCTACAAGTAGAACAATGAATAGAACAGGTAGACGGTTGAAATCTTTGTATATGTTGCTTCTATATAGTCTATGAAACCTATATGCAAAGCATCTAAACAGTAACAATCGCCAATTTTTTGATCTTCAAGTTTAAGTGAACAGCGAGCCCCATTGATAATCATGAAATGGAAATTATTTGTAATTTTCGACAAGTAGTACAATGAATGGAACAGGTAGACGGTTGAAATCTTTGTATATATTGCTTCTATATAATCTAACAAACATATATGCAAAGCATCTAAGCAGTAACATACGCCAATTTTTTGATCTTCAAGTTTAAGTGAACAGCGAGCCCCATTGATAATCATTAAATGGAAATTATTTGTAACTTTCTACAAGTAGAACAATGAATAGTACTGGTAGACGGGTGAAATCTTTCTATATATTGCTTCTAAATAGTCTAAGAAACATATATGCAAAGCATCCAAACAGTACAATTAGCCAATTTTTTGTTCTTCAAGTTTAAGTGAACTACGAGCCCCATTGTTAATCCTTTAAAGGAAATTATTTGTAAATTTCGACAAGTAGAACAATCATTGGAACACGTAGACGGTTGAAATCATTGTATATATTGCTTCTATATAGTCCAAGAAACATATATGCAAAGCGTCCAAACAGTACAATTCGCCAATTTTTTGCTCTTCAAGTTTAAGTGAACTACGAGCCCCATTGTTAATCCTTTAAAGGAAATTATTTGTAAATTTCGGCCAGTAGAACAATGAATGGAACAGGTAGACGGTTGAAATCTTTGTATATATTGCTTCTATATAATCTAAGAAACATATATGCTAAGCATCTAAACAGTAACAATCGCCAATTTTTTGATCTTCAAGTTTAAGTGAACAGCGAGCCCCATTGATAATCATTAAATGGAAATTATTTGTACCTTTCTACAAGTAGAACAATGAATAGTACTGGTAGACGGGTGAAATCTTTCTATATATTGCTTCTAAATAGTCTAAGAAACATATATGCAAAGCATCCAAACAGTACAATTAGCCAATTTTTTGTTCTTCAAGTTTATGTGAACTACGAGCCCCATTGTTAATACTTTAACGGAAATTAATTGTAATTTACTACAAGTAGAACAATGAATGGAACAGGTAGACGGAGGAAATCCTTCTATATATTGCTTCTATATAGTCTAAGAAACATATATGCAAAGCATCCAAACAGTACAATTCGCCAATTTTTTGCTCTTCAAGTTTAAGTGAACTACGAGCCCCATTGTTAATCCTTTAAAGGAAATTATTTGTAAATTTCGACAAGTAGAACAATGAATGGAACAGGTAGACTGTTGAAATCATTGTATATATTGGTTCTATATAGTGTAAGAAACATATATGCATAGCGTCCAAACAGTACAATTCGCCAATTTTTTACTCTTCAAGTTTAAGTAAACAATGAGCCCCAATGGTTAATCCTTTATCGGAAATTACTTGTAATTTTCGACAAGTAGAACAATGAATGGAACAGGTAGACGGTTGAAATCTTTGTATATATTGCTTCTATATAATCTAAGAAACATATATTCAAAGCATCCAAACAGTACCATTCGCCAATTTTTTGTTCTTCAAGTTTAAGTGAACAACGAGCCCCATTGATAATCATGAAACGGAAATTATTTGTAACTTTCTACAAGTAGAACAATGAATAGAACAGGTAGACGGTTGAAATCTTTGTATATGCTGCTTCTATATAGTCTAAGAAACCTATATGCAATGCATCTAAACAGTAACAATCGCCAATTTTTTGATATTCAAGTTAAGTGAACAACGAGCCCCATTGTTAATCCTTTAAAGGAAATTATTTGTAATTTTCGACAAGCAGAACAATGAATGGTACAGGTAGACGGTTGAAATCTTTGTATATGTTGCTTCCATATAGTCTAAGAAACATGTACGCAAAGCATCCAAACAGTACCATTCGCCAATTTTTTGTTCTTCACGTTTAAGTGAACAATGAGCCCCAATGGTTAATCCTTTATAGGAAATTATTTGTAATTTTCGACAAGTAGAACAATGAATGGAACAGGTAGACGGTTGAAATCTTTGTATATATTGCTTCTATTTAGTCTAAGAAACATATATGCAAAGCATCCAAACAGTACCATTCGCCAAATTTTTGGTCTTCAAGTTTAAGTGAACTACGAGCCCCATTGTTAATCCTTTAAAGGAAATTATTTGTAATTTTCGAAAAGCAGAACAATGAATGGGACAGGTAGACGGCTGAAATCTTTGTATATATTGCTTCTATATAATATAAGAAACATATATGCAAAGCATCCAAACAGTACCATTCGCCAATTTTTTGTTCTTCAAGTTTAAGTGAACAACGAGCCCCATTGATAATCATGAAACGGCAATTATTTGTAACTTTCTACAAGTAGAACAAAGAATAGAACAGGTAGACGGTTGAAATCTTTGTATATGTTGCTTCTATATAGTCTAAGAAACCTATATGCAAAGCATCTAAACAGTAACAATCGCCAATTTTTTGATCTTCAAGTTTAAGTGAACAGCGAGCCCCATTGATAATCATGAAATGGAAATTATTTGTAATTTTCGACAAGTAGTACAATGAATGGAACAGGTAGACGGTTGAAATCATTGTATATATTGGTTCTATATAGTGTAAGAAACATATATGCATAGCGTCCAAACAGTACAATTCGCCAATTTTTTACTCTTCAAGTTTAAGTAAACAATGGGCCCCAATGGTTAATCCTTTATAGGAAATTACTTGTAATTTTCGACAAGTAGAACAATGAATGGAACAGGTAGACTGTTGAAATCTTTGTATATATTGCTTCTATGTAGTCTAAGAAACATATATGCAAAGCATCCAAACAGTACCATTCGCTAATTTTTTGTTCTTCAAGTTTAAGTGAACAACGAGCCCCATTGATAATCATGAAACGGAAATTATTTGTAACTTTCTACAAGTAGAACAATGAATAGAACAGGTAGACGGTTGAAATCTTTGTATATGTTGCTTCTATATAGTCTATGAAACCTATATGCAAAGCATCTAAACAGTAACAATCGCCAATTTTTTGATCTTCAAGTTTAAGTGAACAGCGAGCCCCATTGTTAATCCTTTAAAGGAAATTATTTGTAAATTTCGACAATTAGAACAATGAATGGAACAGGTAGACGGTTGAAATCTTTGTATATATTGCTTCTATATAGTCTAAGAAACATATATGCAAAGCATCCAAACAGCACCATTCGCCAATTTTTTGTTCTTCAAGTTTAAGTGAACTACGAGCCCCATTGTTAATCCTTTAAAGGAAATTATTCGTAAATTTCGACAAGTAGAACAATGAATGGAACAGGTAGACTGTTGAAATCATTGTATATATTGCTTCTATATAGTCTAAGAAACATATATGCAAAGCATCCAAACAGTTCAATTCGCCAATTTTTTGTTCTTCAAGTTTAAGTAAACTACGATCCCCATTGTTAATCCCTTAACGGAAATTATTTGTAAATTTCGACAAGTAGAACAATGAATGGAACAGGTAGACGGTTGAAATCATTGTATATATTGCTTCTATATAATCTAAGAGACACATATGCAAAGCATCCAAACAGTACAATCCGCCAATTATTTCATCTTCATGTTTAAGTGAACTACGAGCCCCATTGTTAATCCTTTAAAGGAAATTATTTGTAAATTTCGACAAGTAGAACAATGAATGGATCATGTAGACGGTTGAAATCATTGTATATATTGCTTCTATATAGTCTACGAAACAAATATGCAAAGCATCCAAACAGTACAATTCGCCAATTTTTTGTACTTCAAGTTTAAGTGAACTACGAGCCCCATTGTTAATCCTTTAACGGAAATTAATTGTAACTTTCTACAAGTAGAACAATGAATAGAACAGGTAGACGGTTGAAATCTTTGTATATATTGCGTCTATATAGTCTAAGAAACATATATGCAAAGCATCCAAACAGTACAATTCGCCAATTTATTGTTCTTCAAGTTTAATTGAACAACGAGCCCCATTGTTAATCCTTTAAAGGAAATTATTTGTAAATTTCGACAAGTAGAACAATGATAGGAACACGTAGACGGTTGAAATCATTGTATATATTGCTTCTATATAATCTAAGAGACACATATGCAAAGCATCCAAACAGTACAATTCGCCAATTTTTTGTTCTTCAAGTTTAAGTGAACTACGAGCCCCATTGTTAATCCTTTAGCGGAAATTAATTGTAACTTTCTACAAGTAGAACAATGATAGGAACACGTAGACGGTTGAAATCATTGTATATATTGCTTCTATATAATCTAAGAGACACATATGCAAAGCATCCAAACAGTAAAATTCGCCAATTATTTCATCTTCCTGTTTACGTGAACAATGAGCCCCAATGGTTAATCCTTTATCTGTAATTATTTGTAACTTTCGACAAGTAGAACAATGAATGGAACAGGTAGACGGTTGAAATCTTTGTATATATTGCTTCTATATAATCTAAGAAACATATATGCTAAGCATCTAAACAGTAACAATCGCCAATTTTTTGATCTTCAAGTTTAAGTGAACAGCGAGCCCCATTGATAATCATTAAATGGAAATTATTTGTACCTTTCTACAAGTAGAACAATGAATAGTACTGGTAGACGGGTGAAATCTTTCTATATATTGCTTCTAAATAGTCTAAGAAACATATATGCAAAGCATCCAAACAGTACAATTAGCCAATTTTTTGTTCTTCAAGTTTATGTGAACTACGAGCCCCATTGTTAATACTTTAACGGAAATTAATTGTAATTTACTACAAGTAGAACAATGAATGGAACAGGTAGACGGAGGAAATCCTTCTATATATTGCTTCTATATAGTCTAAGAAACATATATGCAAAGCATCCAAACAGTACAATTCGCCAATTTTTTGCTCTTCAAGTTTAAGTGAACTACGAGCCCCATTGTTAATCCTTTAAAGGAAATTATTTGTAAATTTCGACAAGTAGAACAATGAATGGAACAGGTAGACTGTTGAAATCATTGTATATATTGGTTCTATATAGTGTAAGAAACATATATGCATAGCGTCCAAACAGTACAATTCGCCAATTTTTTACTCTTCAAGTTTAAGTAAACAATGAGCCCCAATGGTTAATCCTTTATCGGAAATTACTTGTAATTTTCGACAAGTAGAACAATGAATGGAACAGGTAGACGGTTGAAATCTTTGTATATATTGCTTCTATATAATCTAAGAAACATATATTCAAAGCATCCAAACAGTACCATTCGCCAATTTTTTGTTCTTCAAGTTTAAGTGAACAACGAGCCCCATTGATAATCATGAAACGGAAATTATTTGTAACTTTCTACAAGTAGAACAATGAATAGAACAGGTAGACGGTTGAAATCTTTGTATATGCTGCTTCTATATAGTCTAAGAAACCTATATGCAATGCATCTAAACAGTAACAATCGCCAATTTTTTGATATTCAAGTTAAGTGAACAACGAGCCCCATTGTTAATCCTTTAAAGGAAATTATTTGTAATTTTCGACAAGCAGAACAATGAATGGTACAGGTAGACGGTTGAAATCTTTGTATATGTTGCTTCCATATAGTCTAAGAAACATGTACGCAAAGCATCCAAACAGTACCATTCGCCAATTTTTTGTTCTTCACGTTTAAGTGAACAATGAGCCCCAATGGTTAATCCTTTATAGGAAATTATTTGTAATTTTCGACAAGTAGAACAATGAATGGAACAGGTAGACGGTTGAAATCTTTGTATATATTGCTTCTATATAGTCTAAGAAACATATATGCAAAGCATCCAAACAGTACCATTCGCCAAATTTTTGGTCTTCAAGTTTAAGTGAACTACGAGCCCCATTGTTAATCCTTTAAAGGAAATTATTTGTAATTTTCGAAAAGCAGAACAATGAATGGGACAGGTAGACGGCTGAAATCTTTGTATATATTGCTTCTATATAATATAAGAAACATATATGCAAAGCATCCAAACAGTACCATTCGCCAATTTTTTGTTCTTCAAGTTTAAGTGAACAACGAGCCCCATTGATAATCATGAAACGGCAATTATTTGTAACTTTCTACAAGTAGAACAAAGAATAGAACAGGTAGACGGTTGAAATCTTTGTATATGTTGCTTCTATATAGTCTAAGAAACCTATATGCAAAGCATCTAAACAGTAACAATCGCCAATTTTTTGATCTTCAAGTTTAAGTGAACAGCGAGCCCCATTGATAATCATGAAATGGAAATTATTTGTAATTTTCGACAAGTAGTACAATGAATGGAACAGGTAGACGGTTGAAATCATTGTATATATTGGTTCTATATAGTGTAAGAAACATATATGCATAGCGTCCAAACAGTACAATTCGCCAATTTTTTACTCTTCAAGTTTAAGTAAACAATGAGCCCCAATGGTTAATCCTTTATCGGAAATTACTTGTAATTTTCGACAAGTAGAACAATGAATGGAACAGGTAGACGGTTGAAATCTTTGTATATATTGCTTCTATATAATCTAAGAAACATATATTCAAAGCATCCAAACAGTACCATTCGCCAATTTTTTGTTCTTCAAGTTTAAGTGAACAACGAGCCCCATTGATAATCATGAAACGGAAATTATTTGTAACTTTCTACAATTAGAACAATGAATAGAACAGGTAGACGGTTGAAATCATTGTATATATTGCTTCTATATAATCTAAGAGACACATATGCAAAGCATCCAAACAGTACAATCCGCCAATTATTTCATCTTCATGTTTAAGTGAACTACGAGCCCCATTGTTAATCCTTTAAAGGAAATTATTTGTAAATTTCGACAAGTAGAACAATGAATGGATCATGTAGACGGTTGAAATCATTGTATATATTGCTTCTATATAGTCTACGAAACAAATATGCAAAGCATCCAAACAGTACCATTCGCGAATTTATTGTTCTTCAAGGTTAAGTGAACAACGAGCCCCATTGATAATCATGAAAGGGAAATTATTTCTAAATTTCGACAAGTAGAACAATGAATGGAACAGGTAGACGGGTGAAATCCTTCTATATATTGCTTCTATATAGTCTAAGAAACCTATATGCAAAGCATCTAAACAGTAACAATCGCCAATTTTTTGATCTTCAAGTTTAAGTGAACAGCGAGCCCCATTGATAATCATGAAATGGAAATTATTTGTAATTTTCGACAAGTAGTACAATGAATGGAACAGGTAGACGGTTGAAATCATTGTATATATTGGTTCTATATAGTGTAAGAAACATATATGCATAGCGTCCAAACAGTACAATTCGCCAATTTTTTACTCTTCAAGTTTAAGTAAACAATGAGCCCCAATGGTTAATCCTTTATCGGAAATTACTTGTAATTTTCGACAAGTAGAACAATGAATGGAACAGGTAGACGGTTGAAATCTTTGTATATATTGCTTCTATATAATCTAAGAAACATATATTCAAAGCATCCAAACAGTACCATTCGCCAATTTTTTGTTCTTCAAGTTTAAGTGAACAACGAGCCCCATTGATAATCATGAAACGGAAATTATTTGTAACTTTCTACAATTAGAACAATGAATAGAACAGGTAGACGGTTGAAATCTTTGTATATGCTGCATCTATATAGTCTAAGAAACCTATATGCAATGCATCTAAACAGTAACAATCGCCAATTTTTTGATATTCAAGTTTAAGTGAACAACGAGCCCCATTGTTAATCCTTTAAAGGAAATTATTTGTAATTTTCGACAAGCAGAACAATGAATGGGACAGGTAGACGGTTGAAATCTTTGTATATATTGCTTCTATATAATCTAAGAAACATATATGCAAAGCATCCAAACAGTACCATTCGCCAATTTTTTGTTCTTCAAGTTTAAGTAAACTACGATCCCCATTGTTAATCCCTTAACGGAAATTATTTGTAACTTTCGACAAGTAGAACAATGAATGGAACAGGTAGACGGTTGAAATCATTGTATATATTGCTTCTATATAATCTAAGAGACACATATGCAAAGCATCCAAACAGTACAATCCGCCAATTATTTCATCTTCATGTTTAAGTGAACTACGAGCCCCATTGTTAATCCTTTAAAGGAAATTATTTGTAAATTTCGACAAGTAGAACAATGAATGGATCATGTAGACGGTTGAAATCATTGTTTATATTGCTTCTATATAGTCTACGAAACAAATATGCAAAGCATCCAAACAGTACAATTCGCCAATTTTTTGTACTTCAAGTTTAAGTGAACTACGAGCCCCATTGTTAATCCTTTAACGGAAATTAATTGTAACTTTCTACAAGTAGAACAATGAATAGAACAGGTAGACGGTTGAAATCTTTGTATATGATGCTTCTATATAGTCTAAGAAACTTATGTGCAAAGCATCTAAACAGTAACAATCGCCAATTTTTTGATCTTCAAGTTTAAGTGAACAACGAGCCCCATTGATAATCATGAAACGGCAATTATTTGTAACTTTCTACAAGTAGAACAATGAATAGAACAGGTAGACGGTTGAAATCTTTGTATATGTTGCTTCTATATAGTCTATGAAACCTATATGCAAAGCATCTAAACAGTAACAATCGCCAATTTTTTGATCTTCAAGTTTAAGTGAACAGCGAGCCCCATTGATAATCATGAAATGGAAATTATTTGTAATTTTCGACAAGTAGTACAATGAATGGAACAGGTAGACGGTTGAAATCTTTGTATATATTGCTTCTATATAATCTAACAAACATATATGCAAAGCATCTAAGCAGTAACATACGCCAATTTTTTGATCTTCAAGTTTAAGTGAACAGCGAGCCCCATTGATAATCATTAAATGGAAATTATTTGTAACTTTCTACAAGTAGAACAATGAATAGTACTGGTAGACGGGTGAAATCTTTCTATATATTGCTTCTAAATAGTCTAAGAAACATATATGCAAAGCATCCAAACAGTACAATTAGCCAATTTTTTGTTCTTCAAGTTTAAGTGAACTACGAGCCCCATTGTTAATCCTTTAAAGGAAATTATTTGTAAATTTCGACAAGTAGAACAATCATTGGAACACGTAGACGGTTGAAATCATTGTATATATTGCTTCTATATAGTCCAAGAAACATATATGCAAAGCGTCCAAACAGTACAATTCGCCAATTTTTTGCTCTTCAAGTTTAAGTGAACTACGAGCCCCATTGTTAATCCTTTAAAGGAAATTATTTGTAAATTTCGGCCAGTAGAACAATGAATGGAACAGGTAGACGGTTGAAATCTTTGTATATATTGCTTCTATATAATCTAAGAAACATATATGCTAAGCATCTAAACAGTAACAATCGCCAATTTTTTGATCTTCAAGTTTAAGTGAACAGCGAGCCCCATTGATAATCATTAAATGGAAATTATTTGTACCTTTCTACAAGTAGAACAATGAATAGTACTGGTAGACGGGTGAAATCTTTCTATATATTGCTTCTAAATAGTCTAAGAAACATATATGCAAAGCATCCAAACAGTACAATTAGCCAATTTTTTGTTCTTCAAGTTTATGTGAACTACGAGCCCCATTGTTAATACTTTAACGGAAATTAATTGTAATTTACTACAAGTAGAACAATGAATGGAACAGGTAGACGGAGGAAATCCTTCTATATATTGCTTCTATATAGTCTAAGAAACATATATGCAAAGCATCCAAACAGTACAATTCGCCAATTTTTTGCTCTTCAAGTTTAAGTGAACTACGAGCCCCATTGTTAATCCTTTAAAGGAAATTATTTGTAAATTTCGACAAGTAGAACAATGAATGGAACAGGTAGACTGTTGAAATCATTGTATATATTGGTTCTATATAGTGTAAGAAACATATATGCATAGCGTCCAAACAGTACAATTCGCCAATTTTTTACTCTTCAAGTTTAAGTAAACAATGAGCCCCAATGGTTAATCCTTTATCGGAAATTACTTGTAATTTTCGACAAGTAGAACAATGAATGGAACAGGTAGACGGTTGAAATCTTTGTATATATTGCTTCTATATAATCTAAGAAACATATATTCAAAGCATCCAAACAGTACCATTCGCCAATTTTTTGTTCTTCAAGTTTAAGTGAACAACGAGCCCCATTGATAATCATGAAACGGAAATTATTTGTAACTTTCTACAAGTAGAACAATGAATAGAACAGGTAGACGGTTGAAATCTTTGTATATGCTGCTTCTATATAGTCTAAGAAACCTATATGCAATGCATCTAAACAGTAACAATCGCCAATTTTTTGATATTCAAGTTAAGTGAACAACGAGCCCCATTGTTAATCCTTTAAAGGAAATTATTTGTAATTTTCGACAAGCAGAACAATGAATGGTACAGGTAGACGGTTGAAATCTTTGTATATGTTGCTTCCATATAGTCTAAGAAACATGTACGCAAAGCATCCAAACAGTACCATTCGCCAATTTTTTGTTCTTCACGTTTAAGTGAACAATGAGCCCCAATGGTTAATCCTTTATAGGAAATTATTTGTAATTTTCGACAAGTAGAACAATGAATGGAACAGGTAGACGGTTGAAATCTTTGTATATATTGCTTCTATATAGTCTAAGAAACATATATGCAAAGCATCCAAACAGTACCATTCGCCAAATTTTTGGTCTTCAAGTTTAAGTGAACTACGAGCCCCATTGTTAATCCTTTAAAGGAAATTATTTGTAATTTTCGAAAAGCAGAACAATGAATGGGACAGGTAGACGGCTGAAATCTTTGTATATATTGCTTCTATATAATATAAGAAACATATATGCAAAGCATCCAAACAGTACCATTCGCCAATTTTTTGTTCTTCAAGTTTAAGTGAACAACGAGCCCCATTGATAATCATGAAACGGCAATTATTTGTAACTTTCTACAAGTAGAACAAAGAATAGAACAGGTAGACGGTTGAAATCTTTGTATATGTTGCTTCTATATAGTCTAAGAAACCTATATGCAAAGCATCTAAACAGTAACAATCGCCAATTTTTTGATCTTCAAGTTTAAGTGAACAGCGAGCCCCATTGATAATCATGAAATGGAAATTATTTGTAATTTTCGACAAGTAGTACAATGAATGGAACAGGTAGACGGTTGAAATCATTGTATATATTGGTTCTATATAGTGTAAGAAACATATATGCATAGCGTCCAAACAGTACAATTCGCCAATTTTTTACTCTTCAAGTTTAAGTAAACAATGAGCCCCAATGGTTAATCCTTTATCGGAAATTACTTGTAATTTTCGACAAGTAGAACAATGAATGGAACAGGTAGACGGTTGAAATCTTTGTATATATTGCTTCTATATAATCTAAGAAACATATATTCAAAGCATCCAAACAGTACCATTCGCCAATTTTTTGTTCTTCAAGTTTAAGTGAACAACGAGCCCCATTGATAATCATGAAACGGAAATTATTTGTAACTTTCTACAATTAGAACAATGAATAGAACAGGTAGACGGTTGAAATCATTGTATATATTGCTTCTATATAATCTAAGAGACACATATGCAAAGCATCCAAACAGTACAATCCGCCAATTATTTCATCTTCATGTTTAAGTGAACTACGAGCCCCATTGTTAATCCTTTAAAGGAAATTATTTGTAAATTTCGACAAGTAGAACAATGAATGGATCATGTAGACGGTTGAAATCATTGTATATATTGCTTCTATATAGTCTACGAAACAAATATGCAAAGCATCCAAACAGTACCATTCGCGAATTTATTGTTCTTCAAGGTTAAGTGAACAACGAGCCCCATTGATAATCATGAAAGGGAAATTATTTCTAAATTTCGACAAGTAGAACAATGAATGGAACAGGTAGACGGGTGAAATCCTTCTATATATTGCTTCTATATAGTCTAAGAAACCTATATGCAAAGCATCTAAACAGTAACAATCGCCAATTTTTTGATCTTCAAGTTTAAGTGAACAGCGAGCCCCATTGATAATCATGAAATGGAAATTATTTGTAATTTTCGACAAGTAGTACAATGAATGGAACAGGTAGACGGTTGAAATCATTGTATATATTGGTTCTATATAGTGTAAGAAACATATATGCATAGCGTCCAAACAGTACAATTCGCCAATTTTTTACTCTTCAAGTTTAAGTAAACAATGAGCCCCAATGGTTAATCCTTTATCGGAAATTACTTGTAATTTTCGACAAGTAGAACAATGAATGGAACAGGTAGACGGTTGAAATCTTTGTATATATTGCTTCTATATAATCTAAGAAACATATATTCAAAGCATCCAAACAGTACCATTCGCCAATTTTTTGTTCTTCAAGTTTAAGTGAACAACGAGCCCCATTGATAATCATGAAACGGAAATTATTTGTAACTTTCTACAATTAGAACAATGAATAGAACAGGTAGACGGTTGAAATCTTTGTATATGCTGCATCTATATAGTCTAAGAAACCTATATGCAATGCATCTAAACAGTAACAATCGCCAATTTTTTGATATTCAAGTTTAAGTGAACAACGAGCCCCATTGTTAATCCTTTAAAGGAAATTATTTGTAATTTTCGACAAGCAGAACAATGAATGGGACAGGTAGACGGTTGAAATCTTTGTATATATTGCTTCTATATAATCTAAGAAACATATATGCAAAGCATCCAAACAGTACCATTCGCCAATTTTTTGTTCTTCAAGTTTAAGTAAACTACGATCCCCATTGTTAATCCCTTAACGGAAATTATTTGTAACTTTCGACAAGTAGAACAATGAATGGAACAGGTAGACGGTTGAAATCATTGTATATATTGCTTCTATATAATCTAAGAGACACATATGCAAAGCATCCAAACAGTACAATCCGCCAATTATTTCATCTTCATGTTTAAGTGAACTACGAGCCCCATTGTTAATCCTTTAAAGGAAATTATTTGTAAATTTCGACAAGTAGAACAATGAATGGATCATGTAGACGGTTGAAATCATTGTATATATTGCTTCTATATAGTCTACGAAACAAATATGCAAAGCATCCAAACAGTACAATTCGCCAATTTTTTGTACTTCAAGTTTAAGTGAACTACGAGCCCCATTGTTAATCCTTTAACGGAAATTAATTGTAACTTTCTACAAGTAGAACAATGAATAGAACAGGTAGACGGTTGAAATCTTTGTATATGATGCTTCTATATAGTCTAAGAAACTTATGTGCAAAGCATCTAAACAGTAACAATCGCCAATTTTTTGATCTTCAAGTTTAAGTGAACAGCGAGCCCCATTGTTAATCCTTTAAAGGAAATTATTGTAAATTTCGACAGGTAGAACAATGATAGGAACACGTAGACGGTTGAAATCATTGTATATATTGCTTCTATATAATCTAAGAGACACATATGCAAAGCATCCAAACAGTACAATTCGCCAATTTTTTGTTCTTCAAGTTTAAGTGAACTACGAGCCCCATTGTTAATCCTTTAACGGAAATTAATTGTAACTTTCTACAAGTAGAACAATGATTGGAACACGTAGACGGTTGAAATCTTTGTATATATTGCTTCTATATAGTCTAAGAAACATATCTGCAAATCATCCAAACAGTACAATTCGCCAATTATTTGATCTTCAAGTTTAAGTGAACTACGAGCCCCATTGTTAATACTTTAACGGAAATTATTTGTAACTTGCGACAAGTAGAACAATGAATGGAACAGGTAGACGGTTGAAATCAATGTATATATTGCTTCTATATAGTCTAAGAAACATATATGCAAAGCATCCAAACAGTACCATTCGCGAATTTATTGTTCTTCAAGGTTAAGTGAACAACGAGCCCCATTGATAATCATGAAAGGGAAATTATTTCTAAATTTCGACAAGTAGAACAATGAATGGAACAGGTAGACGGGTGAAATCCTTCTATATATTGCTTCTATATAGTCTAAGAAACATGTATGCAAAGCATCCAAACAGTACCATTCGCCAATTTTTTATTCTTCAAGTTTAAGTGAACAATGAGCCCCAATGGTTAATCCTTTATCGGAAATTATTTGTAACTTTCGACAAGTAGCACAATGAATGGAACAGGTAGATGGTTGAAATCTTTGTATATATTGCTTTAATATAGTCTAAGAAACATATATGCAAAGCATCCAAACAATACAATTCGCCAATTTTTTGTTCTTCAAGTTTAAGTGAACAATGAGCCCCATTGTTAATCCTTTAACGGAAATTAATTGTAACTTTCTACAAGTAGAACAATGATTGGAACACGTAGACGGTTGAAATCTTTGTATATATTGCTTCTATATAGTCTAAGAAACATATGTGCAAAGCATCCAAACAGTACCATTCGCCAATTTTTTGTTCTTCAAGTTTAAGTGAACAATGAGCCCCAATGGTTAATCCTTTATCGGAAATTATTTGTAACTTTCGACAAGTAGCACAATGAATGGAACAGGTAGATGGTTGAAATCTTTGTATATATTGCTTTAATATAGTCTAAGAAACATATATGCAAAGCATCCAAACAATACAATTCGCCAATTTTTTGTTCTTCAAGTTTAAGTGAACAATGAGCCCCATTGTTAATCCTTTATCGGAAATTATTTGTAACTTTCGACAAGAAGAACAATGAATGGAACAGGTAGACGGATAAAATCTTTGTATATATTGCTTCTATATAGTCTAAGAAACATATGTGCAAAGCATCCAAACAGTACCATTCGCCAATTTTTTGTTCTTCAAGTTTAAGTGAACAACGAGCCCCATTGATAATCATGAAACGGAAATTAATTGTAACTTTCTACAAGTAGAACAATGATTGTATCACGTAGACGGTTGAAATCTTTGTATATATTCCTTCCATATAGTCTAAGAAACATATATGCAAAGGATCCAAACAGTACCATTCGCCAATTTTTTGTTCTTCAAGTTTAAGTGAACAATGAGCCCCAATGGTTAATCCTTTATCGGAAATTATTTGTAACTTTAGACAAGTAGCACAATGATTGGAACAGGTAGACGGTTGAAATCTTTGTATATATTGCTTCCATATAGTCTAAGAAACATATATGCAAAGCATCCAAACAGTACCATTCGCCAATTTTTTGTTCTTCAAGTTTAAGTGAACAATGAGCCCCAATGGTTAATCCTTTATCGGAAATTATTTGTAACCTTCGACAAGTAGCACAATGAATGGAACAGGTAGACGGTTGAAATCTTTGTATATATTGCTTCTATATATTCTAAGAAACATAGATTCAAAGCATCCAAACAGTGCCATTCGCCAATTTTTTGTTCTTCAAGTTTAAGTGAACTACGAGCCCCATTGCTAATCCTTTAAAGGAAATTATTTGTAAATTTCGACAAGTAGAACAATGAATGGAACAGGTAGACTGTTGAATTCATTGTATATATTGTTTCTATATAGTCTAAGAAACATATATGCAAAGCATCCAAACAGTACCATTCGCCAATTTTTTGTTCTTCAAGTTTAAGTGAACAACGAGCCCCATTGTTAATCCTTAAAGGAAATTATTTGTAAATTTCGACAAGAAGAACAATGAATGGAACAGGTAGACGGTTAAAATCTTTGTATATATTGCTTCTATATAGTCTAAGAAACATACATGCAAAACATCCAATCAGTACCAATCGCCAATTTTTTGTTCTTCAAGTTTAAGTGAACAACGAGCCCCATTGATAATCATGAAACGGAAATTATTTGTAACTTTCTACAAGAAGAACAATGAATGGAACAGGTAGACGGTTAAAATCTTTGTATATATTGCTTCTATATAGTCTAAGAAACATATATGCAAAACATCCAAACAGTACCAATCGCCAATTTTTTGTTCTTCAAGTTTAAGTGAACAACGAGCCCCATTGATAATCATGAAACGGAAATTATTTGTAACTTTCTACAAGTAGAACAATGAATAGAACAGGTAGACGGGTGAAATCTTTCTATATATTGATTCTATATAGTCTAACAAACATATATGCAAAGCATCCAAACAGTACCATTCGCCAATTTTTTGTTCTTCAAGTTTAAGTGAACTACGAGCCCCATCGTTAATCCTTTAACGGAAATTAATTGTAACTTTCTACAAGTAGAACAATGAATGGAACAGGTAGACGGGTGAAATCTTTCTATATATTGATTCTATATAGTCTAACAAACATATATGCAAAGCAACCAAACAGTACCATTCGCCAATTTTTTGTTCTTCAAGTTTAAGTGAACAACGAGCCCCATTGATAATCCTTTAACGGAAATTATTTGTAACTTTCGACAAGAAGAACAATGAATGGAACAGGTAGACGGTTAAAATCTTTGTATATATTGCTTCTATATAGTCTAAGAAACATATATGCAAAACATCCAAACAGTACCAATCGCCAATTATTTGATCTTCAAGTTTAAGTGAACTACGAGCCCCATTGTCAATACTTTAACGGAAATTATTTGTAACTTGCGACAAGTAGAACAATGAATGGAACAGGTAGACGGTTGAAATCAATGTATATATTGCTTCTATATAATCTAAGAAACATATATGCAAACCATCAAAACAGTAGCATTCCCCAATTTTTGTTCTTCAAGTTTAAGTGAACAACGAGCCCCATTGATAATCATGAAACGGAAATTATTTGTAACTTTCTACAAGTAGAACAATGAATAGAACAGGTAGACGGGTGAAATCTTTCTATATATTGCTTCTAAATAGACTAAGAAACATATATGCAAAGCATCCAAACAGTACAATTCGCCAATTTTTTGTTCTACAAGTTTAAGTGAATTACGAGCCCCATTGTTAATCCTTTAAAGGAAATTATTTGTAAATTTCGACAAGTAGAACAATGAATGGATCATGTAGACGGTTGAAATCATTGTATATATTGCTTCTATATAGTCTATGAAACATATATGCAAAGCGTCCAAACAGTACAATTCGCCAATTTTTTGTTCTTCAAGTTTAAGTGAACTACGAGCCCCATTGTTAAGCCTTTAAAGGAAATTATTTGTAAATTTCGACACGTAGAACAATGAGTGGATCATGTAGACGGTTGAAATCTTTGTATATATTGCTTCCATATAGTCTAAGAAACATATATGCAAAGCATCCAAACAGTACCATTCGCCAATTTTTTGTTCTTCAAGTTTATGTGAACAATGAGCCCCAATGGTTAATCCTTTATCGGAAATTATTTGTAACTTTCGACAAGTAGCACAATGAATGGAACAGGTAGAAGGTTGAAATCTTTGTATATATTGCTTCTATATATTCTAAGAAACATAGATTCAAAGCATCCAAACAGTACCATTCGCCAATTTTTTGTTCTTCAAGTTTAAGTGAACTACGAGCCCCATTGTTAATCCTTTAAAGGAAATTATTTGTAACTTTCGACAAGTAGAACAATGAATGGAACAGGTAGACGGTTGAAATCGTTGTATATATTGCTTCTATATAGTCTAAGAAACATATCTGCAAATCATCCAAACAGTACAATTCGCCAATTATTTGATCTTCAAGTTTAAGTGAACTACGGGCCCCATTGTCAATACTTTAACGGAAATTATTTGTAACTTGCGACAAGTAGAACAATGAATGGAAAAGGTAGACGGTTGAAATCAATGTATATATTGCTTCTATATAATCTAAGAAACATATATGCAAACCATCAAAACAGTACCATTCGCCAATTATTGTTCTTCAAGTTTAAGTGAACAACGAGCCCCATTGATAATCCTGAAACGGAAATTATTTGTAACTTTCTACAAGTAGAACAATGAATAGAACAGGTAGACGGGTGAAATCTTTCTATATATTGCTTCTAAATAGACTAAGAAGCATATCTGCAAATCATCCAAACAGTACAATTCGCCAATTGTTTGTTCTTCAAGTTTAAGTGAACTACGAGCCCCATTGTTAATCCTTTAAAGGATATTATTTGTATGTTTCGACAAGTAGAACAATGAATGGATCAGGTAGACGGTTGCAATCATTGTATATATGGCTTCTATATAATCTACGAAACATATATGCAAAGCATCCAAACAGTACAATTCGCTAATTTTTTGTTCTTCAAGTTTAAGTGAACTACGAGCCCCATTGTTAATCCTTTAACGGAAATTAATTGTAACTTTCTATAAGTAGAACAATGATTGGAACACGTAGACGGTTGAAATCTTTGTATATATTGCTTCCATATAGTCTAAGAAACATGTACGCAAAGCATCCAAACAGTACCATTCGCCAATTTTTTGTTCTTCAAGTTTAAATGAACAATGAGCCCCAATGGTTAATCCATTATTGGAAATAACTTGTAACTTTCGACAAGTAGAACAATGAATGGAACAGGTAGACGGTTGAAATCTTTGTATATATTGCTTCTATATAATCTAAGAAACATAGATTCAAAGCATCCAAACAGTACCATTCGCCAATTTTTTGTTCTTCAAGTTTAAGTGAACAACGAGCCCCATTGATAATCATGAAACGGAAATTATTTGTAACTTTCTACAAGTAGAACAATGAATAGTACAGGTAGACGGGTGAAATCTTTCTATATATTGCTTCTAAATAGTCCAAGAAACATATATGCAAAGCGTCCAAACAGTACAAATCGCCAATTTTTTGCTCTTCAAGTTTAAGTGAACTACGAGCTCCATTGTTAATCCTTTAAAGGGAATTATTTGTAAATTTCGGAAAGTAGAACAATGAATGAAATAGGTAGACGGTTGAAATCATTGTATATATTGCTTCTATATAGTCTAAGAAACATATCTGCATATCATCCAAACTGTACAATTCGCCAATTATTTGATCTTCAAGTTTAAGTGAACTACGAGCCCCATTGTTAATCCTTTAACGGAAATTAATTGTAACTTTCTACAAGTAGAACAATGATTGGAACACGTAGACGGTTGAAATCTTTGTATATATTGCTTCCATATAGTCTAAGAAACATATATGCAAAGCATCCAAGCAGTACCATTCGCCAATTTTTTGTTCTTCAAGTTTAAGTGAACAATGAGCCCCAATGGTTAATCCTTTATCGGAAATTATTTGTAACTTTCGACAAGAAGAACAATGAATGGAACAGGTAGACGGTTAAAATCTTTGTATATATTGCTTCTATATAGTCTAAGAAACATATATGCAAAACATCCAAACAGTACCAATCGCCAATTTTTTGTTCTTCAAGTTTAAGTGAACAACGAGCCCCATTGATAATCATGAAACGGAAATTATTTGTAACTTTCTACAAGAAGAACAATGAATGGAACAGGTAGACGGTTAAAATCTTTGTATATATTGCTTCTATATAGTCTATGAAACATATATGCAAAACATCCAAACAGTACCAATCGCCAATTTTGTGTTCTTCAAGTTTAAGTGAACAACGAGCCCCATTGATAATCATGAAACGGAAATTATTTGTAACTTTCTACAAGTAGAACAATGAATAGAACAGGTAGACGGGTGAAATCTTTCTACATATTGATTCTATATAGTCTAACAAACATATATGCAAAGCATCCAAACAGTACCATTCGCCAATTTTTTGTTCTTCAAGTTTAAGTGAACTACGAGCCCCATCGTTAATCCTTTAACGGAAATTAATTGTAAATTTCTACAAGTAGAACAATGAATGGAACAGGTAGACGGGTGAAATCTTTCTATATATTGATTCTATATAGTCTAACAAACATATATGCAAAGCATCCAAACAGTACCATTCGCCAATTTTTTGTTCTTCAAGTTTAACTGAACAACGAGCCCCATTGATAATCCTTTAACGGAAATTATTTGTAACTTTCGACAAGAAGAACAATGAATGGAACAGGTAGACGGTTAAAATCTTTGTATTTATTGCTTCTATATAGTCTAAGAAACATATATGCAAAACATCCAAACAGTATCAATCGCAAATTATTTGATCTTCAAGTTTAAGTGAACAATGAGCCCCAATGGTTAATCCTTTATCGGAAATTATTTGTAACTTTCGACAAGTAGCACAATGAATGGAACAGGTAGACGGTTGAAATCTTTGTATATATTGCTTCTATATATTCTAAGAAACATAGATTCAAAGCATCCAAACAGTACCATTCGCCAATTTTTTGTTCTTCAAGTTTAAGTGAACTACGAGCCCCATTGTTAATCCTTTAAAGGAAATTATTTGTAAATTTCGACAAGTAGAACAATGAATGGAACAGGTAGACTGTTGAATTCATTGTATATATTGTTTCTATATAGTCTAAGAAACATATATGCATAGCGTCCAAACAGTACAATTCGCCAATTTTTTGCTCTTCAAGTTTAAGTGAACTACGAGCCCCATTGTTAATCCTTTAAAGGAAATTATTTGTAACTTTCGACAAGTAGAACAATGAATGGAACAGGTAGACGGTTGAAATCATTGTACATATTGCTTCTATATAGTCTAAGAAACATATCTGCAAATCATCCAAACAGTACAATTCGCCAATTATTTGATCTTCAAGTTTAAGTGAACTACGGGCCCCATTGTCAATACTTTAACGGAAATTATTTGTAACTTGCGACAAGTAGAACAATGAATGGAAAAGGTAGACGGTTGAAATCAATGTATATATTGCTTCTATATAATCTAAGAAACATATATGCAAACCATCAAAACAGTACCATTCGCCAATTATTGTTCTTCAAGTTTAAGTGAACAACGAGCCCCATTGATAATCCTGAAACGGAAATTATTTGTAACTTTCTACAAGTAGAACTATGAATAGAACAGGTAGACGGGTGAAATCTTTCTATATATTGCTTCTAAATAGACTAAGAAGCATATCTGCAAATCATCCAAACAGTACAATTCGCCAATTGTTTGTTCTTCAAGTTTAAGTGAACTACGAGCCCCATTGTTAATCCTTTAAAGGATATTATTTGTATGTTTCGACAAGTAGAACAATGAATGGATCAGGTAGACGGTTGCAATCATTGTATATATGGCTTCTATATAATCTACGAAACATATATGCAAAGCATCCAAACAGTACAATTCGCTAATTTTTTGTTCTTCAAGTTTAAGTGAACTACGAGCCCCATTGTTAATCCTTTAACGGAAATTAATTGTAACTTTCTACAAGTAGAACAATGATTGGAACACGTAGACGGTTGAAATCTTTGTATATATTGCTTCCATATAGTCTAAGAAACATGTACGCAAAGCATCCAAACAGTACCATTCGCCAATTTTTTGTTCTTCAAGTTTAAATGAACAATGAGCCCCAATGGTTAATCCTTTATTGGAAATAACTTGTAACTTTCGACAAGTAGAACAATGAATGGAACAGGTAGACGGTTGACATCTTTGTATATATTGCTTCTATATAATCTAAGAAACATAGATTCAAAGCATCCAAACAGTACCATTCGCCAATTTTTTGTTCTTCAAGTTTAAGTGAACAACGAGCCCCATTGATAATCATGAAACGGAAATTATTTGTAACTTTCTACAAGTAGAACAATGAATAGTACAGGTAGACGGGTGAAATCTTTCTATATATTGCTTCTAAATAGTCCAAGAAACATATATGCAAAGCGTCCAAACAGTACAAATCGCCAATTTTTTGCTCTTCAAGTTTAAGTGAACTACGAGCTCCATTGTTAATCCTTTAAAGGAAATTATTTGTAAATTTCGGAAAGTAGAACAATGAATGAAATAGGTAGACGGTTGAAATCATTGTATATATTGCTTCTATATAGTCTAAGAAACATATCTGCAAATCATCCAAACAGTACAATTCGCCAATTATTTGATCTTCAAGTTTAAGTGAACTACGAGCCCCATTGTTAATCCTTTAACGGAAATTAATTGTAACTTTCTACAAGTAGAACAATGATTGGAACACGTAGACGGTTGAAATCTTTGTATATATTGCTTCCATATAGTCTAAGAAACATATATGCAAATGATCCAAACAGTACCATTCGCCAATTTTTTGTTCTTCAAGTTTAAGTGAACAATGAGCCCCAATGGTTAATCCTTTATCGGAAATTATTTGTAACTTTAGACAAGTAGCACAATGAATGGAACAGGTAGACGGTTGAAATCTTTGTATATATTGCTTCCATATAGTCTAAGAAACATATATGCAAAGCATCCAAACAGTACCATTCGCCAATTTTTTGTTCTTCAAGTTTAAGTGAACAATGAGCCCCAATGGTTAATCCTTTATCGGAAATTATTTGTAACTTTCGACAAGTAGCACAATGAATGGAACAGGTAGACGGTTGAAATCTTTGTATATATTGCTTCTATATATTCTAAGAAACATAGATTCAAAGCATCCAAACAGTACCATTCGCCAATTTTTTGTTCTTCAAGTTTAAGTGAACTACGAGCCCCATTGTTAATCCTTTAAAGGAAATTATTTGTAAATTTCGACAAGTAGAACAATGAATGGAACAGGTAGACTGTTGAATTCATTGTATATATTGTTTCTATATAGTCTAAGAAACATATATGCATAGCGTCCAAACAGTACAATTCGCCAATTTTTTGCTCTTCAAGTTTAAGTGAACTACGAGCCCCATTGTTAATCCTTTAAAGGAAATTATTTGTAACTTTCGACAAGTAGAACAATGAATGGAACAGGTAGACGGTTGAAATCATTGTACATATTGCTTCTATATAGTCTAAGAAACATATCTGCAAATCATCCAAACAGTACAATTCGCCAATTATTTGATCTTCAAGTTTAAGTGAACTACGGGCCCCATTGTCAATACTTTAACGGAAATTATTTGTAACTTGCGACAAGTAGAACAATGAATGGAAAAGGTAGACGGTTGAAATCAATGTATATATTGCTTCTATATAATCTAAGAAACATATATGCAAACCATCAAAACAGTACCATTCGCCAATTATTGTTCTTCAAGTTTAAGTGAACAACGAGCCCCATTGATAATCCTGAAACGGAAATTATTTGTAACTTTCTACAAGTAGAACTATGAATAGAACAGGTAGACGGGTGAAATCTTTCTATATATTGCTTCTAAATAGACTAAGAAGCATATCTGCAAATCATCCAAACAGTACAATTCGCCAATTGTTTGTTCTTCAAGTTTAAGTGAACTACGAGCCCCATTGTTAATCCTTTAAAGGATATTATTTGTATGTTTCGACAAGTAGAACAATGAATCGATCAGGTAGACGGTTGCAATCATTGTATATATGGCTTCTATATAATCTACGAAACATATATGCAAAGCATCCAAACAGTACAATTCGCTAATTTTTTGTTCTTCAAGTTTAAGTGAACTACGAGCCCCATTGTTAATCCTTTAACGGAAATTAATTGTAACTTTCTACAAGTAGAACAATGATTGGAACACGTAGACGGTTGAAATCTTTGTATATATTGCTTCCATATAGTCTAAGAAACATGTACGCAAAGCATCCAAACAGTACCATTCGCCAATTTTTTGTTCTTCAAGTTTAAATGAACAATGAGCCCCAATGGTTAATCCTTTATTGGAAATAACTTGTAACTTTCGACAAGTAGAACAATGAATGGAACAGGTAGACGGTTGACATCTTTGTATATATTGCTTCTATATAATCTAAGAAACATAGATTCAAAGCATCCAAACAGTACCATTCGCCAATTTTTTGTTCTTCAAGTTTAAGTGAACAACGAGCCCCATTGATAATCATGAAACGGAAATTATTTGTAACTTTCTACAAGTAGAACAATGAATAGTACAGGTAGACGGGTGAAATCTTTCTATATATTGCTTCTAAATAGTCCAAGAAACATATATGCAAAGCGTCCAAACAGTACAAATCGCCAATTTTTTGCTCTTCAAGTTTAAGTGAACTACGAGCTCCATTGTTAATCCTTTAAAGGAAATTATTTGTAAATTTCGGAAAGTAGAACAATGAATGAAATAGGTAGACGGTTGAAATCATTGTATATATTGCTTCTATATAGTCTAAGAAACATATCTGCAAATCATCCAAACAGTACAATTCGCCAATTATTTGATCTTCAAGTTTAAGTGAACTACGAGCCCCATTGTTAATACTTTAACAGAAATTATTTGTAACTTGCGACAAGTAGAACAATGAATGGAACAGGTAGACGGTTGAAATCAATGTATATATTGCTTCTATATAATCTAAGAAACATATATGCAAACCATCCAAACAGTACAATTCTCCAATTTAATGTTCTTCAAGTTTAAGTAAACAACGAGCCCCATTGTTAATCCTTTAAAGGAAATTGTTTGTAAATTTCGACAAGTAGAACAATGAATGGAACAGGTAGACTGTTGAAATCATTGTATATATTGCTTCTATATAGCCTACGAAACATATATGCAAAGCATCCAAACAGTACAATTCGCCAATTTTTTGTTCTTCAAGTTTAAGTGAACTACGAGCCCCATTGTTAATCCTTTAAAGGAAATTATTTGTAAATTTCGACAAGTAGAACAATGAATGGAACAGGTAGACGGTTGAAATCAATGTATATATTGCTTCTATATAGTATAAGAAACATATATGCAAAGCATCCAAACAGTACCATTCGCCAATTTCTTGTTCTTCAAGTTTAAGTGAACAATGAGCCCCATTGTTAATCCTTTATAGGAAATTATTTGTAACTTTCGACAAGTAGAACAATGAATGGAACAGGTAGACGCTTGAAATCTTTGTATATATTGCTTCTATATAGTCTAAGAAACATATATGCAAAGCATCCAAACAGTACAATTCGACAATTTTTTGTTCTTAAAGTTTAGTGAACAATGAGCCCCAATGGTTAATCCTTTATCGGAAATTATTTGTAATTTTCGACAAGTAGAACAATGAATGGAACAGGTAGACGGTTGAAATCATTGTATATATTGCTGCTATATAGTCTAAGAAACATATATGCAAAGCATCCAAACAGTACAATTCGCCAATTCTTTGTTCTTCAAGTTTAAGTGAACAATGAGCCCCATTGTTAATCCTTTATCGGAAATTATTTGTAACTTTCGACAAGTAGAACAATGAATGGATCAGGTAGACGGTTGATATCATTGTATATATTGATCTATATAATCTACGAAACATATATGCAAAGCATCCAAACAGTACAATTCGCCAATTTTTTGTTCTTCAAGTTTAAGTGAACAATGAGCCCCAATGCTTAATCCGTTATCGGATATTATTTGTAACTTTCGACAAGTAGAACAATGAATGGAACAGGTAGACGGTTGAAATCTTTGTATATATTGTTTCCATATAGTCTAAGAAACATGTACGCAAAGCATCCAAACATTACCATACGCCAATTTGTTGATATTCAAGTTTAAGTGAACAGCGAGCTCCATTGATAATCATGAAATGGAAATTAGTTGTAACTTTCTACAAGTAGAACAATGAATAGTACAGGTAGACGGGTGAAGTCTTTCTATATATTGCTTCTGTATAGTCTAAGAAACATATATGCAAAGCATCCAAACAGTACCATTCGCCAATTTTTTGTTTTTCAAGTTTAAGTGAACTGCGAGCCCCATTGTTAATCCTTTATCGGAAATTATTTGTAATTTTCGACAAGTAGAACAATGAATGGAACAGGAGGACGGTTGAAATCTTTGTATATATTGCTTCTATATAGTCTAAGAAACATATATGCAAAGCATATAAACAGCACCATTCGCCAATTTTATGTTCTTCAAGTTTAAGTGAACTACGAGCCCCATTGTTAATCCTTTAAAGGAAATTATTTGTAAATTTCGACAAGTAGAACAGTGATTGGAACACGTAGACGGTTGAAATCTTTGTATATATTGCTTCTATATAGTCTAAGAAACATGTACGCAAAGCATCCAAACAGTACCATTCGCCAATTTTTTGTTCTTCAAGTTTAAGTGAACAATGAGCCCCAATGGTTAATCCTTTATCGGAAATTATTTGTAATTTTCGACAAGTAGAACAATGAATGGAACAGGTAGACGGTTGATATCTTTGTATATATTGCTTCTATATAATTTAAGAAACATATATGCAAAGCATCCAAACGGTACAATTCGCCAATTATTTCATCTTCATGTTTAAGTGAACTACGAGCCCCATTGTTAATATTTTAACGGAAATTATTTGTAACTTTCGACAAGTAGAACAATGAATGGAACAGGTAGACGGTTGAAATCATTGTATATATTGCTTCCATATAGTCTAAGAAACATGTACGCAAAGCATCCAAACAGTACCATTCGCCAATTTTTTGTTCTTCAAGTTTAAGTGAACAATGAGCCCCAATTGTTAAACCTTTAAAGGAAATTATTTGTAAATTTCGTCAAGTAGAACAATGAATGGAACAGGTAGACTGTTGAAATCATTGTATATATTGCTTCTGTATAGTCTAAGAAACATATATGCAAAGCATCCAAACAGTACCATTCGCGAATTTTTTGTTCTTCTAGTTTAAGTGAACTACGAGCCCCATTGTTAATCCTCTATCGGAAATTATTTGTAATTTTCGACAAGTAGAACAATGAATGGAACAGGTAGACGGTTGAAATCTTTGTATATGTTGCTTCTATATAGTCTAATAAACCTATATGCAAGGCATCAAAACAGTGACTTTCGCCAATTTTTTATTCTTCAAGTTTAAGTGAACAATGAGCCCCATTGTTAATCCTTTATCGGAAATTATTTGTAACTTTCGACAAGTAGAACAATGAATGGAACAGGTAGACGGTTGAAATCATTGTATATATTGCTTCTATATAGTCTAAGAAACATATCTGCATATCATCCAAACTGTACAATTCGCCAATTATTTGATCTTCAAGTTTAAGTGAACTACGAGCCCCATTGTTAATCCTTTAACGGAAATTAATTGTAACTTTCTACAAGTAGAACAATGATTGGAACACGTAGACGGTTGAAATCTTTGTATATATTGCTTCCATATAGTCTAAGAAACATATATGCAAAGCATCCAAACAGTACCTTTCGCCAATTTTTTGTTCTTCAAGTTTAAGTGAACAATGAGCCCCAATGGTTAATCCTTTATCGGAAATTATTTGTAACTTTAGACAAGTAGCACAATGAATGGAACAGGTAGACGGTTGAAATCTTTGTATATATTGCTTCTATATAGTATAATAAACATATATGCAAAGCATCCAAACAGTACTATTCGCCAATTTTTTGTTCTTCAAGTTTAAGTCAACAATGAGCCCCAATGGTTAATCCGTTATCGGCAATTATTTGTATTTTTCGACCAGTAGAACAATGAATGGAACAGGTAGACGGTTGAAATCTTTGTATATATTGCTTCTATATAGTCTAAGAGACATATATGCAAAGCATCCAAACAGTACCATTCGCCAATTTTTTGTTCTTCAAGTTTAAGTGAACTACGAGCCCCATTGTTAATCCTTCAAAGGAAATTATTTGTAAATTTCGACAAGTAGAACAATGAATGGAACAGGTAGACTGTTGAAATCATTGTATATATTGCTTCTATATAGTCTAAGAAACATATATGCAAAGCATCCAAACAGTACAATTCGACAATTTTTTGTTCTTCAAGTTTAGTGAACAAGGAGCCCCGTTGTTAATCCTTTATCGGAAATTATTTGTAACTTTCGACAAGTAGAACAGTGAATGGAACAGGTAGACGGTTGAAATATTTGTATATATTGCTTCTATATAGTATAAGAAACATATATGCAAAGCATCCAAACAGTACTATTCGCCAATTTTTTGTTCTTCAAGTCTAAGTCAACAATGAGCCCCAATGGTTAATCCGTTATCGGAAATTATTTGTATTTTTCGACAAGTAGAACAATGAATGGAACAGGTAGACGGTTGAAATCTTTGTATATATTGCTTCTATATAGTCTAAGAAACATATATGCAAAGCATCCAAACAGTACAATTCGACAATTTTTTGTTCTTCAAGTTTAGTGAACTACGAGCCCCATTGTTAATACTTTAACGGAAATTATTTGTAACTTCCGATAAGTAGAACAATGAATGGAACAGGTAGACGGTTGAAATCATTGTATATATTGCTTCTATATAGTCTAAGAAACATATATGCAAAGCATCCAAACAGTACAATTCGCCAATTTTTTGTTCTTCAAGTTTAGTGAACTACGAGCCCCATTGTTAATACTTTAACGGAAATTATTTGTAACTTCCGATAAGTAGAACAATGAATGGAACAGGTAGACGGGTGAAATCTTTCTATATATTGCTTCTAAATAGTCTAAGAAACATATATGCAAAGCATCCAAACAGTACAATTCGCCAATTTTTTGTTCTTCAAGTTTAAGTGAACTACGAGCCCCATTGTTAATCCTTTAAAAAAAATTATTTGTAAATTTCGACAAGTAGAACAATGAATGGATCAGGTAGACGGTTGAAATCATTGTATATATTGCTTCTATATAATCTACGAAACATATATGCAAAGCATCCAAACAGTACAATTCGTCAATTTTTTGTTCTTCAAGTTTAAGTGAACAATGAGCCCCATTGTTAATCCTTTATCGGAAATTATTTGTAACTTTCGACAAGTAGAACTGTGAATGGAACAGGTAGACGGTTGAAATCTTTGTATATATTGCTTCTATATAGTATAAGAAACATATATGCAAAGCATCCAAACAGTACAATTCGCCAATTTTTTGTTCTTCAAGTTTAAGTGAACAATGAGCCCCATTGTTAATCCTTTATCGGAAATTATTTGTAACTTTCGACAAGTAGAACAGTGAATGGAACGGGTAGACGGTTGAAATCTTTGTATACATTGCTTCTATATAGTATAAGAAACATATAATCAAAGCATCCAATCAGTACAATTCGACAATTTTTTGTTCTTCAAGTTTAAGTGAACAATGAGCCCCATTGTTAATCCTTTATCGGAAATTATTTGTAACTTTCGACAAGTAGAACAGTGAATGGAACAGGTAGACGGTTGAAATCATTGAATATATTGCTTCTATATAGTCTAAGAAACATATATGCAAAGCATCCAAACAGTACAATTCGCCAATTTTTTGTTCTTCAAGTTTAAGTAAACTACGATCCCCATTGTTAATCCCTTAAAGGAAATTATTTGTAACTTTCGACAAGTAGAACAATGAATGGAACAGGTAGAAAGTTGAAATCTTTTTATATATTGCTTCCATATAGTCTAAGAAACATGTACGCAAAGCATCCAAACAGTACCATTCGCCAATTTTTTGTTCTTCAAGTTTAAGTGAGCAATGAGCCCCATTGTTAATCCTTTATCGGAAATTATTTGTAAATTTCGACAAGTAGAACAATGAATGGGACAGGTAGACGGTTGAAATCATTGTATATGTTGCTTCTATATAGTCTAAGAAACATATATGCAAAGCATCCAAACAGTACAATTCGCCAATTTTTTGTTCTTCAAGTTTAAGTAAACTACGATCCCCATTGTTAATCCCTTAACGGAAATTATTTGTTACTTTCGACAAGTAGAACAATGAATGGAACAGGTAGACTGTCGAAATCATTGTATATATTGCTTCTATATAGTCTAAGAAACATATATGCAAAGCATCCAAACAGTACAATTCGCCAATTTTTTGTTCTTCAAGTTTAAGTAAACTACGATCCCCATTGTTAATCCCTTAACGGAAATTATTTGTAACTTTCGACAAGTAGAACAATGAATGGAACAGGTACACGGTTGAAATCAATGTATATATTGCTTCTATATAGTCTAAGAAACATATATGCAAAGCATCCAAACAGTACCATTCGCCAATTTTTTGTTCTTCAAGTTTAAGTGAACAATGAGCCCCATTGTTAATCCTTTATCGGAAATTATTTGTAACTTTCGACAAGTAGAACAATGAATGGAACAGGTAGACGGTTGAAATCTTTGTATATGTTGCTTCTATATAGTCTAAGAAACATATATGCAAAGCATCCAAACAGTACCATTCGCCAATTTTTTGTTCTTCAAGTTTAAGTGAACTACGAGCCCCATTGTTAATCCTTCAAAGGAAATTATTTGTAAATTTCGACAAGTAGAACAATGAATGGAACAGGTTGACGGTTGAAATCTTTGTATATATTGCTTCTATATAGTCTAAGAAACATATATGCAAAGCATCCAAACATTACAATTCGTCAATTTATTGTTCTCCAAGTTTAAGTGAACAACGAGCCCCATTGTTAATCCTTTAAAGGAAATTATTTGTAAATTTCGACAAGTAGAACAATGAATGGAACAGGTAGACGGTTGATATCTTTTTATATATTGCTTCTATATAATTTTAGAAACATATATGCAAAGCATCCAAACAGTACAATTCGCCAATTATTTCATCTTCATGTTTAAGTGAACTACGAGCCCCATTGTTAATATTTTAACGGAAATTATTTGTAACTTTCGACAAGTAGAACAATGAATGGAACAGGTAGACGGTTGAAATCTTTGTATATATTGCTTCTATATAGTATAATAAACATATATGCAAAGCATCCAAACAGTACTATTCGCCAATTTTTTGTTCTTCAAGTTTAAGTCAACAATGAGCCCCAATGGTTAATCCGTTATCGGCAATTATTTGTATTTTTCGACCAGTAGAACAATGAATGGAACAGGTAGACGGTTGAAATCTTTGTATATATTGCTTCTATATAGTCTAAGAGACATATATGCAAAGCATCCAAACAGTACCATTCGCCAATTTTTTGTTCTTCAAGTTTAAGTGAACTACGAGCCCCATTGTTAATCCTTCAAAGGAAATTATTTGTAAATTTCGACAAGTAGAACAATGAATGGAACAGGTAGACTGTTGAAATCATTGTATATATTGCTTCTATATAGTCTAAGAAACATATATGCAAAGCATCCAAACAGTACTATTCGCCAATTTTTTGTTCTTCAAGTTTAAGTCAACAATGAGCCCCAATGGTTAATCCGTTATCGGAAATTATTTGTATTTTTCGACAAGTAGAACAATGAATGGAACAGGTAGACGGTTGAAATCTTTGTATATATTGCTTCTATATAGTCTAAGAGACATATATGCAAAGCATCCAAACAGTACCATTCGCCAATTTTTTCTTCTTCAAGTTTAAGTGAACTACGAGCCCCATTGTAAATCCTTCAAAGGAAATTATTTGTAAATTTCGACAAGTAGAACAATGAATGGAACAGGTAGACGGTTGAAATCATTGTATATATTGCTTCTATATAGTCTAAGAAACATATATGCAAAGCATCCAAATAGTACAATTCGACAATTTTTTGTTCTTCAAGTTTAAGTGAACAATGAGCCCCAATGGTTAATCCTTTATCGGAAATTATTTGTAATTTTCGACAAGTAGAACAGTGAATGGAACAGGTAGACGGTTGAAATCTTTGTATATATTGCTTCTATATAGTCTAAGAAACATATATGCAAAGCATCCAAACAGTACCATTCGCGAATTTTTTGTTCTTCTAGTTTAAGTCAACAATGAGCCCCAATGGTTAATCCGTTATCGGAAATTATTTGTATTTTTCGACCAGTAGAACAATGAATGGAACAGGTAGACGGTTGAAATCTTTGTATATGTTGCTTCTATATAGTCTAATAAACCTATATGCAAGGCATCAAAACAGTGACTTTCGCCAATTTTTTATTCTTCAAGTTTAAGTGAACAATGAGCCCCATTGTTAATCCTTTATCGGAAATTATTTGTAACTTTCGACAAGTAGAACAATGAATGGAACAGGTAGACGGTTGAAATCATTGTATATATTGCTTCTATATAGTCTAAGAAACATATCTGCATATCATCCAAACTGTACAATTCGCCAATTATTTGATCTTCAAGTTTAAGTGAACTACGAGCCCCATTGTTAATCCTTTAACGGAAATTAATTGTAACTTTCTACAAGTAGAACAATGATTGGAACACGTAGACGGTTGAAATCTTTGTATATATTGCTTCCATATAGTCTAAGAAACATATATGCAAAGCATCCAAACAGTACCTTTCGCCAATTTTTTGTTCTTCAAGTTTAAGTGAACAATGAGCCCCAATGGTTAATCCGTTATCGGCAATTATTTGTATTTTTCGACCAGTAGAACAATGAATGGAACAGGTAGACGGTTGAAATCTTTGTATATATTGCTTCTATATAGTCTAAGAGACATATATGCAAAGCATCCAAACAGTACCATTCGCCAATTTTTTGTTCTTCAAGTTTAAGTGAACTACGAGCCCCATTGTTAATCCTTCAAAGGAAATTATTTGTAAATTTCGACAAGTAGAACAATGAATGGAACAGGTAGACTGTTGAAATCATTGTATATATTGCTTCTATATAGTCTAAGAAACATATATGCAAAGCATCCAAACAGTACTATTCGCCAATTTTTTGTTCTTCAAGTTTAAGTCAACAATGAGCCCCAATGGTTAATCCGTTATCGGAAATTATTTGTATTTTTCGACAAGTAGAACAATGAATGGAACAGGTAGACGGTTGAAATCTTTGTATATATTGCTTCTATATAGTCTAAGAGACATATATGCAAAGCATCCAAACAGTACCATTCGCCAATTTTTTGTTCTTCAAGTTTAAGTGAACTACGAGCCCCATTGTAAATCCTTCAAAGGAAATTATTTGTAAATTTCGACAAGTAGAACAATGAATGGAACAGGTAGACTGTTGAAATCATTGTATATATTGCTTCTATATAGTCTAAGAAACATATATGCAAAGCATCCAAACAGTACAATTCGACAATTTTTTGTTCTTCAAGTTTAGTGAACTACGAACCCCATTGTTAATACTTTAACGGAAATTATTTGTAACTTTCGACAAGTAGAACAATGAATGGATCAGGTAGACGGTTGAAATCATTGTATATATTGCTTCTATATAATCTACGAAACATATATGCAAAGCATCCAAACAGTACAATTCGTCAATTTTTTGTTCTTCAAGTTTAAGTGAACAATGAGCCCCATTGTTAATCCTTTATCGGAAATTATTTGTAACTTTCGACAAGTAGAACTGTGAATGGAACAGGTAGACGGTTGAAATCTTTGTATATATTGCTTCTATATAGTATAAGAAACATATATGCAAAGCATCCAAACAGTACAATTCGCCAATTTTTTGTTCTTCAAGTTTAAGTGAACAATGAGCCCCATTGTTAATCCTTTATCGGAAATTATTTGTAACTTTCGACAAGTAGAACAGTGAATGGAACAGGTAGACGGTTGAAATCTTTGTATACATTGCTTCTATATAGTATAAGAAACATATAATCAAAGCATCCAAACAGTACAATTCGACAATTTTTTGTTCTTCAAGTTTAAGTGAACAATGAGCCCCATTGTTAATCCTTTATCGGAAATTATTTGTAACTTTCGACAAGTAGAACAGTGAATGGAACAGGTAGACGGTTGAAATCATTGAATATATTGCTTCTATATAGTCTAAGAAACATATATGCAAAGCATCCAAACAGTACAATTCGCCAATTTTTTGTTCTTCAAGTTTAAGTAAACTACGATCCCCATTGTTAATCCCTTAAAGGAAATTATTTGTAACTTTCGACAAGTAGAACAATGAATGGAACAGGTAGAAAGTTGAAATCTTTTTATATATTGCTTCCATATAGTCTAAGAAACATGTACGCAAAGCATCCAAACAGTACCATTCGCCAATTTTTTGTTCTTCAAGTTTAAGTGAGCAATGAGCCCCATTGTTAATCCTTTATCGGAAATTATTTGTAAATTTCGACAAGTAGAACAATGAATGGGACAGGTAGACGGTTGAAATCATTGTATATGTTGCTTCTATATAGTCTAAGAAACATATATGCAAAGCATCCAAACAGTACAATTCGCCAATTTTTTGTTCTTCAAGTTTAAGTAAACTACGATCCCCATTGTTAATCCCTTAACGGAAATTATTTGTTACTTTCGACAAGTAGAACAATGAATGGAACAGGTAGACTGTCGAAATCATTGTATATATTGCTTCTATATAGTCTAAGAAACATATATGCAAAGCATCCAAACAGTACAATTCGCCAATTTTTTGTTCTTCAAGTTTAAGTAAACTACGATCCCCATTGTTAATCCCTTAACGGAAATTATTTGTAACTTTCGACAAGTAGAACAATGAATGGAACAGGTACACGGTTGAAATCAATGTATATATTGCTTCTATATAGTCCAAGAAACATATATGCAAAGCATCCAAACAGTACCATTCGCCAATTTTTTGTTCTTCAAGTTTAAGTGAACAATGAGCCCCATTGTTAATCCTTTATCGGAAATTATTTGTAACTTTCGACAAGTAGAACAATGAATGGAACAGGTAGACGGTTGAAATCTTTGTATATGTTGCTTCTATATAGTCTAAGAAACATATATGCAAAGCATCCAAACAGTACCATTCGCCAATTTTTTGTTCTTCAAGTTTAAGTGAACTACGAGCCCCATTGTTAATCCTTCAAAGGAAATTATTTGTAAATTTCGACAAGTAGAACAATGAATGGAACAGGTAGACTGTTGAAATCATTGTATATATTGCTTCTATATAGTCTAAGAAACATATATGCAAAGCATCCAAACAGTACCATTCGCCAATTTTTTGTTCTTCAAGTTTAAGTGAACAATGAGCCCCATTGTTAATCCTTTAACGGAAATTATTTGTAAATTTCGACAAGTAGAACAATGAATGGAACAGGTAGACTGTTGAAATCATTGTATATATTGCTTCTATATAGTCCAAGAAACATATATGCAAAGCGTCCAAACAGTACAATTCGCCAATTTTTTGCTCTTCAAGTTTAACTGAACTACGAGCCCCATTGTTAATCCTTTAAAGGAAATTATTTGTGAATTTCGGCAAGTAGAACAATGAATGGAATAGTAGACGGTTGAAATCATTGTATATATTGCTTCTATATAATATAAGAAACATATATTCAAAGCATCCAAATAGTACCATTCGCCAATTTTTTGTTCTTCAAGTTTAAGTGAACTACGAGCCCCATTGTTAATCCTTTAAAGGAAATTAATTGTAACTTTCTACAAGTAGAACAATGATTGGAACACGTAGACGGTTGAAATCTTTGTATATATTGCTTCCATATAGTCTAATAAACATGTACGCAAAGCATCCAAACAGTACCATACGCCAATTTGTTGATCTTCAAGTTTAAGTGATCAGCGAGCTCCATTGATAATCATGAAATGGAAATTAGTTGTAACTTTCTACAAGTAGAACAATGAATAGTACAGGTAGACGGGTGAAGTCTTTCTATATATTGCTTCTGTATAGTCTAAGAAACATATATGCAAAGCATCCAAACAGTACCATTCGCCAATTTTTTGTTTTTCAAGTTTAAGTGAACTGCGAGCCCCATTGTTAATCCTTTATCGGAAATTATTTGTAATTTTCGACAAGTAGAACAATGAATGGAACAGGAGGACGGTTGAAATCTTTGTATATATTGCTTCTATATAGTCTAAGAAACCTATATGCAAAGCATCTAAACAGTAACAATCGCCAATTTTGTGTTCTTCAAGTTTAAGTGAACAATGAGACCCATTGTTAATCCTTTGTCGGAAATTATTTGTAACTTTCGACAAGTAGATCAATGAATGGAATAGGTAGACGGTTGAAATCTTTGTATATATTGCTTCTATATAGTCTAAGAAACATATATGCAAAGCATCCAAACGGTACAATTCGCCAATTTTTTGTTCTTCAAGTTTAAGTGAACAATGAGCCCCAATGGTTAATCATTTATCGGAAATTATTTGTAATTTTCGACAAGTAGAACAATGAATGGATGAGGTAGACGGTTGAAATCTTTGTATATATTGCTTCTATATAATCTAAGAAACATATATGCAAAGCATCCAAACAGTACCATTCGCCAATTTTTTGTTCTTCAAGTTTAAGTGAACAACGAGCCCCATTGATAATCATGAAACGGAAATTATTTGTAACTTTCTACAAGTAGAACAATGAATACAACAGGTAGACGGTTGAAATCTTTGTATAGGTTGCTTCTATATAGTCTAAGAAACCTATATGCAAAGCATCTAAACAGTAACAATCGCCAATTTTTTGATCTTCAGGTTTAAGTGAACAGCGAGCCCCATTGATAATCATGAAATGGAAATTATTTGTAACTTTCTACAAGTAGAACAATGAATAGTACAGGTAGACGGGTGAAATCTTTCTATATATTGCTTCTAATTAGTCTAAGAAACATATATGCAAAGCGTCCAAACAGTACAATTCGCCAATTATTTGATCTTCAAGTTTAAGTGAACTACGAGCCCCATTGTTAATCCTTTAACGGAAATTAATTGTAACTTTCTACAAGTAGAACAATGATTGGAACACGTAGACGGTTGAAATCTTTGTATATATTGCTTCCATATAGTCTAAGAAACATATATGCAAAGCATCCAAACAGTACCATTCGCCAATTTTTTGTTCTTCAAGTTTAAGTGAACAACGAGCCCCATTGTTAATCCTTTAAAGGAAATTATTTGTAAATTTCGACAAGTAGAACAATGATTGGAACACGTAGACGGTTGAAATCTTTGTATATATTGCTTCCATATAGTCTAAGAAACATGTACACAAAGAATCCAAACAGTACAATTCGCCAATTTTTTGTTCTTCAAGTTTAAGTGAACAATGAGCCCCAATGGTTAATCCTTTATCGGAAATTATTTGTAACTTTCGACAAGTAGAACAATGAATGGAACAGGTAGACGGTTGAAATCTTTGTATATATTGCTTCTATATAGTCTAAGAAACATATATGCAAAGCATCCAAACAGTACAATTCGCCAATTTATTGTTCTTCAAGTTTAAGTTAACAACGAGCCCCATTGTTAATCCTTTAAAGGAAATTATGTGTAAATTTCGACAAGTAGAACAATGATTGGAACACGTAGACGGTTGAAATCTTTGTATATATTGCTTCCATATAGTCTAAGAAACATGTACGCAAAGCATCCAAACAGTACCATTCGCCAATTTTTTGGTCTTCAAGTTTAAGTGAACAATGAGCCCCAATGGTTAATCCTTTATCGGAAATTACTTGTAACTTTCGACAATTAGAACAATGAAGGGAACAGGTAGACGGTTGAAATCTTTGTATATATTGCTTATATAAAGTCTAAGAAACATATATGCAAATCATCCAAACAGTACAATTCGCCAATCATTTGTTCTTCAAGTTTAAGTGAACTACGAGCCCCATTGTTAATACTTTAACGGAAATTATTTGTAACTTGCGACAAGTAGAACAATGAATGGAACAGGTAGACGGTTGAAATCAATGTATATATTGCTTCTATATAGTCTAAGAAACATATATGCAAAGCATCCAAACAGTACCATTCGCCACTTTTTTGTTCTTCAAGTTTAAGTGAACAACGAGCCCCATTGTTAATCCTTTAAAGGAAATTATTTGTAAATTTCGACAAGTAGAACAATGATTGGAACACGTAGACGGTTGAAATCTTTGTATATATTGCTTCCGTATAGTCTAAGAAACATGTACGCAAAGCATCCAAACAGTACAATTCGCCAATTTTTTGTTCTTCAAGTTTAAGTGAACAATGAGCCCCAATGGTTAATCCTTTATCGGAAATTACTTGTAACTTTCGACAATTAGAACAATGAAGGGAACAGGTAGACGGTTGAAATCTTTGTATATATTGCTTCTATATAGTCTAAGAAACATATATGCTAAGCATCCAAACAGTACCATTCGCCAATTTTTTGATCTTCAGGTTTAAGTGAACAGCGAGCCCCATTGATTATCATGAAATGGAAATTATTTGTAACTTTCTACAAGTAGAACAATGAATAGTACAGGTAGACGGTTGAAATCTTTGTATATATTGCTTCCATATAGTCTAAGAAACATATATGCAAAGCAACCAAACAGTACCATTCGCCAATTTTTTGATCTTCAGGTTTAAGTGAACAGCGAGCCCCATTGATAATCATGAAATGGAAATTATTTGTAACTTTCTACAAGTAGAACAATGAATAGTACAGGTAGACGGGTGAAATCTTTCTATATATTGCTTCTAATTAGTCTAAGAAACATATATGCAAAGCGTCCAAACAGTACAATTCGCCAATTATTTGATCTTCAAGTTTAAGTGAACTACGAGCCCCATTGTTAATCCTTTAACGGAAATTAATTGTAACTTTCTACAAGTAGAACAATGATTGGAACACGTAGACGGTTGAAATCTTTGTATATATTGCTTCCATATAGTCTAAGAAACATATATGCAAAGCATCCAAACAGTACCATTCGCCAATTTTTTGTTCTTCAAGTTTAAGTGAACAACGAGCCCCATTGTTAATCCTTTAAAGGAAATTATTTGTAAATTTCGACAAGTAGAACAATGATTGGAACACGTAGACGGTTGAAATCTTTGTATATATTGCTTCCATATAGTCTAAGAAACATGTACACAAAGAATCCAAACAGTACAATTCGCCAATTTTTTGTTCTTCAAGTTTAAGTGAACAATGAGCCCCAATGGTTAATCCTTTATCGGAAATTATTTGTAACTTTCGACAAGTAGAACAATGAATGGAACAGGTAGACGGTTGAAATCTTTGTATATATTGCTTCTATATAGTCTAAGAAACATATATGCAAAGCATCCAAACAGTACAATTCGCCAATTTATTGTTCTTCAAGTTTAAGTTAACAACGAGCCCCATTGTTAATCCTTTAAAGGAAATTATGTGTAAATTTCGACAAGTAGAACAATGATTGGAACACGTAGACGGTTGAAATCTTTGTATATATTGCTTCCATATAGTCTAAGAAACATGTACGCAAAGCATCCAAACAGTACCATTCGCCAATTTTTTGGTCTTCAAGTTTAAGTGAACAATGAGCCCCAATGGTTAATCCTTTATCGGAAATTATTTGTAATTTTCGACAAGTCGAACAATGAATGGAACAGGTAGACGGTTGAAATATTTGTATATATTGCTTCTATATAATATAAGAAACATATATTCAAAGCATCCAAATAGTACCATTCGCCAATTTTTTGTTCTTCAAGTTTAAGTGAACTACGAGCCCCATTGTTAATCCTTTAAAGGAAATTATTTGTAAATTTCGGCAAGTAGAACAATGAATGGAATAGGTAGACGGTTGAAATCATTGTATATATTGCTTCTATATAGTCTAAGAAACATATATGCAAAGCATCCAAACAGTACAATTCGCCAATTTCTTGTTCTTCAAGTTTAAGTAAACTACGATCCCCATTGTTAATCCCTTAACGGAAATTATTTGTAACTTTCGACAAGTAGAACAATGAATGGAACAGGTAGACGGTTGAAATCTTTGTATATATTGCTTATATAAAGTCTAAGAAACATATATGCAAATCATCCAAACAGTACAATTCGCCAATTATTTGTTCTTCAAGTTTAAGTGAACTACGAGCCCCATTGTTAATACTTTAACGGAAATTATTTGTAACTTGCGACAAGTAGAACAATGAATGGAACAGGTAGACGGTTGAAATCAATGTATATATTGCTTCTATATAGTCTAAGAAACATATATGCAAAGCATCCAAACAGTACCATTCGCCACTTTTTTGTTCTTCAAGTTTAAGTGAACAACGAGCCCCATTGTTAATCCTTTAAAGGAAATTATTTGTAAATTTCGACAAGTAGAACAATGATTGGAACACGTAGACGGTTGAAATCTTTGTATATATTGCTTCCATATAGTCTAAGAAACATGTACGCAAAGCATCCAAACAGTACAATTCGCCAATTTTTTGTTCTTCAAGTTTAAGTGAACAATGAGCCCCAATGGTTAATCCTTTATCGGAAATTACTTGTAACTTTCGACAATTAGAACAATGAATGGAACAGGTAGACGGTTGAAATCTTTGTATATATTGCTTCTATATAGTCTAAGAAACATATATGCTAAGCATCCAAACAGTACAATTCGCCAATTTATTGTTCTTCAAGTTTAAGTTAACAACGAGCCCCATTGTTAATCCTTTAAAGGAAATTATGTGTAAATTTCGACAAGTAGAACAATGAATGGAATAGGTAGACGGTTGAAATCATTGTATATATTGCTTCCATATAGTCTAAGAAACATGTACGCAAAGCATCCAAACAGTACCATTCGCCAATTTTTTGGTCTTCAAGTTTAAGTGAACAATGAGCCCCAATGGTTAATCCTTTATCGGAAATTATTTGTAATTTTCGACAAGTAGAACAATGAATGGAACAGGTAGACGGTTGAAATCAATGTATATATTGCTTCTATATAGTCTAAGAAACATATATGCAAAGCATCCAAACAGTACAATTCGCCAATTTTTTGTTCTTCAAGTTTAAGTAAACTACGATCCCCATTGTTAATCCCTTAACGGAAATTATTTGTAACTTTCGACAAGTAGAACAATGAATGGGACAGGTAGACGGTTGAAATCATTATATATATTGCTTCTATATAGTCTAAGAAACATATATGCAAAGCATCCAAACAGTAAAATTCGCCAATTTTTTGTTCTTCAAGTTTAAGTGAACAATGAGCCCCAATGGTTAATCCTTTATCGGAAATTATTTGTAACTTTCGACAAGTAGAACAATGAATGGAACAGGTAGACGGTTGAAATCTTTGTATATATTGCTTCTATATAGTCTAAGAAACATATATGCAAAGCATCCAAACAGTACCATTCGCCAATTTTTTGTTCTTCAAGTTTAAGTGAACTACGAGCCCCATTGTTAATCCTTTAACGGAAATTAATTGTAATTTTCTACAAGTAGAACAATGATTGGAACACGTAGACGGTTGAAATTATTGTATATATTGCTTCCATATAGTCTAAGAAACATATATGCAAAGCAACCAAACAGTACCAATCGCCAATTTTTTGTTCTTCAAGTTTAAGTGAACAATGAGACCCATTGTTAATCCTTTATCGGAAATTATTTCTAACTTTCGACAAGTAGAACAATGAATGGAACAGGTAGACTGTTGAAATCATTGTATATATTGCTTCTATATAGTCTAAGAAACATATATGCAAAGCATCCAAACAGTACAATTCGACAATTTTTTGTTCTTCAAGTTTAGTGAACTACGAACCCCATTGTTAATACTTTAACGGAAATTATTTGTAACTTTCGACAAGTAGAACAATGAATGGAACAGGTAGACGGTTGAAATCTTTGTATATATTGCTTCTATATAGTCTAAGAAACATATATGCAAAGCATCCAAACAATACAATTCGCCAATTTTTTGTTCTTCAAGTTTAAGTGAACAATGAGCCCCAACGGTTAATCGTTTATCGGAAATTATTTGTAACTTTCGACAAGTAGAATAATGAATGGAACAGGTAGACGGTTGAAATCTTTGTATATATTGCTTCTATATAGTCTAAGAAACATATATGCAAAGCATCCAAACAGTACAATTCGCCAATTTATTGTTCTTCAAGTTTAAGTTAACAACGAGCCCCATTGTTAATCCTTTAAAGGAAATTATGTGTAAATTTCGACAAGTAGAACAATGATTGGAACACGTAGACGGTTGAAATCTTTGTATATATTGCTTCCATATAGTCTAAGAAACATGTACGCAAAGAATCCAAACAGTACCATTCGCCAATTTTTTGGTCTTCAAGTTTAAGTGAACAATGAGCCCCAATGGTTAATCCTTTATCGGAAATTATTTGTAATTTTCGACAAGTCGAACAATGAATGGAACAGGCAGACGGTTGAAATATTTGTATATATTGCTTCTATATAATATAAGAAACATATATTCAAAGCATCCAAATAGTACCATTCGCCAATTTTTTGTTCTTCAAGTTTAAGTGAACTACGAGCCCCATTGTTAATCCTTTAAAGGAAATTATTTGTAACTTTCGACAAGTAGAACAATGAATGGAACAGGTAGACGGTTGAAATCTTTGTATATATTGCTTCTATATAGTCTAAGAAACATATATGCAAAGCATCCAAACAGTACAATTCGCGAATTATTTGTTCTTCAAGTTTAAGTGAACAATGAGCCCCAATGGTTAATCCTTTATCGGTAATTGTTTGTAATTTTCGACAAGTAGAACAATGAATGGAACTGGTAGACGGTTGAAATCTTTGTATATATTGCTTCTATATAATCTAAGAAACATATATGTAAAGCATCTAAAGAGTAACAATCGCCAATTTTTTGTTCTTCAAGTTTAAGTGAACTACGAGCCCAATTGTTAATCCTTTAAAGGAAATTATTTGTAAATTTCGACAAGTAGAACAATGAATGGAACAGGTAGACGGTTGAAATCTTTGTATATATTGCTTCTATATAGTCTAAGAAACATATATGCAAAGCATCCAAACAGTACAATTCGCCAATTTATTGTTCTTCAAGTTTAAGTTAACAACGAGCCCCATTGTTAATCCTTTAAAGGAAATTATGTGTAAATTTCGACAAGTAGAACAATGATTGGAACAGGTAGACGGTTGAAATCTTTGTATATATTGCTTCCATATAGTCTAAGAAACATGTACGCAAAGCATCCAAACAGTACCATTCGCCAATTTTTTGGTCTTCAAGTTTAAGTGAACAATGAGCCCCAATGGTTAATCCTTTATCGGAAATTATTTGTAATTTTCGACAAGTCGAACAATGAATGGAACAGGTAGACGGTTGAAATATTTGTATGTATTGCTTCTATATAATATAAGAAACATATATTCAAAGCATCCAAATAGTACCATTCGCCAATTTTTTGTTCTTCAAGTTTAAGTGAACTACGAGCTCCATTGTTAATCCTTTAAAGGAAATTATTTGTAAATTTCGGCAAGTAGAACAATGAATGGAATAGGTAGACGATTGAAATCATTGTATATATTGCTTCTATATAGTCTAAGAAACATATATGCAAAGCATCCAAACAGTACAATTCGTCAATTTCTAGTTCTTCAAGTTTAAGTAAACTACGATCCCCATTGTTAATCCCTTAACGGAAATTATTTGTATCTTTCGACAAGTAGAACAGTGAATGGAACAGGTAGACGGTTGAAATCTTTGTATATATTGCTTCTATAAAGTCTAAGAAACATATATGCAAATCGTCCAAACAGTACAATTCGCCAATTATTTGTTCTTCAAGTTTAAGTGAACTACGAGCCCCATTGTTAATACTTTAACGGAAATTATTTGTAACTTGCGACAAGTAGAACAATGAATGGAACAGGTAGACGGTTGAAATCTTTGTATATATTGCTTCTATATAGTCTAAGAAACATATATGCAAAGCATCCAAACAGTACAATTCGCCAATTTTTTGTTCTTCAAGCTTAAGTGAACTACGAGCCCAATTGTTAATCCTTTAAAGGAAATTATTTGTAAATTTCGACAAGTAGAACAATGAATGGAACAGGTAGACGGTTGAAATCCTTGTATATATTGCTTCCATATAGTCTAAGAAACATGTACGCAAAGCATCCAAACAGTACCATTCGCCAATTTTTTGTCCTTCAAGTTTAAGTGAACAATGAGCCCCATTGTTAATCCTTTATAGGAAATTATTTGTAACTTTCGACAAGTAGAACAATGAATGGAACAGGTAGACGGTTGAAATCTTTGTATATATTGCTTCTATATAGTCTAAGAAACATATATGCAAAGCATCCAAACAGTACAATTCGCGAATTTTTTGTTCTTCAAGTTTAAGTGAACAATGAGCCCCAATGGTTAATCCTTTATCGGTAATTATTTGTAATTTTCGACAAGTAGAACAATGAATGGAACTGGTAGACGGTTGAAATCTTTGTATATATTGCTTTTATATAATCTAAGAAACATATATGCAAAGCATCTAAAGAGTAACAATCGCCAATTTTTTGTTCTTCAAGTTTAAGTGTACTACGAGCCCAATTGTTAATCCTTTAAAGGAAATTATTTGTAAATTTCGACAAGTAGAACAATGAATGGACCATGTAGACGGTTGAAATCATTGTATATATTGCTTCTATATAGTCTACGAAACATATATGCAAAGCATCCAAACAGTACAATTCGCCAATTTTTTGTTCTTCAAGTTTAAGTGAACTACGAGCCCCATTGTTAATCCTTTAACGGAAATTAATTGTAACTTTCTACAAGTAGAACAATGATTGGAACACGTAGACGGTTGAAATCTTTGTATATATTGCTTCTATATAGTCTAAGAAACATATATGCAAAGCATCCAAACAGTACAATTCGCCAATTTTTTGTTCTTCAAGTTTAAGTAAACTACGATCCCCATTGTTAAGCCCTTAACGGAAATTATTTGTAACTTTCTACAAGTAGAACAATGATTGGAACACGTAGACGGTTGAAATCTTTGTATATATTGCTTCCATATAGTCTAAGAAACATATATGCAAAGCATCCAAACAGTACAATTCGCCAATTTTTTGTCCTTCAAGTTTAAGTGAATAATGAGCCCCAATAGTTAATCCTTTATCGGAAATTATTTGTAATTTTCGACATGTCGAACAATGAATGGAACAGGTAGACGGTTGAAATCATTGTATATATTGCTTCTATATAGTCTAAGAAACATATATGCAAAGCATCCAAACAGTACAATTCGCCAATTTTTTGTTCTTCAAGTTTAAGTGAACAATGAGCCCCAATGGTTAATCCTTTATCGGTAATTATTTGTAACTTTCGACAAGTAGAACAATGAATGGAACAGGTAGACGGTTGAAATCTTTGTATACATTGCTTCTATATAGTCTAAGAAACATATATGCAAAGCATCCAAACAGTACAATTCGCCAATTTTTTGTTCTTCAAGTTTAAGTGAACAGCGAGCCCTATTGATAATCATGAAATGGAAATTATTTGTAACTTTCTACAAGTAGAACAATGAATAGTGCAGGTAGACGGGTGAAATCATCCTATATATTGCTTCTAAATAGTCTAAGAAACATATATGCAAAGCATCCAAACAGTACAATTCGCCAATTTTTTGTTCTTCAAGTTTAAGTGAACCATGAGACCCATTGTTAATCCTTTATCGGAAATTATTTGTAACTTTCGACAAGTAGAACAATGAATGGAACACGTAGACGGTTGAAATTTTTGTATATATTGCTTCCATATAGTCTAAGAAACATATATGCAAAGCAACCAAACAGTACCATTCGCCAATTTTTTGTTCTTCAAGTTTAAGTGAACAATGAGACCCATTGTTAATCCATTATCGGAAATTATTTCTAACTTTCGACAAGTAGAACAATGAATGGAACAGGTAGACGGTTGAAATCTTTGTATATATTGCTTCTATATAGTCTAAGAAACATATATGCAAAGCATCCAAACATTACAATTCGCCAATTTATTGTTCTTCAAGTTTAAGTTAACAACGAGCCCCATTGTTAATCCTTTAAAGGAAATTATTTGTAAATTTCGACAAGTAGAACAATGATTGGAACACGTAGACGGTTGAAATCTTTGTATATATTGCTTCCATATAGTCTAAGAAACATGTACGCAAAGCATCCAAACAGTACAATTCGCCAATTTTTTGTTCTTCAAGTTTAAGTGAACAATGAGCCCCAATGGTTAATCCTTTATCGGAAATTATTTGTAACTTTCGACAAGTAGAACAATGAATGGAACAGGTAGACGGTTGAAATCTTTGTATATATTGCTTCTATATAGTCTAAGAAACATATATGCAAAGCATCCAAACAGTACAATTCGCCAATTTATTGTTCTTCAAGTTTAAGTTAACAACGAGCCCCATTGTTAATCCTTTAAAGGAAATTATGTGTAAATTTCGACAAGTAGAACAATGATTGGAACACGTAGACGGTTGAAATCTTTGTATATATTGCTTCCATATAGTCTAAGAAACATGTACGCAAAGAATCCAAACAGTACCATTCGCCAATTTTTTGGTCTTCAAGTTTAAGTGAACAATGAGCCCCAATGGTTAATCCTTTATCGGAAATTATTTGTAATTTTCGACAAGTCGAACAATGAATGGAACAGGCAGACGGTTGAAATATTTGTATATATTGCTTCTATATAATATAAGAAACATATATTCAAAGCATCCAAATAGTACCATTCGCCAATTTTTTGTTCTTCAAGTTTAAGTGAACTACGAGCCCCATTGTTAATCCTTTAAAGGAAATTATTTGTAACTTTCGACAAGTAGAACAATGAATGGAACAGGTAGACGGTTGAAATCTTTGTATATATTGCTTCTATATAGTCTAAGAAACATATATGCAAAGCATCCAAACAGTACAATTCGCGAATTTTTTGTTCTTCAAGTTTAAGTGAACAATGAGCCCCAATGGTTAATCCTTTATCGGTAATTATTTGTAATTTTCGACAAGTAGAACAATTAATGGAACTGGTAGACGGTTGAAATCTTTGTATATATTGCTTCTATATAATCTAAGATACATATATGTAAAGCATCTAAAGAGTAACAATCGCCAATTTTTTGTTCTTCAAGTTTAAGTGAACTACGAGCCCAATTGTTAATCCTTTAAAGGAAATTATTTGTAAATTTCGACAAGTAGAACAATGAATGGAACAGGTAGACGGTTGAAATCTTTGTATATATTGCTTCTATATAGTCTAAGAAACATATATGCAAAGCATCCAAACAGTACAATTCGCCAATTTATTGTTCTTCAAGTTTAAGTTAACAACGAGCCCCATTGTTAATCCTTTAAAGGAAATTATGTGTAAATTTCGACAAGTAGAACAATGATTGGAACAGGTAGACGGTTGAAATCTTTGTATATATTGCTTCCATATAGTCTAAGAAACATGTACGCAAAGCATCCAAACAGTACCATTCGCCAATTTTTTGGTCTTCAAGTTTAAGTGAACAATGAGCCCCAATGGTTAATCCTTTATCGGAAATTATTTGTAATTTTCGACAAGTCGAACAATGAATGGAACAGGTAGACGGTTGAAATATTTGTATATATTGCTTCTATATAATATAAGAAACATATATTCAAAGCATCCAAATAGTACCATTCGCCAATTTTTTGTTCTTCAAGTTTAAGTGAACTACGAGCCCCATTGTTAATCCTTTAAAGGAAATTATTTGTAAATTTCGGCAAGTAGAACAATGAATGGAATAGGTAGACGATTGAAATCATTGTATATATTGCTTCTATATAGTCTAAGAAACATATATGCAAAGCATCCAAACAGTACAATTCGTCAATTTCTAGTTCTTCAAGTTTAAGTAAACTACGATCCCCATTGTTAATCCCTTAACGGAAATTATTTGTATCTTTCGACAAGTAGAACAGTGAATGGAACAGGTAGACGGTTGAAATTTTTGTATATATTGCTTCTATAAAGTCTAAGAAACATATATGCAAATCGTCCAAACAGTACAATTCGCCAATTATTTGTTCTTCAAGTTTAAGTGAACTACGAGCCCCATTGTTAATACTTTAACGGAAATTATTTGTAACTTGCGACAAGTAGAACAATGAATAGTGCAGGTAGACGGGTGAAATCATTCTATATATTGCTTCTAAATAGTCTAAGAAACATATATGCAAAGCATCCAAACAGTACAATTCGCCAATTTTTTGTTCTTCAAGTTTAAGTGAACCATGAGACCCATTGTTAATCCTTTATCGGAAATTATTTGTAACTTTCGACAAGTAGAACAATGAATGGAACACGTAGACGGTTGAAATTTTTGTATATATTGCTTCCATATAGTCTAAGAAACATATATGCAAAGCAACCAAACAGTCCCATTCGCCAATTTTTTGTTCTTCAAGTTTAAGTGAACAATGAGACCCATTGTTAATCCTTTATCGGAAATTATTTCTAACTTTCGACAAGTAGAACAATGAATGGAACAGGTAGACGGTTGAAATTTTTGTATATATTGCTTCCATATAGTCTAAGAAACATATATGCAAAGCAACCAAACAGTACCATTCGCCAATTTTTTGTTCATCAAGTTTAAGTGAACAATGAGACCCATTGTTAATCCTTTATCGGAAATTATTTCTAACTTTCGACAAGTAGAACAATGAATGGAACAGGTAGACGGTTGAAATCTTTGTATATATTGCTTCTATATAGTCTAAGAAACATATATGCAAAGCATCCAAACAATACAATTCGCCAATTTATTGTTCTTCAAGTTTAAGTTAACAACGAGCCCCATTGTTAATCCTTTAAAGGAAATTATTTGTAACTTTCGACAAGTAGAATAATGAATGGAACAGGTAGACGGTTGAAATCTTTGTATATATTGCTTCTATATAGTCTAAGAAACATATATGCAAAGCATCCAAACAGTACAATTCGCCAATTTATTGTTCTTCAAGTTTAAGTTAACAACGAGCCCCATTGTTAATCCTTTAAAGGAAATTATGTGTAAATTTCGACAAGTAGAACAATGATTGGAACACGTAGACGGTTGAAATCTTTGTATATATTGCTTCCATATAGTCTAAGAAACATGTACGCAAAGAATCCAAACAGTACCATTCGCCAATTTTTTGGTCTTCAAGTTTAAGTGAACAATGAGCCCCAATGGTTAATCCTTTATCGGAAATTATTTGTAATTTTCGACAAGTCGAACAATGAATGGAACAGGCAGACGGTTGAAATATTTGTATATATTGCTTCTATATAATATAAGAAACATATATTCAAAGCATCCAAATAGTACCATTCGCCAATTTTTTGTTCTTCAAGTTTAAGTGAACTACGAGCCCCATTGTTAATCCTTTAAAGGAAATTATTTGTAACTTTCGACAAGTAGAACAATGAATGGAACAGGTAGACGGTTGAAATCTTTGTATATATTGCTTCTATATAGTCTAAGAAACATATATGCAAAGCATCCAAACAGTACAATTCGCGAATTTTTTGTTCTTCAAGTTTAAGTGAACAATGAGCCCCAATGGTTAATCCTTTATCGGTAATTATTTGTAATTTTCGACAAGTAGAACAATGAATGGAACTGGTAGACGGTTGAAATCTTTGTATATATTGTTTCTATATAATCTAAGAAACATATATGTAAAGCATCTAAAGAGTAACAATCGCCAATTTTTTGTTCTTCAAGTTTAAGTGAACTACGAGCCCAATTGTTAAACCTTTAAAGGAAATTATTTGTAAATTTCGACAAGTAGAACAATGAATGGAACAGGTAGACGGTTGAAATCTTTGTATATATTGCTTCTATATAGTCTAAGAAACATATATGCAAAGCATCCAAACAGTACAATTCGCCAATTTATTGTTCTTCAAGTTTAAGTTAACAACGAGCCCCATTGTTAATCCTTTAAAGGAAATTATGTGTAAATTTCGACAAGTAGAACAATGATTGGAACAGGTAGACGGTTGAAATCTTTGTATATATTGCTTCCATATAGTCTAAGAAACATGTACGCAAAGCATCCAAACAGTACCATTCGCCAATTTTTTGGTCTTCAAGTTTAAGTGAACAATGAGCCCCAATGGTTAATCCTTTATCGGAAATTATTTGTAATTTTCGACAAGTCGAACAATGAATGGAACAGGTAGACGGTTGAAATATTTGTATGTATTGCTTCTATATAATATAAGAAACATATATTCAAAGCATCCAAATAGTACCATTCGCCAATTTTTTGTTCTTCAAGTTTAAGTGAACTACGAGCTCCATTGTTAATCCTTTAAAGGAAATTATTTGTAAATTTCGGCAAGTAGAACAATGAATGGAATAGGTAGACGATTGAAATCATTGTATATATTGCTTCTATATAGTCTAAGAAACATATATGCAAAGCATCCAAACAGTACAATTCGTCAATTTCTAGTTCTTCAAGTTTAAGTAAACTACGATCCCCATTGTTAATCCCTTAACGGAAATTATTTGTATCTTTCGACAAGTAGAACAGTGAATGGAACAGGTAGACGGTTGAAATCTTTGTATATATTGCTTCTATAAAGTCTAAGAAACATATATGCAAATCGTCCAAACAGTACAATTCGCCAATTATTTGTTCTTCAAGTTTAAGTGAACTACGAGCCCCATTGTTAATACTTTAACGGAAATTATTTGTAACTTGCGACAAGTAGAACAATGAATGGAACAGGTAGACGGTTGAAATCTTTGTATATATTGCTTCTATATAGTCTAAGAAACATATATGCAAAGCATCCAAACAGTACAATTCGCCAATTTTTTGTTCTTCAAGCTTAAGTGAACTACGAGCCCAATTGTTAATCCTTTAAAGGAAATTATTTGTAAATTTCGACAAGTAGAACAATGAATGGAACAGGTAGACGGTTGAAATCCTTGTATATATTGCTTCCATATAGTCTAAGAAACATGTACGCAAAGCATCCAAACAGTACCATTCGCCAATTTTTTGTCCTTCAAGTTTAAGTGAACAATGAGCCCCATTGTTAATCCTTTATAGGAAATTATTTGTAACTTTCGACAAGTAGAACAATGAATGGAACAGGTAGACGGTTGAAATCTTTGTATATATTGCTTCTATATAGTCTAAGAAACATATATGCAAAGCATCCAAACAGTACAATTCGCGAATTTTTTGTTCTTCAAGTTTAAGTGAACAATGAGCCCCAATGGTTAATCCTTTATCGGTAATTATTTGTAATTTTCGACAAGTAGAACAATGAATGGAACTGGTAGACGGTTGAAATCTTTGTATATATTGCTTTTATATAATCTAAGAAACATATATGCAAAGCATCTAAAGAGTAACAATCGCCAATTTTTTGTTCTTCAAGTTTAAGTGTACTACGAGCCCAATTGTTAATCCTTTAAAGGAAATTATTTGTAAATTTCGACAAGTAGAACAATGAATGGACCATGTAGACGGTTGAAATCATTGTATATATTGCTTCTATATAGTCTACGAAACATATATGCAAAGCATCCAAACAGTACAATTCGCCAATTTTTTGTTCTTCAAGTTTAAGTGAACTACGAGCCCCATTGTTAATCCTTTAACGGAAATTAATTGTAACTTTCTACAAGTAGAACAATGATTGGAACACGTAGACGGTTGAAATCTTTGTATATATTGCTTCTATATAGTCTAAGAAACATATATGCAAAGCATCCAAACAGTACAATTCGCCAATTTTTTGTTCTTCAAGTTTAAGTAAACTACGATCCCCATTGTTAATCCCTTAACGGAAATTATTTGTAACTTTCTACAAGTAGAACAATGATTGGAACACGTAGACGGTTGAAATCTTTGTATATATTGCTTCCATATAGTCTAAGAAACATATATGCAAAGCATCCAAACAGTACAATTCGCCAATTTTTTGTCCTTCAAGTTTAAGTGAACAATGAGCCCCAATAGTTAATCCTTTATCGGAAATTATTTGTAATTTTCGACAAGTCGAACAATGAATGGAACAGGTAGACGGTTGAAATCATTGTATATATTGCTTCTATATAGTCTAAGAAACATATATGCAAAGCATCCAAACAGTACAATTCGCCAATTTTTTGTTCTTCAAGTTTAAGTGAACAATGAGCCCCAATGGTTAATCCTTTATCGGTAATTATTTGTAACTTTCGACAAGTAGAACAATGAATGGAACAGGTAGACGGTTGAAATCTTTGTATACATTGCTTCTATATAGTCTAAGAAACATATATGCAAAGCATCCAAACAGTACAATTCGCCAATTTTTTGTTCTTCAAGTTTAAGTGAACAGCGAGCCCCATTGATAATCATGAAATGGAAATTATTTGTAACTTTCTACAAGTAGAACAATGAATAGTGCAGGTAGACGGGTGAAATCATCCTATATATTGCTTCTAAATAGTCTAAGAAACATATATGCAAAGCATCCAAACAGTACAATTCGCCAATTTTTTGTTCTTCAAGTTTAAGTGAACCATGAGACCCATTGTTAATCCTTTATCGGAAATTATTTGTAACTTTCGACAAGTAGAACAATGAATGGAACACGTAGACGGTTGAAATTTTTGTATATATTGCTTCTATATAGTCTAAGAAACATATATGCAAAGCATCCAAACATTACAATTCGCCAATTTATTGTTCTTCAAGTTTAAGTTAACAATGAGCCCCATTGTTAATCCTTTAAAGGAAATTATTTGTAAATTTCGACAAGTAGAACAATGATTGGAACACGTAGACGGTTGAAATCTTTGTATATATTGCTTCCATATAGTCTAAGAAACATGTACGCAAAGCATCCAAACAGTACAATTCGCCAATTTTTTGTTCTTCAAGTTTAAGTGAACAATGAGCCCCAATGGTTAATCCTTTATCGGAAATTATTTGTAACTTTCGACAAGTAGAACAATGAATGGAACAGGTAGACGGTTGAAATCTTTGTATATATTGCTTCTATATAGTCTAAGAAACATATATGCAAAGCATCCAAACAGTACAATTCGCCAATTTATTGTTCTTCAAGTTTAAGTTAACAACGAGCCCCATTGTTAATCCTTTAAAGGAAATTATGTGTAAATTTCGACAAGTAGAACAATGAATGGAACAGGTAGACGGTTGAAATCTTTGTATAAATTGCTTCCATATAGTCTAAGAAACATGTACGCTAAGCATCCAAACAGTACCATTCGCCAATTTTTTGTTCTTCAAGTTTAAGTGAACAATGAGCCCCAATGGTTAATCCTTTATCGGATATTATTTGTAACTTTCGACAAGTAGAACAATGAATGGAACACGTAGACGGTTGAAATTTTTGTATTTATTGCTTCCATATAGTCTAAGAAACATATATGCAAAGCAACCAAACAGTACCATTCGCCAATTTTTTGTTCTTCAAGTTTAAGTGAACAATGAGACCCATTGTTAATCCTTTATCGGAAATTATTTCTAACTTTCGACAAGTAGAACAATGAATGGAACAGGTAGACGGTTGAAATCTTTGTATATATTGCTTCTATATAGTCTAAGAAACATATATGCAAAGCATCCAAACAATACAATTCGCCAAATTATTGTTCTTCAAGTTTAAGTTAACAACGAGCCCCATTGTTAATCCTTTAAAGGAAATTATTTGTAAATTTCGACAAGTAGAACAATGATTGGAACACGTAGACGGTTGAAATCTTTGTATATATTGCTTCCATATAGTCTAAGAAACATGTACGCAAAGCATCCAAACAGTACAATTCGCCAATTTTTTGTTCTTCAAGTTTAAGTGAACAATGAGCCCCAATGGTTAATCCTTTATCGGAAATTATTTGTAACTTTCGACAAGTAGAACAATGAATGGAACAGGTAGACGGTTGAAATCATTGTATATATTGCTTCTATATAGTCTAAGAAACATATATGCAAAGCATCCAAACAGTACAATTCGCCAATTTTTTGTTCTTCAAGTTTAAGTGAACAATGAGCCCCAATGGTTAATCCTTTATCGGTAATTATTTGTAACTTTCGACAAGTAGAACAATGAATGGAACAGGTAGACGGTTGAAATCTTTGTATACATTGCTTCTATATAGTCTAAGAAACATATATGCAAAGCATCCAAACAGTACAATTCGCCAATTTTTTGTTCTTCAAGTTTAAGTGAACAGCGAGCCCCATTGATAATCATGAAATGGAAATTATTTGTAACTTTCTACAAGTAGAACAATGAATAGTGCAGGTAGACGGGTGAAATCATTCTATATATTGCTTCTAAATAGTCTAAGAAACATATATGCAAAGCATCCAAACAGTACAATTCGCCAATTTTTTGATCTTCAGGTTTAAGTAAACTACGATCCCCATTGTTAATCCCTTAACGGAAATTAATAGTAACTTTCTACAAGTAGAACAATGATTGGAACACGTAGACGGTTGAAATCTTTGTATATATTGCTTCTATATAGTCTAAGAAACATATATGCAAAGCATCCAAACAGTACAATTCGCCAATTTATTGTTCTTCAAGTTTAAGTTAACAACGAGCCCCATTGTTAATCCTTTAAAGGAAATTATGTGTAAATTTCGACAAGTAGAACAATGAATGGAACAGGTAGACGGTTGAAATCTTTGTATAAATTGCTTCCATATAGTCTAAGAAACATGTACGCTAAGCATCCAAACAGTACCATTCGCCAATTTTTTGTTCTTCAAGTTTAAGTGAACAATGAGCCCCAATGGTTAATCCTTTATCGGATATTATTTGTAACTTTCGACAAGTAGAACAATGAATGGAACACGTAGACGGTTGAAATTTTTGTATATATTGCTTCCATATAGTCTAAGAAACATATATGCAAAGCAACCAAACAGTACCATTCGCCAATTTTTTGTTCTTCAAGTTTAAGTGAACAATGAGACCCATTGTTAATCCTTTATCGGAAATTATTTCTAACTTTCGACAAGTAGAACAATGAATGGAACAGGTAGACGGTTGAAATCTTTGTATATATTGCTTCTATATAGTCTAAGAAACATATATGCAAAGCATCCAAACAATACAATTCGCCAAATTATTGTTCTTCAAGTTTAAGTTAACAACGAGCCCCATTGTTAATCCTTTAAAGGAAATTATTTGTAAATTTCGACAAGTAGAACAATGATTGGAACACGTAGACGGTTGAAATCTTTGTATATATTGCTTCCATATAGTCTAAGAAACATGTACGCAAAGCATCCAAACAGTACAATTCGCCAATTTTTTGTTCTTCAAGTTTAAGTGAACAATGAGCCCCAATGGTTAATCCTTTATCGGAAATTATTTGTAACTTTCGACAAGTAGAACAATGAATGGAACAGGTAGACGGTTGAAATCATTGTATATATTGCTTCTATATAGTCTAAGAAACATATATGCAAAGCATCCAAACAGTACAATTCGCCAATTTTTTGTTCTTCAAGTTTAAGTGAACAATGAGCCCCAATGGTTAATCCTTTATCGGTAATTATTTGTAACTTTCGACAAGTAGAACAATGAATGGAACAGGTAGACGGTTGAAATCTTTGTATACATTGCTTCTATATAGTCTAAGAAACATATATGCAAAGCATCCAAACAGTACAATTCGCCAATTTTTTGTTCTTCAAGTTTAAGTGAACAGCGAGCCCCATTGATAATCATGAAATGGAAATTATTTGTAACTTTCTACAAGTAGAACAATGAATAGTGCAGGTAGACGGGTGAAATCATTCTATATATTGCTTCTAAATAGTCTAAGAAACATATATGCAAAGCATCCAAACAGTACAATTCGCCAATTTTTTGATCTTCAGGTTTAAGTAAACTACGATCCCCATTGTTAATCCCTTAACGGAAATTAATAGTAACTTTCTACAAGTAGAACAATGATTGGAACACGTAGACGGTTGAAATCTTTGTATATATTGCTTCCATATAGTCTAAGAAACATATATGCAAAGCAACCAAACAGTACCATTCGCCAATTTTTTGATCTTCAGGTTTAAGTGAACAGCGAGCCCCATTGATAATCATGAAATGGAAATTATTTGTAACTTTCTACAAGTAGAACAATGAATAGTACAGGTAGACGGGTGAAATCTTTCTATATATTGCTTCTAATTAGTCTAAGAAACATCTATGCAAAGCATCCAAACAGTACAATTCGCCAATTTTTTGTTCTTCAAGTTTAAGTGAACTACGAGCCCCATTGTTAATCCTTTAACGGAAATTAATTGTAACTTTCTACAAGTAGAACAATTATTGGAACACGTAGACGGTTGAAATCTTTGTATATATTGCTTCCATATAGTCTAAGAAACATATATGCAAAGCATCCAAACAGTACTTTTCGGCAATTTTTTGTTCTTCAAGTTTAAGTGAACAACGAGACCCATTGTTAATCCTTTATCGGAAATTATTTGTAACTTTCGACAAGTAGATCAATGAATGGATCATGTAGACGGTTGAAAAAATTGTATATATTGCTTCTATATAGTCTAAGAAACATATATGCAAAGCATCCAAACAGTACAATTCGCCAATTTTTTGTTCTTCAAGTTTAAGTGAACAATGAGCCCCATTGTTAATCCTTTAAAGGAAATTATTTCTAACTTTCGACAAGTAGAACAATGAATGGAACAGGTAGACGGTTGAAATCTTTGTATATATTGCTTCTATATAGTCTAAGAAACATATATGCAAAGCATCCAAACAGTACAATTCGCCAATTTTTTGTTCTTCAAGTTTAAGTGAACAACGAGCCCCATTGTTACCCTTTAAAGGAAATTATTTGTAAATTTCGACAAGTAGAACAATGATTGGAACACGTGGACGGTTGAAATCTTTGTATATAATGCTTCCATATAGTCTAAGAAACATATATGAAAAGCATCCAAACAGTACAATTCGCCAATTTTTTGTTCTTCAAGTCTAAGTGAACAATGAGCCCCAATTGTTAATCCTTTAAAGGAAATTATTTGTAAATTTCGACAAGTAGAACAATGAATGGACCATGTAGACGGTTGAAATCATTGTATATATTGCTTCTATATAGTCTACGAAACATATATGCAAAGCATCCAAACAGTACAATTCGCCAATTTTTTGTTCTTCAAGTTTAAGTGAACTACGAGCCCCATTGTTAATCCTTTAACGGAAATTAATTGTAACTTTCTACAAGTAGAACAATGATTGGAACACGTAGACGGTTGAAATCTTTGTATATATTGCTTCTATATAGTCTAAGAAACATATATGCAAAGCATCCAAACAGTACAATTCGCCAATTTTTTGTTCTTCAAGTTTAAGTAAACTACGATCCCCATTGTTAATCCCTTAACGGAAATTATTTGTAACTTTCTACAAGTAGAACAATGATTGGAACACGTAGACGGTTGAAATCTTTGTATATATTGCTTCCATATAGTCTAAGAAACATATATGCAAAGCATCCAAACAGTACAATTCGCCAATTTTTTGTTCTTCAAGTTTAAGTGAACCATGAGACCCATTGTTAATCCTTTATCGGAAATTATTTGTAACTTTCGACAAGTAGAACAATGAATGGAACACGTAGACGGTTGAAATTTTTGTATATATTGCTTCCATATAGTCTAAGAAACATATATGCAAAGCAACCAAACAGTACCATTCGCCAATGTTTTGTTCTTCAAGTTTAAGTGAACAATGAGACCCATTGTTAATCCATTATCGGAAATTATTTCTAACTTTCGACAAGTAGAACAATGAATGGAACAGGTAGACGGTTGAAATCTTTGTATATATTGCTTCTATATAGTCTAAGAAACATATATGCAAAGCATCCAAACATTACAATTCGCCAATTTATTGTTCTTCAAGTTTAAGTTAACAACGAGCCCCATTGTTAATCCTTTAAAGGAAATTATTTGTAAATTTCGACAAGTAGAACAATGATTGGAACACGTAGACGGTTGAAATCTTTGTATATATTGCTTCCATATAGTCTAAGAAACATGTACGCAAAGCATCCAAACAGTACAATTCGCCAATTTTTTGTTCTTCAAGTTTAAGTGAACAATGAGCCCCAATGGTTAATCCTTTATCGGAAATTATTTGTAACTTTCGACAAGTAGAACAATGAATGGAACAGGTAGACGGTTGAAATCTTTGTATATATTGCTTCTATATAGTCTAAGAAACATATATGCAAAGCATCCAAACAGTACAATTCGCCAATATATTGTTCTTCAAGTTTAAGTTAACAACGAGCCCCATTGTTAATCCTTTAAAGGAAATTATGTGTAAATTTCGACAAGTAGAACAATGAATGGAACAGGTAGACGGTTGAAATCTTTGTATAAATTGCTTCCATATAGTCTAAGAAACATGTACGCTAAGCATCCAAACAGTACCATTCGCCAATTTTTTGTTCTTCAAGTTTAAGTGAACAATGAGCCCCAATGGTTAATCCTTTATCGGATATTATTTGTAACTTTCGACAAGTAGAACAATGAATGGAACACGTAGACGGTTGAAATTTTTGAATATATTGCTTCCATATAGTCTAAGAAACATATATGCAAAGCAACCAAACAGTACCATTCGCCAATTTTTTGTTCTTCAAGTTTAAGTGAACAATGAGACCCATTGTTAATCCTTTATCGGAAATTATTTCTAACTTTCGACAAGTAGAACAATGAATGGAACAGGTAGACGGTTGAAATCTTTGTATATATTGCTTCTATATAGTCTAAGAAACATATATGCAAAGCATCCAAACAATACAATTCGCCAAATTATTGTTCTTCAAGTTTAAGTTAACAACGAGCCCCATTGTTAATCCTTTAAAGGAAATTATTTGTAAATTTCGACAAGTAGAACAATGATTGGAACACGTAGACGGTTGAAATCTTTGTATATATTGCTTCCATATAGTCTAAGAAACATGTACGCAAAGCATCCAAACAGTACAATTCGCCAATTTTTTGTTCTTCAAGTTTAAGTGAACAATGAGCCCCAATGGTTAATCCTTTATCGGAAATTATTTGTAACTTTCGACAAGTAGAACAATGAATGGAACAGGTAGACGGTTGAAATCATTGTATATATTGCTTCTATATAGTCTAAGAAACATATATGCAAAGCATCCAAACAGTACAATTCGCCAATTTTTTGTTCTTCAAGTTTAAGTGAACAATGAGCCCCAATGGTTAATCCTTTATCGGAAATTATTTGTAACTTTCGACAAGTAGAACAATGAATGGAACACGTAGACGGTTGAAATTTTTATATATATTGCTTCCATATAGTCTAAGAAACATATATGCAAAGCAACCAAACAGTACCATTCGCCAATTTTTTGATATTCAGGTTTAAGTGAACAGCGAGCCCCATTGATAATCATGAAATGGAAATTATTTGTAACTTTCTACAAGTAGAACAATGAATAGTACAGGTAGACGGGTGAAATCTTTCTATATATTGCTTCTAATTAGTCTAAGAAACATCTATGCAAAGCATCCAAACAGTACAATTCGCCAATTTTTTGTTCTTCAAGTTTAAGTGAACTACGAGCCCCATTGTTAATCCTTTAACGGAAATTAATTGTAACTTTCGACAAGTAGAACCATGGATGGAACAGGTAGACGGTTGAAATCTTTGTATGTATTGCTTCTATATAGTCTAAGAAACATATATGCAAAGCATCCAAACAGTACAATTCCCCAATTTATTGTTCTTCAAGTTTAAGTGAACAACGAGCCCCATTGTTAATCCTTTAAAGGAAATTATTTGTAAATTTCGACAAGTAGAACACTGATTGGAACACGTAGACGGTTGAAATCTTTGTATATATTGCTTCCATATAGTCTAAGAAACATATATGCAAAGCATCCAAACAGTACAATTCGCCAATTTTTTGTTCTTCAAGTTTAAGTGAACCATGAGACCCATTGTTAATCCTTTATCGGAAATTATTTGTAACTTTCGACAAGTAGAACAATGAATGGAACACGTAGACGGTTGAAATTTTTGTATATATTGCTTCCATATAGTCTAAGAAACATATATGCAAAGCAACCAAACAGTACCATTCGCCAATTTTTTGTTCTTCAAGTTTAAGTGAACAATGAGACCCATTGTTAATCCATTATCGGAAATTATTTCTAACTTTCGACAAGTAGAACAATGAATGGAACAGGTAGACGGTTGAAATCTTTGTATATATTGCTTCTATATAGTCTAAGAAACATATATGCAAAGCATCCAAACATTACAATTCGCCAATTTATTGTTCTTCAAGTTTAAGTTAACAACGAGCCCCATTGTTAATCCTTTAAAGGAAATTATTTGTAAATTTCGACAAGTAGAACAATGATTGGAACACGTAGACGGTTGAAATCTTTGTATATATTGCTTCCATATAGTCTAAGAAACATGTACGCAAAGCATCCAAACAGTACAATTCGCCAATTTTTTGTTCTTCAAGTTTAAGTGAACAATGAGCCCCAATGGTTAATCCTTTATCGGAAATTATTTGTAACTTTCGACAAGTAGAACAATGAATGGAACAGGTAGACGGTTGAAATCTTTGTATATATTGCTTCTATATAGTCTAAGAAACATATATGCAAAGCATCCAAACAGTACAATTCGCCAATTTATTGTTCTTCAAGTTTAAGTTAACAACGAGCCCCATTGTTAATCCTTTAAAGGAAATTATTTGTAAATTTCGACAAGTAGAACAATGATTGGAACACGTAGACGGTTGAAATCTTTGTATATATTGCTTCCATATAGTCTAAGAAACATGTACGCAAAGCATCCAAACAGTACAATTCGCCAATTTTTTGTTCTTCAAGTTTAAGTGAACAATGAGCCCCAATGGTTAATCCTTTATCGGAAATTATTTGTAACTTTCGACAAGTAGAACAATGAATGGAACAGGTAGACGGTTGAAATCATTGTATATATTGCTTCTATATAGTCTAAGAAACATATATGCAAAGCATCCAAACAGTACAATTCGCCAATTTTTTGTTCTTCAAGTTTAAGTGAACAATGAGCCCCAATGGTTAATCCTTTATCGGAAATTATTTGTAACTTTCGACAAGTAGAACAATGAATGGAACACGTAGACGGTTGAAATTTTTGTATATATTGCTTCCATATAGTCTAAGAAACATATATGCAAAGCAACCAAACAGTACCATTCGCCAATTTTTTGATATTCAGGTTTAAGTGAACAGCGAGCCCCATTGATAATCATGAAATGGAAATTATTTGTAACTTTCTACAAGTAGAACAATGAATAGTACAGGTAGACGGGTGAAATCTTTCTATATATTGCTTCTAATTAGTCTAAGAAACATCTATGCAAAGCATCCAAACAGTACAATTCGCCAATTTTTTGTTCTTCAAGTTTAAGTGAACTACGAGCCCCATTGTTAATCCTTTAACGGAAATTAATTGTAACTTTCTACAAGTAGAACAATTATTGGAACACGTAGACGGTTGAAATCTTTGTATATATTGCTTCCATATAGTCTAAGAAACATATATGCAAAGCATCCAAACAGTACTTTTCGGCAATTTTTTGTTCTTCAAGTTTAAGTGAACAACGAGACCCATTGTTAATCCTTTATCGGAAATTATTTGTAACTTTCGACAAGTAGATCAATGAATGGATCATGTAGACGGTTGAAAAAATTGTATATATTGCTTCTATATAGTCTAAGAAACATATATGCAAAGCATCCAAACAGTACAATTCGCCAATTTTTTGTTCTTCAAGTTTAAGTGAACAATGAGCCCCATTGTTAATCCTTTAAAGGAAATTATTTCTAACTTTCGACAAGTAGAACAATGAATGGAACAGGTAGACGGTTGAAATCTTTGTATATATTGCTTCTATATAGTCTAAGAAACATATATGCAAAGCATCCAAACAATACAATTCGCCAATTTATTGTTCTTCAAGTTTAAGTTAACAACGAGCCCCATTGTTAATCCTTTAAAGGAAATTATTTGTAACTTTCGACAAGTAGAATAATGAATGGAACAGGTAGACGGTTGAAATCTTTGTATATATTGCTTCTATATAGTCTAAGAAACATATATGCAAAGCATCCAAACAGTACAATTCGCCAATTTTTTGTTCTTCAAGTTTAAGTGAACAACGAGCCCCATTGTTACCCTTTAAAGGAAATTATTTGTAAATTTCGACAAGTAGAACAATGATTGGAACACGTGGACGGTTGAAATCTTTGTATATAATGCTTCCATATAGTCTAAGAAACATATATGAAAAGCATCCAAACAGTACAATTCGCCAATTTTTTGTTCTTCAAGTCTAAGTGAACAATGAGCCCCAATGGTTAATCCTTTATCGGAAATTATTTGTAACTTTCGACAAGTAGAACAATGAATGGAACAGGCAGACGGTTGAAATCTTTGTATATATTGCTTCTATATAGTCTAAGAAACATATATGCCATGCATCCAAACAGTACAATTCGCCAATTTCTGGTTTTTCAAGTTTAATTGAACTACGAGCCCCATTGTTAATCCTTTAAAGGAAATTATTTGTAAATTTCGACAAGTAGAACAATGAATGGATCATGTAGACGGTTGAAATCATTGTATATATTGCTTCTATATAGTCTACGAAACATATATGCAAAGCATCCAAACAGTACAATTCGCCAATTTTTTGTTCTTCAAGTTTAAGTGAACTACGAGCCCCATTGTTAATCCTTTAACGGAAATTAATTGTAACTTTCTACAAGTAGAACAATGATTGGAACACGTAGACGGTTGAAATCTTTGTATATATTGCTTCCATATAGTCTAAGAAACATATATGCAAAGCATCCAAACAGTACAATTCGCCAATTTTTTGTTCTTCAAGTTTAAGTGAACAATGAGCCCCATTGATAATCATGAAAGGGAAATTATTTGTAACTTTCTTCAAATAGAACAATGAATAGAACAGTTAGACTGTTGAAATCTTTGTATATATTGCTTCTATATAGTCTAAGAAACATATATGCAAAGCATCCAAACAGTACGATTCGACAATTTTTTGTTCTTCAACTTTAAGTGAACAACGAGCCCCATTGATAATCATGAAAAGGAAATTATTTGTAACTTTCTACAAGTAGAACAATGAATAGAACATGTAGACGGTTGAAATCTTTGTATATATTGCTTCTATATAGTCTAAGAAACATATACGCAAAGCATCCAAACAGTACCATTCGCCAATTTTTTGTTCTTGAAGTTTAAGTGAACAACGAGCCCCATCGTTAATCCTTTAAAGGAAATTATTTGTAAATTTCGACAAGTAGAACAATGAATGGAACAGGTAGACGGTTGAAATCATTGTATATATTGCTTCTATATAGTCTAAGAAACATATATGCAAAGCATCCAAACAGTACGATTCGACAATTTTTTGTTCTTCAAGTTTAAGTGAACAACGAGCCCCATTGATAATCATGAAAAGTAAATTATTTGTAACTTTCTACAAGTAGAACAATGAATAGAACATGTAGACGGTTGAAATCAATGTATATATTGCTTCTATATCGTCTAAGAAATATATATGCAAAGCATCCAAAGAGTACCATTCGCCAATTTTTTGTTCTTCAAGTTTAAGTGAACAACGAGCCCCATCGTTAATCCTTTAAAGGAAATTATTTGTAAATTTCGACAAGTAGAACAATGAATGGAACAGTTAGACGGTTGAAATCATTGTATAGATTGCTTCTATATAGTCTTAGAAACATATATGCAAAGCATCCAAACAGTACCATTCGCCAATTTTTTGTTCTTAAAGGTTAAGTGAACAATGAGCCCCATTGTTAATCCTTTATCGGAAATTATTTGTAACTTTCGACAAGTAGAACAATGAATGGAACAGGTAGACGGTTGAAATCTTTGTATATATTGCTTCTATATAGTCTAAGAAACATATATGCAAAGCATCCAAACAATACAATTCGCCAAATTATTGTTCTTCAAGTTTAAGTTAACAACGAGCCCCATTGTTAATCCTTTAAAGGAAATTATTTGTAAATTTCGACAAGTAGAACAATGATTGGAACACGTAGACGGTTGAAATCTTTGTATATATTGCTTCCATATAGTCTAAGAAACATGTACGCAAAGCATCCAAACAGTACAATTCGCCAATTTTTTGTTCTTCAAGTTTAAGTGAACAATGAGCCCCAATGGTTAATCCTTTATCGGAAATTATTTGTAACTTTCGACAAGTAGAACAATGAATGGAACAGGTAGACGGTTGAAATCATTGTATATATTGCTTCTATATAGTCTAAGAAACATATATGCAAAGCATCCAAACAGTACAATTCGCCAATTTTTTGTTCTTCAAGTTTAAGTGAACAATGAGCCCCAATGGTTAATCCTTTATCGGTAATTATTTGTAACTTTCGACAAGTAGAACAATGAATGGAACAGGTAGACGGTTGAAATCTTTGTATACATTGCTTCTATATAGTCTAAGAAACATATATGCAAAGCATCCAAACAGTACAATTCGCCAATTTTTTGTTCTTCAAGTTTAAGTGAACAGCGAGCCCCATTGATAATCATGAAATGGAAATTATTTGTAACTTTCTACAAGTAGAACAATGAATAGTGCAGGTAGACGGGTGAAATCATTCTATATATTGCTTCTAAATAGTCTAAGAAACATATATGCAAAGCATCCAAACAGTACAATTCGCCAATTTTTTGATCTTCAGGTTTAAGTAAACTACGATCCCCATTGTTAATCCCTTAACGGAAATTAATAGTAACTTTCTACAAGTAGAACAATGATTGGAACACGTAGACGGTTGAAATCTTTGTATATATTGCTTCCATATAGTCTAAGAAACATATATGCAAACCAACCAAACAGTACCATTCGCCAATTTTTTGATCTTCAGGTTTAAGTGAACAGCGAGCCCCATTGATAATCATGAAATGGAAATTATTTGTAACTTTCTACAAGTAGAACAATGAATAGTACAGGTAGACGGGTGAAATCTTTCTATATATTGCTTCTAATTAGTCTAAGAAACATCTATGCAAAGCATCCAAACAGTACAATTCGCCAATTTTTTGTTCTTCAAGTTTAAGTGAACTACGAGCCCCATTGTTAATCCTTTAACGGAAATTAATTGTAACTTTCTACAAGTAGAACAATTATTGGAACACGTAGACGGTTGAAATCTTTGTATATATTGCTTCCATATAGTCTAAGAAACATATATGCAAAGCATCCAAACAGTACTTTTCGGCAATTTTTTGTTCTTCAAGTTTAAGTGAACAACGAGACCCATTGTTAATCCTTTATCGGAAATTATTTGTAACTTTCGACAAGTAGATCAATGAATGGATCATGTAGACGGTTGAAAAAATTGTATATATTGCTTCTATATAGTCTAAGAAACATATATGCAAAGCATCCAAACAGTACAATTCGCCAATTTTTTGTTCTTCAAGTTTAAGTGAACAATGAGCCCCATTGTTAATCCTTTAAAGGAAATTATTTCTAACTTTCGACAAGTAGAACAATGAATGGAACAGGTAGACGGTTGAAATCTTTGTATAGATTGCTTCTATATAGTCTAAGAAACATATATGCAAAGCATCCAAACAGTACCATTCGCCAATTTTTTGTTCTTCAAGGTTAAGTGAACAATGAGCCCCAATGGTTAATCCTTTATCGGAAATTATTTGTAACTTTCGACAAGTAGAACAATGAATGGATCATGTAGACGGTTGAAATCATTGTATATATTGCTTCTATATAGTCTACGAAACATATATGCAAAGCATCCAAACAGTACAATTCGCCAATTTTTTGTTCTTCAAGTTTAAGTGAACTACGAGCCCCATTGTTAATCCTTTAACGGAAATTAGTGTAACTTTCTACAAGTAGAACAATGATTGGAACACGTAGACGGTTGAAATCTTTGTATATATTGCTTCCATATAGTCTAAGAATCATATATGCAAAGCATCCAAACAGTACAATTCGCCAATTTTTTGTTCTTCAAGTTTAAGTGAACAATGAGCCCCATTGATAATCATGAAAGGGAAATTATTTGTAACTTTCTTCAAATAGAACAATGAATAGAACAGTTAGACTGTTGAAAACTTTGTATATATTGCTTCTATATAGTCTAAGAAACATATATGCAAAGCATCCAAACAGTACGATTCGACAATTTTTTGTTCTTCAAGTTTAAGTGAACAACGAGCCCCATTGATAATCATGAAAAGTAAATTATTTGTAACTTTCTACAAGTAGAACAATGAATAGAACATGTAGACGGTTGAAATCTTTGTATATATTGCTTCTATATAGTCTAAGAAACATATACGCAAAGCATCCAAACAGTACCATTCGCCAATTTTTTGTTCTTCAAGGTTAAGTGAACAACGAGCCCCATCGTTAATCCTTTAAAGGAAATTATTTGTAAATTTCGACAAGTAGAACAATGAATGGAACAGGTAGACGGTTGAAATCATTGTATATATTGCTTCTATATAGTCTAAGAAACATATCTGCATATCATCCAAACAGTACAATTCGCCAATTATTTGATCTTCAAGTTTAAGTGAACTACGAGCCCCATTGTTAATACTTTAACGGAAATTATTTGTAACTTGCGACAAGTAGAACAATGAATGGAACAGGTAGACGGTTGAAATCAATGTATATATTGCTTCTATATAGTCTAAGAAATATATATGCAAAGCATCCAAAGAGTACCATTCGCCAATTTTTTGTTCTTCAAGTTTAAGTGAACAACGAGCCCCATCGTTAATCCTTTAAAGGAAATTATTTGTAAATTTCGACAAGTAGAACAATGAATGGAACAGTTAGACGGTTGAAATCATTGTATAGATTGCTTCTATATAGTCTAAGAAACATATATGCAAAGCATCCAAACAGAACCATTCGCGAATTTTTTGTTCTTAAAGGTTAAGTGAACAATGAGCCCCATTGTTAATCCTTTATCGGAAATTATTTGTAACTTTCGACAAGTAGAACAATGAATGGAACAGGTAGACGGTTGAAATCTTTGTATATATTGCTTCCATCTAGTGTAAGAAACAAATATGCAAAGCATCCAAACAGTACAATTCGCCAATTTATTGTTCTTCAAGTTTAAGTGAACAATGAGCCCCCAATGGTTAATCCTTTATCGGAAATTATTTGTAACTTTCGACAAGTAGAACAATGAATGGAACAGGTAGACGGTTGAAATCCTTGTATATATTGCTTCCATCTAGTGTAAGAAACAAATATGCAAAGCATCCAAACAGTACAATTCGCCAATTTTTTGTCCTTCAAGTCTAAGTGAACAATGAGCCCCAATGGTTAATCCTTTATCGGAAATTATTTGTAACTTTCGACAAGTAGAACAATGAATGGAACAGGTAGACGGTTGAAATCTTTGTATAGATTGCTTCTATATAGTCTTAGAAACATATATGCAAAGCATCCAAACAGTACCATTCGCCAATTTTTTGTTCTTCAAGTTTAAGTGAACAATGAGCCCCATTGTTAATCCTTTAAAGGAAATTAATTGTAACTTTCTACAAGTAGAACAATGATTGGGACACGTAGACGGTTGAAATCTTTGTATATATTACTTCTATATAATCTAAGAAACATATATGCAAAGCATCCAAACAGAACCATTCGCGAATTTTTTGTTCTTAAAGGTTAAGTGAACAATGAGCCCCATTGTTAATCCTTTATCGGAAATTATTTGTAACTTTCGACAAGTAGAACAATGAATGGAACAGGTAGACGGTTGAAATCTTTGTATATATTGCTTCAATCTAGTGTAAGAAACAAATATGCAAAGCATCCAAACAGTACAATTCGCCAATTTATTGTTCTTCAAGTTTAAGTGAACAATGAGCCCCCAATGGTTAATCCTTTATCGGAAATTATTTGTAACTTTCGTCAAGTAGAACAATGAATGGAACAGGTAGCCGGTTGAAATCAATGTATATATTGCTTCTATATAGTCTAAGAAACATATATGCAAAGCATCCAAACAGTACCATTCGCCAATTTTTTGTTCTTCAAGGTTAAGTGAACAATGAGCCCCAATGGTTAATCCTTTATCGGAAATTATTTGTAACTTTCGACAAGTAGAACAATGAATGGATCATGTAGACGGTTGAAATCATTGTATATATTGCTTCTATATAGTCTACGAAACATATATGCAAAGCATCCAAACAGTACAATTCGCCAATTTTTTGTTCTTCAAGTTTAAGTGAACTACGAGCCCCATTGTTAATCCTTTAACGGAAATTATTTGTAACTTTCGACAAGTAGAACAATGAATGGAACAGGTAGACGGTTGAAATCTTTGTATAGATTGCTTCTATATAGTCTTAGAAACATATATGCAAAGCATCCAAACAGTACAATTCGCCAATTTTTTGTCCTTCAAGTCTAAGTGAACAATGAGCCCCAATGGTTAATCCTTTATCGGAAATTATTTGTAACTTTCGACAAGTAGAACAATGAATGGAACAGGTAGACGGTTGAAATCTTTATATAGATTGCTTCTATATAGTCTTAGAAACATATATGCAAAGCATCCAAACAGTACCATTCGCCAATTTTTTGTTCTTCAAGTTTAAGTGAACAATGAGCCCCATTGTTAATCCTTTAAAGGAAATTATTTGTAACTTTCGACAAGTAGAACAATGAATGGAACAGGTAGACGGTTGAAATCTTTGTATATATTGCTTCAATCTAGTGTAAGAAACAAATATGCAAAGCATCCAAACAGTACAATTCGCCAATTTATTGTTCTTCAAGTTTAAGTGAACAATGAGCCCCCAATGGTTAATCCTTTATCGGAAATTATTTGTAACTTTCGACAAGTAGAACAATGAATGGAACAGGTAGCCGGTTGAAATCAATGTATATATTGCTTCTATATAGTCTAAGAAACATATATGCAAAGCATCCAAACAGTACCATTCGCCAATTTTTTGTTCTTCAAGGTTAAGTGAACAATGAGCCCCAATGGTTAATCCTTTATCGGAAATTATTTGTAACTTTCGACAAGTAGAACAATGAATGGAACAGGTAGACGGTTGAAATCTTTGTATATATTGCTTCTATATAGTCTAAGAAACATATATGCAAAGCATCCAAACAGTACAATTCGCCAATTTTTGGTTTTTCAAGTTTAATTGAACTACGAGCTCCATTGTTAATCCTTTAAAGGAAATTATTTGTAAATTTCGACAAGTAGAACAGTGAATGGATCATGTAGACGGTTGAAATCATTGTATATATTGCTTCTATATAGTCTACGAAACATATATGCAAAGCATCCAAACAGTACAATTCGCCAATTTTTTGTTCTTCAAGTTTAAGTGAACAACGAGCCCCATTTTTAATTCTTTAAAGGAAGTTATTTGTAAATTTCGACAAGGAGAACAATGAATGGAACAGGTAGACGGTTGAAATCTTTGTATATATTGCTTCTATATAATCTAAGAAACATATATGCAATGCATCCAAACAGTACAATGCGCCAATTTTTTGTTCCTCAAGTTTAAGTGAACTACGAGCCCCATTGTTAATCCTTTAACGGAAATTACTTGTAACTTTCGACTAGTAGAACAATGAATGGAACAGGTAGACGGTTGAAATACTTTGTATATATTGCTTCTATATAGTCTACGAAACATATATGCAAAGCATCTAAACAGTAACAATCGCCAATTTTTTGTTCTTCAAGTTTAAGTGAACAATGAGCCCCAATGGTTAATCCTTTATCGGAAATTATTTGTAACTTTCGACAAGTAGAACAATGAATGGAACAGGTAGACGGTTGAAATCTTTATATAGATTGCTTCTATATAGTCTTAGAAACATATATGCAAAGCATCCAAACAGTACCATTCGCCAATTTTTTGTTCTTCAAGTTTAAGTGAACAATGAGCCCCATTGTTAATCCTTTAAAGGAAATTATTTGTAACTTTCGACAAGTAGAACAATGAATGGAACAGGTAGACGGTTGAAATCTTTGTATATATTGCTTCAATCTAGTGTAAGAAACAAATATGCAAAGCATCCAAACAGTACAATTCGCCAATTTATTGTTCTTCAAGTTTAAGTGAACAATGAGCCCCCAATGGTTAATCCTTTATCGGAAATTATTTGTAACTTTCGACAAGTAGAACAATGAATGGAACAGGTAGCCGGTTGAAATCAATGTATATATTGCTTCTATATAGTCTAAGAAACATATATGCAAAGCATCCAAACAGTACCATTCGCCAATTTTTTGTTCTTCAAGGTTAAGTGAACAATGAGCCCCAATGGTTAATCCTTTATCGGAAATTATTTGTAACTTTCGACAAGTAGAACAATGAATGGAACAGGTAGACGGTTGAAATCTTTGTATATATTGCTTCTATATAGTCTAAGAAACATATATGCAAAGCATCCAAACAGTACAATTCGCCAATTTTTGGTTTTTCAAGTTTAATTGAACTACGAGCTCCATTGTTAATCCTTTAAAGGAAATTATTTGTAAATTTCGACAAGTAGAACAGTGAATGGATCATGTAGACGGTTGAAATCATTGTATATATTGCTTCTATATAGTCTACGAAACATATATGCAAAGCATCCAAACAGTACAATTCGCCAATTTTTTGTTCTTCAAGTTTAAGTGAACAACGAGCCCCATTTTTAATTCTTTAAAGGAAGTTATTTGTAAATTTCGACAAGGAGAACAATGAATGGAACAGGTAGACGGTTGAAATCTTTGTATATATTGCTTCTATATAATCTAAGAAACATATATGCAATGCATCCAAACAGTACAATGCGCCAATTTTTTGTTCCTCAAGTTTAAGTGAACTACGAGCCCCATTGTTAATCCTTTAACGGAAATTACTTGTAACTTTCGACTAGTAGAACAATGAATGGAACAGGTAGACGGTTGAAATACTTTGTATATATTGCTTCTATATAGTCTACGAAACATATATGCAAAGCATCTAAACAGTAACAATCGCCAATTTTTTGTTCTTCAAGTTTAAGTGAACAATGAGCCCCAATGGTTAATCCTTTATCGGAAATTACTTGTAATTTTCGACAAGTAGAACAATGAACGGAACAGGTAAACGGTTAAAATCTTTGTATATATTGCTTCTATATAGTCTACGAAACATATATGCAAAGCATCCAAACAGCACCATTCGCCAATTTTTTGTTCTTCAAGTTTAAGTGAACAGCAAGCCCCATTGATAATCATGAAATGGAAATTATTTGTAACTTTCTACAATTAGAACAATGAATAGTACAGGTAGACGGGTGAAATCTTTCTATATATTGCTTCTAAATAGTCTAAGAAACATATATGCAAAGCATCCAAACAGTACAATTCGCCAATTTTTTGTTCTTCAAGTTTAAGTGAACAACGAGCCCCATTGTTAATTCTTTAAAGGAAGTTATTTGTAAATTTCGTCAAGGAGAACAATGAATGGAACAGGTAGACGGTTGAAATCTTTGTATATATTGCTTCTATATAATCTAAGAAACATATATGCAATGCATCCAAACAGTACAATGCGCCAATTTTTTGTTCCTCAAGTTTAAGTGAACTACGAGCCCCATTGTTAATCCTTTAACGGAAATTACTTGTAACTTTCGACAAGTAGAACAATGAATGGAACAGGTAGACGTTTGAAATCTTTGTATATATTGCTTCTATATAGTCTACGAAACATATATGCAAAGCATCTAAACAGTAACAATCGCCAATTTTTTGTTCTTCAAGTTTAAGTGAACAATGAGCCCCAATGGTTAATCCTTTATCGGAAATTACTTGTAATTTTCGACAAGTAGAACAATGAACGGAACAGGTAAACGGTTAAAATCTTTGTATATATTGCTTCTATATAGTCTACGAAACATATATGCAAAGCATCCAAACAGTACCATTCGCCAATTTTTTGTTCTTCAAGTTTAAGTGAACAGCAAGCCCCATTGATAATCATGAAATGGAAATTATTTGTAACTTTCTACAATTAGAACAATGAATAGTACAGGTAGACGGGTGAAATCTTTCTATATATTGCTTCTAAATAGTCTAAGAAACATATATGCAAAGCATCCAAACAGTACAATTCGCCAATTTTTTGTTCTTCAAGTTTAAGTGAACAACGAGCCCCATTGTTAATCCTTTAAAGGAAGTTATTTGTAAATTTCGACAAGGAGAACAATGAATGGAACAGGTAGACGGTTGAAATCTTTGTATATATTGCTTCTATATAATCTAAGAAACATATATGCAATGCATCCAAACAGTACAATGCGCCAATTTTTTGTTCCTCAAGTTTAAGTGAACTACGAGCCCCATTGTTAATCCTTTAACGGAAATTAATTGTAACTTTCTACAAGTAGGACAATGATTGGAACACGTAGACGGTTGAAATCTTTGTATATATTGCTTCTATATAGTCTAAGAAACATATACGCAAAGCATCCAAACAGTACCATTCGCCAATTTTTTGTTCTTCAAGTTTAAGTGAAAAATGAGCCCCAATGGTTAATCCTTTATCGGAAATTACTTGTAATTTTCGACAAGTAGAACAATGAATGGAACAGGTAGACGGTTGAAATCTTTGTATATATTGCTTCTATATAGTCTACGAAACATATATGCAAAGCATCTAAACAGTAACAATTGCCAATTTTTTGTTCTTCAAGTTTAAGTGAACTACGAGCCCCATTGTTAATCCTTTAACGGAAATTAATTGTAACTTTCTACAAGTAGAACAATGATTGGAACACGTAGACGGTTGAAATCTTTGTATATATTGCTTCCATATAGTCTAAGAAACATGTACGCAAAGCATCCAAACAGTACCATTCGCCAATTTTTTGTTCTTCAAGTTTAAGTGAACAATGAGCCCCAATAGTTAATCCTTTATCGGAAATTACTTGTAACTTTCTACAAGTAGAACAATGAATAGTACAGGTAGACGGGTGAAATCTTTCTATATATTGCTTCTAAATAGTCTAAGAAACATATAAGCAAAGCATCCAAACAGTACAATTCGCCAATTTTTTGTTCTTCAAGTTTAAGTGAACAACGAGCCCCATTTTTAATCCTTTAAAGGAAGTTATTTGTAAATTTCGACAAGGAGAACAATGAATGGAACAGGTAGACGGTTGAAATCTTTGTATATATTGCTTCTATATAATCTAAGAAACATATATGCAATGCATCCAAACAGTACAATGCGCCAATTTTTTGTTCCTCAAGTTTAAGTGAACTACGAGCCCCATTGTTAATCCTTTAACGGAAATTACTTGTAACTTTCGACTAGTAGAACAATGAATGGAACAGGTAGACGGTTGAAATACTTTGTATATATTGCTTCTATATAGTCTACGAAACATATATGCAAAGCATCTAAACAGTAACAATCGCCAATTTTTTGTTCTTCAAGTTTAAGTGAACAATGAGCCCCAATGGTTAATCCTTTATCGGAAATTACTTGTAATTTTCGACAAGTAGAACAATGAACGGAACAGGTAAACGGTTAAAATCTTTGTATATATTGCTTCTATATAGTCTACGAAACATATATGCAAAGCATCCAAACAGTACCATTCGCCAATTTTTTGTTCTTCAAGTTTAAGTGAACAGCAAGCCCCATTGATAATCATGAAATGGAAATTATTTGTAACTTTCTACAATTAGAACAATGAATAGTACAGGTAGACGGGTGAAATCTTTCTATATATTGCTTCTAAATAGTCTAAGAAACATATATGCAAAGCATCCAAACAGTACAATTCGCCAATTTTTTGTTCCTCAAGTTTAAGTGAACTACGAGCCCCATTGTTAATCCTTTAACGGAAATTACTTGTAACTTTCGACAAGTAGAACAATGAATGGAACAGGTAGACGGTTGAAATCTTTGTATATATTGCTTCTATATAGTCTACGAAACATATATGCAAAGCATCTAAACAGTAACAATCGCCAATTTTTTGTTCTTCAAGTTTAAGTGAACAATGAGCCCCAATGGTTAATCCTTTATCGGAAATTACTTGTAATTTTCGACAAGTAGAACAATGAACGGAACAGGTTAACGGTTAAAATCTTTGTATATATTGCTTCTATATAGTCTACGAAACATATATGCAAAGCATCCAAACAGTACCATTCGCCAATTTTTTGTTCTTCAAGTTTAAGTGAACAGCAAGCCCCATTGATAATCATGAAATGGAAATTATTTGTAACTTTCTACAATTAGAACAATGAATAGTACAGGTAGACGGTTGAAATCTTTGTATGTATTGCTTCTATATAGTCTAAGAAACATATATGCAAAGCATCCAAACAGTGCCATTCGCCAATATATTGTTCTTCAAGTTTAAGTGAACAATGAGCCCCATTGTTAATCCTTTAAAGGAAATTATTTGTATCTTTCGACAAGTAGAACAATGGATGGAACAGGTAGACGGTTGAAATCATTGTATATATTGCTTCTATATAGTCTACGAAACATATATGCAAAGCATCTAAACAGTAACAATCGCCAATTTTTTGTTCTTCAAGTTTAAGTGAACAATGAGCCCCAATGGTTAATCCTTTATCGGAAATTACTTGTAATTTTCGACAAGTAGAACAATGAACGGAACAGGTTAACGGTTAAAATCTTTGTATATATTGCTTCTATATAGTCTACGAAACATATATGCAAAGCATCCAAACAGTACCATTCGCCAATTTTTTGTTCTTCAAGTTTAAGTGAACAGCAAGCCCCATTGATAATCATGAAATGGAAATTATTTGTAACTTTCTACAATTAGAACAATGAATAGTACAGGTAGACGGTTGAAATCTTTGTATGTATTGCTTCTATATAGTCTAAGAAACATATATGCAAAGCATCCAAACAGTGCCATTCGCCAATATATTGTTCTTCAAGTTTAAGTGAACAATGAGCCCCATTGTTAATCCTTTAAAGGAAATTATTTGTAACTTTCGACAAGTAGAACAATGGATGGAACAGGTAGACGGTTGAAATCATTGTATATATTGCTTCTATATAGTCTACGAAACATATATGCAAAGCATCCAAACAGTACAATTCGCCAATTTTTTGTTCCTCAAGTTTAAGTGAACTACGAGCCCCATTGTTAATCCTTTAACGGAAATTAATTGTAACTTTCTACAAGTAGAACAATGAGTGGAACAGGTAGACGGTTGAAATCAATGTATATATTGCTTCTATATAGTCTAAGAAACATATATGCAAAGCATCCAAACAGTACCAGTCGCCAATTTTTTGTTCTTCAAGTTTAAGTGAACAATGAGCCCCAATGGTTAATCCTTTATCGGAAATTACTTGTAATTTTCGACAAGTAGAACAATGAATGGAACAGGTAGACGGTTGAAATCTTTGTATATATTGCTTCTATATAGTCTACGAAACATATATGCAAAGCATCTAAACAGTAACAATCTCCAATTTTTTGTTCTTCAAGTTTAAGTGAACAACGAGCCCCATTGTTAATCCTTTAAAGGAAGTTATTTGTAAATTTCGACAAGGAGAACAATGAATGGAACAGGTAGACGGTTGAAATCTTTGTATATATTGCTTCTATATAGTCTAAGAAACATATACGCAAAGCATCCAAACAGTACCATTCGCCAATTTTTTGTTCCTCAAGTTTAAGTGAACTACGAGCCCCATTGTTAATCCTTTAACGGAAATTAATTGTAACTTTCGACAAGTAGAACAATGAATGGAACAGGTAGACGGTTGAAATCTTTGTATATATTGCTTCTATATAGTCTAAGAAACATATATGCAAAGCATCCAAAAAGTACAATTCGCCAATTTTTTGTTCTTCAAGTTTAAGTGAACAATGAGCCCCAATGGTTAATCCTTTATCGGTAATTATTTGTAACTTTCGTCAAGTAGAACAATGAATGGAACTGGTAGACGGTTGAAATCTTTGTATATATTGCTTCTATATAATCTAAGAAACATATATGCAAAGCATCCAAACAGTAACAATCGCCAATTTTTTGATCTTCAAGTTTAAGTGAACAGCGAGCCCCATTGATAATCATGAAATGGAAACTATTTGTAACTTTCTACAAGTAGAACAATGAATAGTACAGGTAGACGGGTGAAATCTTTCTATATATTGCTTCTTAATAGTCTAAGAAACATCTATGCAAAGCATCCAAACAGTACAATTCGCCAATTTTTTGTCCTTCAAGTTTAAGTGAACAATGAGCCCCATTGTTAATCCTTTATCGGAAATTATTTGTAACTTTCGACAAGTAGAACAATGAATGGAACAGGTAGACGGTTGAAATCTTTGTATATATTGCTTCTATATAGTCTAAGAAACATGTACGCAAAGCATCCAAACAGTACCATTCGCCAATTTTTTGTTCTTCAAGTTTAAGTGAACAATGAGCCCCAATGGTTAATCCTTTATCGGAAATTATTTGTAATTTTCGACAAGTAGAACAATGAATGGATGATGTAGACGGTTGAAATCATTGTATATATTGCTTCTAAATAGTCTAAGAAACAGATATGCAAAGCATCCAAACAGTACAATTCGCCAATTTTTTGTTTTTCAAGTTTAAGTGAACTACGAGCCCCATTGTTAATCCTTTAACGGAAATTATTTGTAACTTTCGACAAGTAGAACAATGATTGGAACACGTAGACGGTTGAAATCTTTGTATATATTTCTTCCATATAGTCTAAGAAACATATATGCAAAGCATCCAAACAGTACCATTCGCCAATTTTTTGTTCTTCAAGTTTAAGTGAACTACGAGCCCCATTGTTAATCCTTTAACGGAAATTAATTGTAACTTTCTACAAGTAGAACAATGATTGGAACACGTAGACGGTTGAAATCTTTGTATATATTGCTTCTATATAGTCTAAGAAACATATACGCAAAGCATCCAAACAGTACCATTCGCCAATTTTTTGTTCTTCAAGTTTAAGTGAACAATGAGCCCCAATGGTTAATCCTTTATCGGAAATTACTTGTAAATTTCGACAAGTAGAACAATGAATGGATCATGTAGACGGTTGAAATCATTGTATATATTGCTTCTATATAGTCTACGAAACATATATGCAAAGTATCCAAACAGTACAATTCGCCAATTTTTTGTTCCTCAAGTTTAAGTGAACTACGAGCCCCATTGTTAATCCTTTAACGGAAATTAATTGTAACTTTCTACAAGTAGGACAATGATTGGAACACGTAGACGGTTGAAATCTTTGTATATATTGCTTCTATATAGTCTAAGAAACATATACGCAAAGCATCCAAACAGTACCATTCGCCAATTTTTTGTTCTTCAAGTTTAAGTGAACAATGAGCCCCAATGGTTAATCCTTTATCGGAAATTACTTGTAATTTTCGACAAGTAGAACAATGAATGGAACAGGTAGACGGTTGAAATTTTTCTATATATTGCTTCTATATAATCTAAGAAACATATATGCAAAGCATGCAAACAGTACCATTCGCCAATTATTTGATCTTCAAGTTTAAGTGAACTACGAGCCCCATTGTTAATACTTTAACGGAAATTATTTGTAATTTTCGACAAGTAGAACAATGAATGGAACAGGTAGACGGTTGAAATTTTTCTATATATTGCTTCTATATAATCTAAGAAACATATATGCAAAGCATGCAAACAGTACCATTCGCCAATTTTTTGTTCTTCAAGTTTAAGTGAACAATGAGCCCCAATGGTTAATCCTTTATCGGAAATTACTTGTAATTTTCGACAAGTAGAACAATGAATGGAACAGGTAGACGGTTGAAATCTTTGTATATATTGCTTCTATATAGTCTAAGAAACATATATGCAAATTGTCCAAACAGTACAATTCGCCAATTATTTGATCTTCAAGTTTAAGTGAACTACGAGCCCCATTGTTAGTACTTTAACGGAAATTATTTGTAACTTGCGACAAGTAGAACAATGAATGGAACAGGTAGCCGGTTGAAATCTTTGTATATATTGCTTCTATATAGTCTAAGAAACATATATGCAAAACATCCAAACATTACAATTCGCCAATTTTTTGTTCTTCAAGTTTAAGTAAACTACGATCCCCATTATTAATCCCTTAACGGAAATTATTTGCAACTTTCGACAAGTAGAACAATGACTGGAACACGTAGACGGTTGAAATCTTTGTATATATTGCTTCCATATAGTCTAAGAAACATGTACGCAAAGCATCCAAACAGTACAATTCGCCAATTTTTTGTTCTTCATGTTTAAGTGAACAGTGAGCCCGAATGGTTAATCCTTTATCGGAAATTATTTGTAATTTTCGACAAGTAGAACAATGAATGGAACAGGTAGACTGTTGAAATCATTGTATATATTGCTTCTATATAGTCTAAGAAACATATATGCAAATCGTCCAAACAGTACAATTCGCCAATTATTTGATCTTCAAGTTTAAGTGAACAACGAGCCCCATCGTTAATCCTTTAAAGGAAATTATTTGTAAATTTCGACAAGTAGAACAATGAATGGAACAGTTAGACGGTTGAAATCATTGTATAGATTGCTTCTATATAGTCTTAGAAACATATATGCAAAGCATCCAAACAGTACCATTCGCCAATTTTTTGGTCTTCAAGTTTAAGTGAACAATGAGCCCCATTGTTAATCCTTTAACGGAAACTAATTGTAACTTTCTACAAGTAGAACAATGATTGGGACACGTAGACGGTTGAAATCTTTGTATATATTACTTCTATATAATCTAAGAAACATATATGCAAAGCATCCAAACAGAACCATTCGCGAATTTTTTGTTCTTAAAGGTTAAGTGAACAATGAGCCCCATTGTTAATCCTTTATCGGAAATTATTTGTAACTTTCGACAAGTAGAACAATGAACGGAACAGGTAGACGGTTGAAATCTTTGTATATATTGCTTCCATCTAGTGTAAGAAACAAATATGCAAAGCATCCAAACAGTACAATTCGCCAATTTATTGTTCTTCAAGTTTAAGTGAACAATGAGCCCCAATGGTTAATCCTTTATCGGAAATTATTTGTAACTTTCGACAAGTAGAACAATGAATGGAACAGGTAGACGGTTGAAATCCTTGTATATATTGCTTCCATCTAGTGTAAGAAACAAATATGCAAAGCATCCAAACAGTACAATTCGCCAATTTTTTGTTCTTCAAGTCTAAGTGAACAATGAGCCCCAATGGTTAATCCTTTATCGGAAATTATTTGTAACTTTCGACAAGTAGAACAATGAATGGAACAGGTAGACGGTTGAAATCTTTGTATATATTGCTTCTAGATAGTCTAAGAAACATATATGCAAAGCATCCAAACAGTACAATTCGCCAATTATTTGATCTTCAAGTTTAAGTGAACTACGAGCCCCATTGTTAGTACTTTAACGGAAATTATTTGTAACTTGCGACAAGTAGAACAATGAATGGAACAGGTAGCCGGTTGAAATCTTTGTATATATTGCTTCTATATAGTCTAAGAAACATATATGCAAAACATCCAAACATTACAATTCGCCAATTTTTTGTTCTTCAAGTTTAAGTAAACTACGATCCCCATTGTTAATCCCTTAACGGAAATTATTTGCAACTTTCGACAAGTAGAACAATGACTGGAACACGTAGACGGTTGAAATCTTTGTATATATTGCTTCCATATAGTCTAAGAAACATGTACGCAAAGCATCCAAACAGTACAATTCGCCAATTTTTTGTTCTTCATGTTTAAGTGAACAGTGAGCCCCAATGGTTAATCCTTTATCGGAAATTATTTGTAATTTTCGACAAGTAGAACAATGAATGGAACAGGTAGACTGTTGAAATCATTGTATATATTGCTTCTATATAGTCTAAGAAACATATATGCAAATCGTCCAAACAGTACAATTCGCCAATTATTTGATCTTCAAGTTTAAGTGAACTACGAGCCCCATTGTTAATACTTTAACGGAAATTATTTGTAATTTTCGACAAGTAGAACAATGAATGGAACAGGTAGACGGTTGAAATTTTTCTATATATTGCTTCTATATAATCTAAGAAACATATATGCAAAGCATGCAAACAGTACCATTCGCCAATTTTTTGTTCTTCAAGTTTAAGTGAACAACGAGCCCCATCGTTAATCCTTTAAAGGAAATTATTTGTAAATTTCGACAAGTAGAACAATGAATGGAACAGTTAGACGGTTGAAATCATTGTATAGATTGCTTCTATATAGTCTTAGAAACATATATGCAAAGCATCCAAACAGTACCATTCGCCAATTTTTTGTTCTTCAAGTTTAAGTGAACAATGAGCCCCATTGTTAATCCTTTAACGGAAACTAATTGTAACTTTCTACAAGTAGAACAATGATTGGGACACGTAGACGGTTGAAATCTTTGTATATATTACTTCTATATAATCTAAGAAACATATATGCAAAGCATCCAAACAGAACCATTCGCGAATTTTTTGTTCTTAAAGGTTAAGTGAACAATGAGCCCCATTGTTAATCCTTTATCGGAAATTATTTGTAACTTTCGACAAGTAGAACAATGAATGGAACAGGTAGACGGTTGAAATCTTTGTATATATTGCTTCCATCTAGTGTAAGAAACAAATATGCAAAGCATCCAAACAGTACAATTCGCCAATTTATTGTTCTTCAAGTTTAAGTGAACAATGAGCCCCAATGGTTAATCCTTTATCGGAAATTATTTGTAACTTTCGACAAGTAGAACAATGAATGGAACAGGTAGCCGGTTGAAATCAATGTATATATTGCTTCTATATAGTCTAAGAAACATATATGCAAAGCATCCAAACAGTACCATTCGCCAATTTTTTGTTCTTCAAGGTTAAGTGAACAATGAGCCCCAATGGTTAATCCTTTATCGGAAATTATTTGTAACTTTCGACAAGTAGAACAATGAATGGATCATGTAGACGGTTGAAATCATTGTATATATTGCTTCTATATAGTCTACGAAACATATATGCAAAGCATCCAAACAGTACAATTCGCCAATTTTTTGTTCTTCAAGTTTAAGTGAACTACGAGCCCCATTGTTAATCCTTTAACGGAAATTAATTGTAACTTTCTACAAGTAGAACAATGATTGGAACACGTAGACGGTTGAAATCTTTGTATATATTGCTTCCATATAGTCTAAGAATCATATATGCAAAGCATCCAAACAGTACAATTCGCCAATTTTTTGTTCTTCAAGTTTAAGTGAACAATGAGCCCCATTGATAATCATGAAAGGGAAATTATTTGTAACTTTCTTCAAATAGAACAATGAATAGAACAGTTAGACTGTTGAAAACTTTGTATATATTGCTTCTATATAGTCTAAGAAACATATATGCAAAGCATCCAAACAGTACGATTCGACAATTTTTTGTTCTTCAAGTTTAAGTGAACAACGAGCCCCATTGATAATCATGAAAAGTAAATTATTTGTAACTTTCTACAAGTAGAACAATGAATAGAACATGTAGACGGTTGAAATCTTTGTATATATTGCTTCTATATAGTCTAAGAAACATATACGCAAAGCATCCAAACAGTACCATTCGCCAATTTTTTGTTCTTCAAGGTTAAGTGAACAACGAGCCCCATCGTTAATCCTTTAAAGGAAATTATTTGTAAATTTCGACAAGTAGAACAATGAATGGAACAGGTAGACGGTTGAAATCATTGTATATATTGCTTCTATATAGTCTAAGAAACATATCTGCATATCATCCAAACAGTACAATTCGCCAATTATTTGATCTTCAAGTTTAAGTGAACTACGAGCCCCATTGTTAATACTTTAACGGAAATTATTTGTAACTTGCGACAAGTAGAACAATGAATGGAACAGGTAGACGGTTGAAATCAATGTATATATTGCTTCTATATAGTCTAAGAAATATATATGCAAAGCATCCAAAGAGTACCATTCGCCAATTTTTTGTTCTTCAAGTTTAAGTGAACAACGAGCCCCATCGTTAATCCTTTAAAGGAAATTATTTGTAAATTTCGACAAGTAGAACAATGAATGGAACAGTTAGACGGTTGAAATCATTGTATAGATTGCTTCTATATAGTCTAAGAAACATATATGCAAAGCATCCAAACAGAACCATTCGCGAATTTTTTGTTCTTAAAGGTTAAGTGAACAATGAGCCCCATTGTTAATCCTTTATCGGAAATTATTTGTAACTTTCGACAAGTAGAACAATGAATGGAACAGGTAGACGGTTGAAATCTTTGTATATATTGCTTCCATCTAGTGTAAGAAACAAATATGCAAAGCATCCAAACAGTACAATTCGCCAATTTATTGTTCTTCAAGTTTAAGTGAACAATGAGCCCCCAATGGTTAATCCTTTATCGGAAATTATTTGTAACTTTCGACAAGTAGAACAATGAATGGAACAGGTAGACGGTTGAAATCCTTGTATATATTGCTTCCATCTAGTGTAAGAAACAAATATGCAAAGCATCCAAACAGTACAATTCGCCAATTTTTTGTCCTTCAAGTCTAAGTGAACAATGAGCCCCAATGGTTAATCCTTTATCGGAAATTATTTGTAACTTTCGACAAGTAGAACAATGAATGGAACAGGTAGACGGTTGAAATCTTTGTATAGATTGCTTCTATATAGTCTTAGAAACATATATGCAAAGCATCCAAACAGTACCATTCGCCAATTTTTTGTTCTTCAAGTTTAAGTGAACAATGAGCCCCATTGTTAATCCTTTAAAGGAAATTAATTGTAACTTTCTACAAGTAGAACAATGATTGGGACACGTAGACGGTTGAAATCTTTGTATATATTACTTCTATATAATCTAAGAAACATATATGCAAAGCATCCAAACAGAACCATTCGCGAATTTTTTGTTCTTAAAGGTTAAGTGAACAATGAGCCCCATTGTTAATCCTTTATCGGAAATTATTTGTAACTTTCGACAAGTAGAACAATGAATGGAACAGGTAGACGGTTGAAATCTTTGTATATATTGCTTCAATCTAGTGTAAGAAACAAATATGCAAAGCATCCAAACAGTACAATTCGCCAATTTATTGTTCTTCAAGTTTAAGTGAACAATGAGCCCCCAATGGTTAATCCTTTATCGGAAATTATTTGTAACTTTCGACAAGTAGAACAATGAATGGAACAGGTAGCCGGTTGAAATCAATGTATATATTGCTTCTATATAGTCTAAGAAACATATATGCAAAGCATCCAAACAGTACCATTCGCCAATTTTTTGTTCTTCAAGGTTAAGTGAACAATGAGCCCCAATGGTTAATCCTTTATCGGAAATTATTTGTAACTTTCGACAAGTAGAACAATGAATGGATCATGTAGACGGTTGAAATCATTGTATATATTGCTTCTATATAGTCTACGAAACATATATGCAAAGCATCCAAACAGTACAATTCGCCAATTTTTTGTTCTTCAAGTTTAAGTGAACTACGAGCCCCATTGTTAATCCTTTAACGGAAATTATTTGTAACTTTCGACAAGTAGAACAATGAATGGAACATGTAGACGGTTGAAATCTTTGTATAGATTGCTTCTATATAGTCTTAGAAACATATATGCAAAGCATCCAAACAGTACAATTCGCCAATTTTTTGTCCTTCAAGTCTAAGTGAACAATGAGCCCCAATGGTTAATCCTTTATCGGAAATTATTTGTAACTTTCGACAAGTAGAACAATGAATGGAACAGGTAGACGGTTGAAATCTTTATATAGATTGCTTCTATATAGTCTTAGAAACATATATGCAAAGCATCCAAACAGTACCATTCGCCAATTTTTTGTTCTTCAAGTTTAAGTGAACAATGAGCCCCATTGTTAATCCTTTAAAGGAAATTATTTGTAACTTTCGACAAGTAGAACAATGAATGGAACAGGTAGACGGTTGAAATCTTTGTATATATTGCTTCAATCTAGTGTAAGAAACAAATATGCAAAGCATCCAAACAGTACAATTCGCCAATTTATTGTTCTTCAAGTTTAAGTGAACAATGAGCCCCCAATGGTTAATCCTTTATCGGAAATTATTTGTAACTTTCGACAAGTAGAACAATGAATGGAACAGGTAGCCGGTTGAAATCAATGTATATATTGCTTCTATATAGTCTAAGAAACATATATGCAAAGCATCCAAACAGTACCATTCGCCAATTTTTTGTTCTTCAAGGTTAAGTGAACAATGAGCCCCAATGGTTAATCCTTTATCGGAAATTATTTGTAACTTTCGACAAGTAGAACAATGAATGGAACAGGTAGACGGTTGAAATCTTTGTATATATTGCTTCTATATAGTCTAAGAAACATATATGCAAAGCATCCAAACAGTACAATTCGCCAATTTTTGGTTTTTCAAGTTTAATTGAACTACGAGCTCCATTGTTAATCCTTTAAAGGAAATTATTTGTAAATTTCGACAAGTAGAACAGTGAATGGATCATGTAGACGGTTGAAATCATTGTATATATTGCTTCTATATAGTCTACGAAACATATATGCAAAGCATCCAAACAGTACAATTCGCCAATTTTTTGTTCTTCAAGTTTAAGTGAACAACGAGCCCCATTTTTAATTCTTTAAAGGAAGTTATTTGTAAATTTCGACAAGGAGAACAATGAATGGAACAGGTAGACGGTTGAAATCTTTGTATATATTGCTTCTATATAATCTAAGAAACATATATGCAATGCATCCAAACAGTACAATGCGCCAATTTTTTGTTCCTCAAGTTTAAGTGAACTACGAGCCCCATTGTTAATCCTTTAACGGAAATTACTTGTAACTTTCGACTAGTAGAACAATGAATGGAACAGGTAGACGGTTGAAATACTTTGTATATATTGCTTCTATATAGTCTACGAAACATATATGCAAAGCATCCAAACAGTACCATTCGCCAATTTTTTGTTCTTCAAGGTTAAGTGAACAATGAGCCCCAATGGTTAATCCTTTATCGGAAATTATTTGTAACTTTCGACAAGTAGAACAATGAATGGATCATGTAGACGGTTGAAATCATTGTATATATTGCTTCTATATAGTCTACGAAACATATATGCAAAGCATCCAAACAGTACAATTCGCCAATTTTTTGTTCTTCAAGTTTAAGTAAACTACGATCCCCATTGTTAATCCCTTAACGGAAATTATTTGCAACTTTCGACAAGTAGAACAATGACTGGAACACGTAGACGGTTGAAATCTTTGTATATATTGCTTCCATATAGTCTAAGAAACATGTACGCAAAGCATCCAAACAGTACAATTCGCCAATTTTTTGTTCTTCATGTTTAAGTGAACAGTGAGCCCCAATGGTTAATCCTTTATCGGAAATTATTTGTAATTTTCGACAAGTAGAACAATGAATGGAACAGGTAGACTGTTGAAATCATTGTATATATTGCTTCTATATAGTCTAAGAAACATATATGCAAATCGTCCAAACAGTACAATTCGCCAATTATTTGATCTTCAAGTTTAAGTGAACTACGAGCCCCATTGTTAATACTTTAACGGAAATTATTTGTAATTTTCGACAAGTAGAACAATGAATGGAACAGGTAGACGGTTGAAATTTTTCTATATATTGCTTCTATATAATCTAAGAAACATATATGCAAAGCATGCAAACAGTACCATTCGCCAATTTTTTGTTCTTCAAGTTTAAGTGAACAACGAGCCCCATCGTTAATCCTTTAAAGGAAATTATTTGTAAATTTCGACAAGTAGAACAATGAATGGAACAGTTAGACGGTTGAAATCATTGTATAGATTGCTTCTATATAGTCTTAGAAACATATATGCAAAGCATCCAAACAGTACCATTCGCCAATTTTTTGTTCTTCAAGTTTAAGTGAACAATGAGCCCCATTGTTAATCCTTTAACGGAAACTAATTGTAACTTTCTACAAGTAGAACAATGATTGGGACACGTAGACGGTTGAAATCTTTGTATATATTACTTCTATATAATCTAAGAAACATATATGCAAAGCATCCAAACAGAACCATTCGCGAATTTTTTGTTCTTAAAGGTTAAGTGAACAATGAGCCCCATTGTTAATCCTTTATCGGAAATTATTTGTAACTTTCGACAAGTAGAACAATGAATGGAACAGGTAGACGGTTGAAATCTTTGTATATATTGCTTCCATCTAGTGTAAGAAACAAATATGCAAAGCATCCAAACAGTACAATTCGCCAATTTATTGTTCTTCAAGTTTAAGTGAACAATGAGCCCCAATGGTTAATCCTTTATCGGAAATTATTTGTAACTTTCGACAAGTAGAACAATGAATGGAACAGGTAGCCGGTTGAAATCAATGTATATATTGCTTCTATATAGTCTAAGAAACATATATGCAAAGCATCCAAACAGTACCATTCGCCAATTTTTTGTTCTTCAAGGTTAAGTGAACAATGAGCCCCAATGGTTAATCCTTTATCGGAAATTATTTGTAACTTTCGACAAGTAGAACAATGAATGGATCATGTAGACGGTTGAAATCATTGTATATATTGCTTCTATATAGTCTACGAAACATATATGCAAAGCATCCAAACAGTACAATTCGCCAATTTTTTGTTCTTCAAGTTTAAGTGAACTACGAGCCCCATTGTTAATCCTTTAACGGAAATTAATTGTAACTTTCTACAAGTAGAACAATGATTGGAACACGTAGACGGTTGAAATCTTTGTATATATTGCTTCCATATAGTCTAAGAATCATATATGCAAAGCATCCAAACAGTACAATTCGCCAATTTTTTGTTCTTCAAGTTTAAGTGAACAATGAGCCCCATTGATAATCATGAAAGGGAAATTATTTGTAACTTTCTTCAAATAGAACAATGAATAGAACAGTTAGACTGTTGAAAACTTTGTATATATTGCTTCTATATAGTCTAAGAAACATATATGCAAAGCATCCAAACAGTACGATTCGACAATTTTTTGTTCTTCAAGTTTAAGTGAACAACGAGCCCCATTGATAATCATGAAAAGTAAATTATTTGTAACTTTCTACAAGTAGAACAATGAATAGAACATGTAGACGGTTGAAATCTTTGTATATATTGCTTCTATATAGTCTAAGAAACATATACGCAAAGCATCCAAACAGTACCATTCGCCAATTTTTTGTTCTTCAAGGTTAAGTGAACAACGAGCCCCATCGTTAATCCTTTAAAGGAAATTATTTGTAAATTTCGACAAGTAGAACAATGAATGGAACAGGTAGACGGTTGAAATCATTGTATATATTGCTTCTATATAGTCTAAGAAACATATCTGCATATCATCCAAACAGTACAATTCGCCAATTATTTGATCTTCAAGTTTAAGTGAACTACGAGCCCCATTGTTAATACTTTAACGGAAATTATTTGTAACTTGCGACAAGTAGAACAATGAATGGAACAGGTAGACGGTTGAAATCAATGTATATATTGCTTCTATATAGTCTAAGAAATATATATGCAAAGCATCCAAAGAGTACCATTCGCCAATTTTTTGTTCTTCAAGTTTAAGTGAACAACGAGCCCCATCGTTAATCCTTTAAAGGAAATTATTTGTAAATTTCGACAAGTAGAACAATGAATGGAACAGTTAGACGGTTGAAATCATTGTATAGATTGCTTCTATATAGTCTAAGAAACATATATGCAAAGCATCCAAACAGAACCATTCGCGAATTTTTTGTTCTTAAAGGTTAAGTGAACAATGAGCCCCATTGTTAATCCTTTATCGGAAATTATTTGTAACTTTCGACAAGTAGAACAATGAATGGAACAGGTAGACGGTTGAAATCTTTGTATATATTGCTTCCATCTAGTGTAAGAAACAAATATGCAAAGCATCCAAACAGTACAATTCGCCAATTTATTGTTCTTCAAGTTTAAGTGAACAATGAGCCCCCAATGGTTAATCCTTTATCGGAAATTATTTGTAACTTTCGACAAGTAGAACAATGAATGGAACAGGTAGACGGTTGAAATCCTTGTATATATTGCTTCCATCTAGTGTAAGAAACAAATATGCAAAGCATCCAAACAGTACAATTCGCCAATTTTTTGTCCTTCAAGTCTAAGTGAACAATGAGCCCCAATGGTTAATCCTTTATCGGAAATTATTTGTAACTTTCGACAAGTAGAACAATGAATGGAACAGGTAGACGGTTGAAATCTTTGTATAGATTGCTTCTATATAGTCTTAGAAACATATATGCAAAGCATCCAAACAGTACCATTCGCCAATTTTTTGTTCTTCAAGTTTAAGTGAACAATGAGCCCCATTGTTAATCCTTTAAAGGAAATTAATTGTAACTTTCTACAAGTAGAACAATGATTGGGACACGTAGACGGTTGAAATCTTTGTATATATTACTTCTATATAATCTAAGAAACATATATGCAAAGCATCCAAACAGAACCATTCGCGAATTTTTTGTTCTTAAAGGTTAAGTGAACAATGAGCCCCATTGTTAATCCTTTATCGGAAATTATTTGTAACTTTCGACAAGTAGAACAATGAATGGAACAGGTAGACGGTTGAAATCTTTGTATATATTGCTTCAATCTAGTGTAAGAAACAAATATGCAAAGCATCCAAACAGTACAATTCGCCAATTTATTGTTCTTCAAGTTTAAGTGAACAATGAGCCCCCAATGGTTAATCCTTTATCGGAAATTATTTGTAACTTTCGACAAGTAGAACAATGAATGGAACAGGTAGCCGGTTGAAATCAATGTATATATTGCTTCTACATAGTCTAAGAAACATATATGCAAAGCATCCAAACAGTACCATTCGCCAATTTTTTGTTCTTCAAGGTTAAGTGAACAATGAGCCCCAATGGTTAATCCTTTATCGGAAATTATTTGTAACTTTCGACAAGTAGAACAATGAATGGATCATGTAGACGGTTGAAATCATTGTATATATTGCTTCTATATAGTCTACGAAACATATATGCAAAGCATCCAAACAGTACAATTCGCCAATTTTTTGTTCTTCAAGTTTAAGTGAACTACGAGCCCCATTGTTAATCCTTTAACGGAAATTATTTGTAACTTTCGACAAGTAGAACAATGAATGGAACAGGTAGACGGTTGAAATCTTTGTATAGATTGCTTCTATATAGTCTTAGAAACATATATGCAAAGCATCCAAACAGTACAATTCGCCAATTTTTTGTCCTTCAAGTCTAAGTGAACAATGAGCCCCAATGGTTAATCCTTTATCGGAAATTATTTGTAACTTTCGACAAGTAGAACAATGAATGGAACAGGTAGACGGTTGAAATCTTTATATAGATTGCTTCTATATAGTCTTAGAAACATATATGCAAAGCATCCAAACAGTACCATTCGCCAATTTTTTGTTCTTCAAGTTTAAGTGAACAATGAGCCCCATTGTTAATCCTTTAAAGGAAATTATTTGTAACTTTCGACAAGTAGAACAATGAATGGAACAGGTAGACGGTTGAAATCTTTGTATATATTGCTTCAATCTAGTGTAAGAAACAAATATGCAAAGCATCCAAACAGTACAATTCGCCAATTTATTGTTCTTCAAGTTTAAGTGAACAATGAGCCCCCAATGGTTAATCCTTTATCGGAAATTATTTGTAACTTTCGACAAGTAGAACAATGAATGGAACAGGTAGCCGGTTGAAATCAATGTATTTATTGCTTCTATATAGTCTAAGAAACATATATGCAAAGCATCCAAACAGTACCATTCGCCAATTTTTTGTTCTTCAAGGTTAAGTGAACAATGAGCCCCAATGGTTAATCCTTTATCGGAAATTATTTGTAACTTTCGACAAGTAGAACAATGAATGGAACAGGTAGACGGTTGAAATCTTTGTATATATTGCTTCTATATAGTCTAAGAAACATATATGCAAAGCATCCAAACAGTACAATTCGCCAATTTTTGGTTTTTCAAGTTTAATTGAACTACGAGCTCCATTGTTAATCCTTTAAAGGAAATTATTTGTAAATTTCGACAAGTAGAACAGTGAATGGATCATGTAGACGGTTGAAATCATTGTATATATTGCTTCTATATAGTCTACGAAACATATATGCAAAGCATCCAAACAGTACAATTCGCCAATTTTTTGTTCTTCAAGTTTAAGTGAACAACGAGCCCCATTTTTAATTCTTTAAAGGAAGTTATTTGTAAATTTCGACAAGGAGAACAATGAATGGAACAGGTAGACGGTTGAAATCTTTGTATATATTGCTTCTATATAATCTAAGAAACATATATGCAATGCATCCAAACAGTACAATGCGCCAATTTTTTGTTCCTCAAGTTTAAGTGAACTACGAGCCCCATTGTTAATCCTTTAACGGAAATTACTTGTAACTTTCGACTAGTAGAACAATGAATGGAACAGGTAGACGGTTGAAATACTTTGTATATATTGCTTCTATATAGTCTACGAAACATATATGCAAAGCATCTAAACAGTAACAATCGCCAATTTTTTGTTCTTCAAGTTTAAGTGAACAATGAGCCCCAATGGTTAATCCTTTATCGGAAATTACTTGTAATTTTCGACAAGTAGAACAATGAACGGAACAGGTAAACGGTTAAAATCTTTGTATATATTGCTTCTATATAGTCTACGAAACATATATGCAAAGCATCCAAACAGCACCATTCGCCAATTTTTTGTTCTTCAAGTTTAAGTGAACAGCAAGCCCCATTGATAATCATGAAATGGAAATTATTTGTAACTTTCTACAATTAGAACAATGAATAGTACAGGTAGACGGGTGAAATCTTTCTATATATTGCTTCTAAATAGTCTAAGAAACATATATGCAAAGCATCCAAACAGTACAATTCGCCAATTTTTTGTTCTTCAAGTTTAAGTGAACAACGAGCCCCATTGTTAATTCTTTAAAGGAAGTTATTTGTAAATTTCGTCAAGGAGAACAATGAATGGAACAGGTAGACGGTTGAAATCTTTGTATATATTGCTTCTATATAATCTAAGAAACATATATGCAATGCATCCAAACAGTACAATGCGCCAATTTTTTGTTCCTCAAGTTTAAGTGAACTACGAGCCCCATTGTTAATCCTTTAACGGAAATTACTTGTAACTTTCGACAAGTAGAACAATGAATGGAACAGGTAGACGTTTGAAATCTTTGTATATATTGCTTCTATATAGTCTACGAAACATATATGCAAAGCATCTAAACAGTAACAATCGCCAATTTTTTGTTCTTCAAGTTTAAGTGAACAATGAGCCCCAATGGTTAATCCTTTATCGGAAATTACTTGTAATTTTCGACAAGTAGAACAATGAACGGAACAGGTAAACGGTTAAAATCTTTGTATATATTGCTTCTATATAGTCTACGAAACATATATGCAAAGCATCCAAACAGTACCATTCGCCAATTTTTTGTTCTTCAAGTTTAAGTGAACAGCAAGCCCCATTGATAATCATGAAATGGAAATTATTTGTAACTTTCTACAATTAGAACAATGAATAGTACAGGTAGACGGGTGAAATCTTTCTATATATTGCTTCTAAATAGTCTAAGAAACATATATGCAAAGCATCCAAACAGTACAATTCGCCAATTTTTTGTTCTTCAAGTTTAAGTGAACAACGAGCCCCATTGTTAATCCTTTAAAGGAAGTTATTTGTAAATTTCGACAAGGAGAACAATGAATGGAACAGGTAGACGGTTGAAATCTTTGTATATATTGCTTCTATATAATCTAAGAAACATATATGCAATGCATCCAAACAGTACAATGCGCCAATTTTTTGTTCCTCAAGTTTAAGTGAACTACGAGCCCCATTGTTAATCCTTTAACGGAAATTAATTGTAACTTTCTACAAGTAGGACAATGATTGGAACACGTAGACGGTTGAAATCTTTGTATATATTGCTTCTATATAGTCTAAGAAACATATACGCAAAGCATCCAAACAGTACCATTCGCCAATTTGTTGTTCTTCAAGTTTAAGTGAAAAATGAGCCCCAATGGTTAATCCTTTATCGGAAATTACTTGTAATTTTCGACAAGTAGAACAATGAATGGAACAGGTAGACGGTTGAAATCTTTGTATATATTGCTTCTATATAGTCTACGAAACATATATGCAAAGCATCTAAACAGTAACAATTGCCAATTTTTTGTTCTTCAAGTTTAAGTGAACTACGAGCCCCATTGTTAATCCTTTAACGGAAATTAATTGTAACTTTCTACAAGTAGAACAATGATTGGAACACGTAGACGGTTGAAATCTTTGTATATATTGCTTCCATATAGTCTAAGAAACATGTACGCAAAGCATCCAAACAGTACCATTCGCCAATTTTTTGTTCTTCAAGTTTAAGTGAACAATGAGCCCCAATAGTTAATCCTTTATCGGAAATTACTTGTAACTTTCTACAAGTAGAACAATGAATAGTACAGGTAGACGGGTGAAATCTTTCTATATATTGCTTCTAAATAGTCTAAGAAACATATAAGCAAAGCATCCAAACAGTACAATTCGCCAATTTTTTGTTCTTCAAGTTTAAGTGAACAACGAGCCCCATTTTTAATCCTTTAAAGGAAGTTATTTGTAAATTTCGACAAGGAGAACAATGAATGGAACAGGTAGACGGTTGAAATCTTTGTATATATTGCTTCTATATAATCTAAGAAACATATATGCAATGCATCCAAACAGTACAATGCGCCAATTTTTTGTTCCTCAAGTTTAAGTGAACTACGAGCCCCATTGTTAATCCTTTAACGGAAATTACTTGTAACTTTCGACTAGTAGAACAATGAATAGAACAGGTAGACGGTTGAAATACTTTGTATATATTGCTTCTATATAGTCTACGAAACATATATGCAAAGCATCTAAACAGTAACAATCGCCAATTTTTTGTTCTTCAAGTTTAAGTGAACAATGAGCCCCAATGGTTAATCCTTTATCGGAAATTACTTGTAATTTTCGACAAGTAGAACAATGAACGGAACAGGTAAACGGTTAAAATCTTTGTATATATTGCTTCTATATAGTCTACGAAACATATATGCAAAGCATCCAAACAGTACCATTCGCCAATTTTTTGTTCTTCAAGTTTAAGTGAACAGCAAGCCCCATTGATAATCATGAAATGGAAATTATTTGTAACTTTCTACAATTAGAACAATGAATAGTACAGGTAGACGGTTGAAATCTTTGTATGTATTGCTTCTATATAGTCTAAGAAACATATATGCAAAGCATCCAAACAGTGCCATTCGCCAATATATTGTTCTTCAAGTTTAAGTGAACAATGAGCCCCATTGTTAATCCTTTAAAGGAAATTATTTGTAACTTTCGACAAGTAGAACAATGGATGGAACAGGTAGACGGTTGAAATCATTGTATATATTGCTTCTATATAGTCTACGAAACATATATGCAAAGCATCCAAACAGTACAATTCGCCAATTTTTTGTTCCTCAAGTTTAAGTGAACTACGAGCCCCATTGTTAATCCTTTAACGGAAATTAATTGTAACTTTCTACAAGTAGAACAATGAGTGGAACAGGTAGACGGTTGAAATCAATGTATATATTGCTTCTATATAGTCTAAGAAACATATATGCAAAGCATCCAAACAGTACCAGTCGCCAATTTTTTGTTCTTCAAGTTTAAGTGAACAATGAGCCCCAATGGTTAATCCTTTATCGGAAATTACTTGTAATTTTCGACAAGTAGAACAATGAATGGAACAGGTAGACGGTTGAAATCTTTGTATATATTGCTTCTATATAGTCTACGAAACATATATGCAAAGCATCTAAACAGTAACAATCTCCAATTTTTTGTTCTTCAAGTTTAAGTGAACAACGAGCCCCATTGTTAATCCTTTAAAGGAAGTTATTTGTAAATTTCGACAAGGAGAACAATGAATGGAACAGGTAGACGGTTGAAATCTTTGTATATATTGCTTCTATATAGTCTAAGAAACATATACGCAAAGCATCCAAACAGTACCATTCGCCAATTTTTTGTTCCTCAAGTTTAAGTGAACTACGAGCCCCATTGTTAATCCTTTAACGGAAATTAATTGTAACTTTCGACAAGTAGAACAATGAATGGAACAGGTAGACGGTTGAAATCTTTGTATATATTGCTTCTATATAGTCTAAGAAACATATATGCAAAGCATCCAAAAAGTACAATTCGCCAATTTTTTGTTCTTCAAGTTTAAGTGAACAATGAGCCCCAATGGTTAATCCTTTATCGGTAATTATTTGTAACTTTCGTCAAGTAGAACAATGAATGGAACTGGTAGACGGTTGAAATCTTTGTATATATTGCTTCTATATAATCTAAGAAACATATATGCAAAGCATCCAAACAGTAACAATCGCCAATTTTTGATCTTCAAGTTTAAGTGAACAGCGAGCCCCATTGATAATCATGAAATGGAAACTATTTGTAACTCTCTACAAGTAGAACAATGAATAGTACAGGTAGACGGGTGAAATCTTTCTATATATTGCTTCTTAATAGTCTAAGAAACATCTATGCAAAGCATCCAAACAGTACAATTCGCCAATTTTTTGTCCTTCAAGTTTAAGTGAACAATGAGCCCCATTGTTAATCCTTTATCGGAAATTATTTGTAACTTTCGACAAGTAGAACAATGAATGGAACAGGTAGACGGTTGAAATCTTTGTATATATTGCTTCTATATAGTCTAAGAAACATGTACGCAAAGCATCCAAACAGTACCATTCGCCAATTTTTTGTTCTTCAAGTTTAAGTGAACAATGAGCCCCAATGGTTAATCCTTTATCGGAAATTATTTGTAATTTTCGACAAGTAGAACAATGAATGGATGATGTAGACGGTTGAAATCATTGTATATATTGCTTCTAAATAGTCTAAGAAACAGATATGCAAAGCATCCAAACAGTACAATTCGCCAATTTTTTGTTTTTCAAGTTTAAGTGAACTACGAGCCCCATTGTTAATCCTTTAACGGAAATTATTTGTAACTTTCGACAAGTAGAACAATGATTGGAACACGTAGACGGTTGAAATCTTTGTATATATTTCTTCCATATAGTCTAAGAAACATATATGCAAAGCATCCAAACAGTACCATTCGCCAATTTTTTGTTCTTCAAGTTTAAGTGAACTACGAGCCCCATTGTTAATCCTTTAACGGAAATTAATTGTAACTTTCTACAAGTAGAACAATGATTGGAACACGTAGACGGTTGAAATCTTTGTATATATTGCTTCTATATAGTCTAAGAAACATATACGCAAAGCATCCAAACAGTACCATTCGCCAATTTTTTGTTCTTCAAGTTTAAGTGAACAATGAGCCCCAATGGTTAATCCTTTATCGGAAATTACTTGTAAATTTCGACAAATAGAACAATGAATGGATCATGTAGACGGTTGAAATCATTGTATATATTGCTTCTATATAGTCTACGAAACATATATGCAAAGTATCCAAACAGTACAATTCGCCAATTTTTTGTTCCTCAAGTTTAAGTGAACTACGAGCCCCATTGTTAATCCTTTAACGGAAATTAATTGTAACTTTCTACAAGTAGGACAATGATTGGAACACGTAGACGGTTGAAATCTTTGTATATATTGCTTCTATATAGTCTAAGAAACATATACGCAAAGCATCCAAACAGTACCATTCGCCAATTTTTTGTTCTTCAAGTTTAAGTGAACAATGAGCCCCAATGGTTAATCCTTTATCGGAAATTACTTGTAATTTTCGACAAGTAGAACAATGAATGGAACAGGTAGACGGTTGAAATCTTTGTATATATTGCTTCTATATAGTCTAAGAAACATATATGCAAATCGTCCAAACAGTACAATTCGCCAATTATTTGATCTTCAAGTTTAAGTGAACTACGAGCCCCATTGTTAGTACTTTAACGGAAATTATTTGTAACTTGCGACAAGTAGAACAATGAATGGAACAGGTAGCCGGTTGAAATCTTTGTATATATTGCTTCTATATAGTCTAAGAAACATATATGCAAAACATCCAAACATTACAATTCGCCAATTTTTTGTTCTTCAAGTTTAAGTAAACTACGATCCCCATTGTTAATCCCTTAACGGAAATTATTTGCAACTTTCGACAAGTAGAACAATGACTGGAACACGTAGACGGTTGAAATCTTTGTATATATTGCTTCCATATAGTCTAAGAAACATGTACGCAAAGCATCCAAACAGTACAATTCGCCAATTTTTTGTTCTTCATGTTTAAGTGAACAGTGAGCCCGAATGGTTAATCCTTTATCGGAAATTATTTGTAATTTTCGACAAGTAGAACAATGAATGGAACAGGTAGACTGTTGAAATCATTGTATATATTGCTTCTATATAGTCTAAGAAACATATATGCAAATCGTCCAAACAGTACAATTCGCCAATTATTTGATCTTCAAGTTTAAGTGAACTACGAGCCCCATTGTTAATACTTTAACGGAAATTATTTGTAATTTTCGACAAGTAGAACAATGAATGGAACAGGTAGACGGTTGAAATTTTTCTATATATTGCTTCTATATAATCTAAGAAACATATATGCAAAGCATGCAAACAGTACCATTCGCCAATTATTTGATCTTCAAGTTTAAGTGAACTACGAGCCCCATTGTTAATACTTTAACGGAAATTATTTGTAATTTTCGACAAGTAGAACAATGAATGGAACAGGTAGACGGTTGAAATTTTTCTATATATTGCTTCTATATAATCTAAGAAACATATATGCAAAGCATGCAAACAGTACCATTCGCCAATTTTTTGTTCTTCAAGTTTAAGTGAACAATGAGCCCCAATGGTTAATCCTTTATCGGAAATTACTTGTAATTTTCGACAAGTAGAACAATGAATGGAACAGGTAGACGGTTGAAATCTTTGTATATATTGCTTCTATATAGTCTAAGAAACATATATGCAAATCGTCCAAACAGTACAATTCGCCAATTATTTGATCTTCAAGTTTAAGTGAACTACGAGCCCCATTGTTAGTACTTTAACGGAAATTATTTGTAACTTGCGACAAGTAGAACAATGAATGGAACAGGTAGCCGGTTGAAATCTTTGTATATATTGCTTCTATATAGTCTAAGAAACATATATGCAAAACATCCAAACATTACAATTCGCCAATTTTTTGTTCTTCAAGTTTAAGTAAACTACGATCCCCATTGTTAATCCCTTAACGGAAATTATTTGCAACTTTCGACAAGTAGAACAATGACTGGAACACGTAGACGGTTGAAATCTTTGTATATATTGCTTCCATATAGTCTAAGAAACATGTACGCAAAGCATCCAAACAGTACAATTCGCCAATTTTTTGTTCTTCATGTTTAAGTGAACAGTGAGCCCGAATGGTAAATCCTTTATCGGAAATTATTTGTAATTTTCGACAAGTAGAACAATGAATGGAACAGGTAGACTGTTGAAATCATTGTATATATTGCTTCTATATAGTCTAAGAAACATATATGCAAATCGTCCAAACAGTACAATTCGCCAATTATTTGATCTTCAAGTTTAAGTGAACTACGAGCCCCATTGTTAATACTTTAACGGAAATTATTTGTAATTTTCGACAAGTAGAACAATGAATGGAACAGGTAGACGGTTGAAATTTTTCTATATATTGCTTCTATATAATCTAAGAAACATATATGCAAAGCATGCAAACAGTACCATTCGCCAATTTTTTGTTCTTCAAGTTTAAGTGAACAACGAGCCCCATCGTTAATCCTTTAAAGGAAATTATTTGTAAATTTCGACAAGTAGAACAATGAATGGAACAGTTAGACGGTTGAAATCATTGTATAGATTGCTTCTATATAGTCTTAGAAACATATATGCAAAGCATCCAAACAGTACCATTCGCCAATTTTTTGGTCTTCAAGTTTAAGTGAACAATGAGCTCCATTGTTAATCCTTTAACGGAAACTAATTGTAACTTTCTACAAGTAGAACAATGATTGGGACACGTAGACGGTTGAAATCTTTGTATATATTACTTCTATATAATCTAAGAAACATATATGCAAAGCATCCAAACAGAACCATTCGCGAATTTTTTGTTCTTAAAGGTTAAGTGAACAATGAGCCCCATTGTTAATCCTTTATCGGAAATTATTTGTAACTTTCGACAAGTAGAACAATGAATGGAACAGGTAGACGGTTGAAATCTTTGTATATATTGCTTCCATCTAGTGTAAGAAACAAATATGCAAAGCATCCAAACAGTACAATTCGCCAATTTATTGTTCTTCAAGTTTAAGTGAACAATGAGCCCCAATGGTTAATCCTTTATCGGAAATTATTTGTAACTTTCGACAAGTAGAACAATGAATGGAACAGGTAGACGGTTGAAATCCTTGTATATATTGCTTCCATCTAGTGTAAGAAACAAATATGCAAAGCATCCAAACAGTACAATTCGCCAATTTTTTGTTCTTCAAGTCTAAGTGAACAATGAGCCCCAATGGTTAATCCTTTATCGGAAATTATTTGTAACTTTCGACAAGTAGAACAATGAATGGAACAGGTAGACGGTTGAAATCTTTGTATATATTGCTTCTAGATAGTCTAAGAAACATATATGCAAAGCATCCAAACAGTACAATTCGCCAATTATTTGATCTTCAAGTTTAAGTGAACTACGAGCCCCATTGTTAGTACTTTAACGGAAATTATTTGTAACTTGCGACAAGTAGAACAATGAATGGAACAGGTAGCCGGTTGAAATCTTTGTATATATTGCTTCTATATAGTCTAAGAAACATATATGCAAAACATCCAAACATTACAATTCGCCAATTTTTTGTTCTTCAAGTTTAAGTAAACTACGATCCCCATTGTTAATCCCTTAACGGAAATTATTTGCAACTTTCGACAAGTAGAACAATGACTGGAACACGTAGACGGTTGAAATCTTTGTATATATTGCTTCCATATAGTCTAAGAAACATGTACGCAAAGCATCCAAACAGTACAATTCGCCAATTTTTTGTTCTTCATGTTTAAGTGAACAGTGAGCCCGAATGGTTAATCCTTTATCGGAAATTATTTGTAATTTTCGACAAGTAGAACAATGAATGGAACAGGTAGACTGTTGAAATCATTGTATATATTGCTTCTATATAGTCTAAGAAACATATATGCAAATCGTCCAAACAGTACAATTCGCCAATTATTTGATCTTCAAGTTTAAGTGAACTACGAGCCCCATTGTTAATACTTTAACGGAAATTATTTGTAATTTTCGACAAGTAGAACAATGAATGGAACAGGTAGACGGTTGAAATTTTTCTATATATTGCTTCTATATAATCTAAGAAACATATATGCAAAGCATGCAAACAGTACCATTCGCCAATTATTTGATCTTCAAGTTTAAGTGAACTACGAGCCCCATTGTTAATACTTTAACGGAAATTATTTGTAATTTTCGACAAGTAGAACAATGAATGGAACAGGTAGACGGTTGAAATTTTTCTATATATTGCTTCTATATAATCTAAGAAACATATATGCAAAGCATGCAAACAGTACCATTCGCCAATTTTTTGTTCTTCAAGTTTAAGTGAACAATGAGCCCCAATGGTTAATCCTTTATCGGAAATTACTTGTAATTTTCGACAAGTAGAACAATGAATGGAACAGGTAGACGGTTGAAATCTTTGTATATATTGCTTCTATATAGTCTAAGAAACATATATGCAAATCGTCCAAACAGTACAATTCGCCAATTATTTGATCTTCAAGTTTAAGTGAACTACGAGCCCCATTGTTAGTACTTTAACGGAAATTATTTGTAACTTGCGACAAGTAGAACAATGAATGGAACAGGTAGCCGGTTGAAATCTTTGTATATATTGCTTCTATATAGTCTAAGAAACATATATGCAAAACATCCAAACATTACAATTCGCCAATTTTTTGTTCTTCAAGTTTAAGTAAACTACGATCCCCATTGTTAATCCCTTAACGGAAATTATTTGCAACTTTCGACAAGTAGAACAATGACTGGAACACGTAGACGGTTGAAATCTTTGTATATATTGCTTCCATATAGTCTAAGAAACATGTACGCAAAGCATCCAAACAGTACAATTCGCCAATTTTTTGTTCTTCATGTTTAAGTGAACAGTGAGCCCGAATGGTAAATCCTTTATCGGAAATTATTTGTAATTTTCGACAAGTAGAACAATGAATGGAACAGGTAGACTGTTGAAATCATTGTATATATTGCTTCTATATAGTCTAAGAAACATATATGCAAATCGTCCAAACAGTACAATTCGCCAATTATTTGATCTTCAAGTTTAAGTGAACTACGAGCCCCATTGTTAATACTTTAACGGAAATTATTTGTAATTTTCGACAAGTAGAACAATGAATGGAACAGGTAGACGGTTGAAATTTTTCTATATATTGCTTCTATATAATCTAAGAAACATATATGCAAAGCATGCAAACAGTACCATTCGCCAATTTTTTGTTCTTCAAGTTTAAGTGAACAACGAGCCCCATCGTTAATCCTTTAAAGGAAATTATTTGTAAATTTCGACAAGTAGAACAATGAATGGAACAGTTAGACGGTTGAAATCATTGTATAGATTGCTTCTATATAGTCTTAGAAACATATATGCAAAGCATCCAAACAGTACCATTCGCCAATTTTTTGGTCTTCAAGTTTAAGTGAACAATGAGCTCCATTGTTAATCCTTTAACGGAAACTAATTGTAACTTTCTACAAGTAGAACAATGATTGGGACACGTAGACGGTTGAAATCTTTGTATATATTACTTCTATATAATCTAAGAAACATATATGCAAAGCATCCAAACAGAACCATTCGCGAATTTTTTGTTCTTAAAGGTTAAGTGAACAATGAGCCCCATTGTTAATCCTTTATCGGAAATTATTTGTAACTTTCGACAAGTAGAACAATGAATGGAACAGGTAGACGGTTGAAATCTTTGTATATATTGCTTCCATCTAGTGTAAGAAACAAATATGCAAAGCATCCAAACAGTACAATTCGCCAATTTATTGTTCTTCAAGTTTAAGTGAACAATGAGCCCCAATGGTTAATCCTTTATCGGAAATTATTTGTAACTTTCGACAAGTAGAACAATGAATGGAACAGGTAGACGGTTGAAATCCTTGTATATATTGCTTCCATCTAGTGTAAGAAACAAATATGCAAAGCATCCAAACAGTACAATTCGCCAATTTTTTGTTCTTCAAGTCTAAGTGAACAATGAGCCCCAATGGTTAATCCTTTATCGGAAATTATTTGTAACTTTCGACAAGTAGAACAATGAATGGAACAGGTAGACGGTTGAAATCTTTGTATATATTGCTTCTAGATAGTCTAAGAAACATATATGCAAAGCATCCAAACAGTACAATTCGCCAATTATTTGATCTTCAAGTTTAAGTGAACTACGAGCCCCATTGTTAGTACTTTAACGGAAATTATTTGTAACTTGCGACAAGTAGAACAATGAATGGAACAGGTAGCCGGTTGAAATCTTTGTATATATTGCTTCTATATAGTCTAAGAAACATATATGCAAAACATCCAAACATTACAATTCGCCAATTTTTTGTTCTTCAAGTTTAAGTAAACTACGATCCCCATTGTTAATCCCTTAACGGAAATTATTTGCAACTTTCGACAAGTAGAACAATGACTGGAACACGTAGACGGTTGAAATCTTTGTATATATTGCTTCCATATAGTCTAAGAAACATGTACGCAAAGCATCCAAACAGTACAATTCGCCAATTTTTTGTTCTTCATGTTTAAGTGAACAGTGAGCCCCAATGGTTAATCCTTTATCGGAAATTATTTGTAATTTTCGACAAGTAGAACAATGAATGGAACAGGTAGACTGTTGAAATCATTGTATATATTGCTTCTATATAGTCTAAGAAACATATATGCAAATCGTCCAAACAGTACAATTCGCCAATTATTTGATCTTCAAGTTTAAGTGAACTACGAGCCCCATTGTTAATACTTTAACGGAAATTATTTGTAATTTTCGACAAGTAGAACAATGAATGGAACAGGTAGACGGTTGAAATTTTTCTATATATTGCTTCTATATAATCTAAGAAACATATATGCAAAGCATGCAAACGGTACCATTCGCCAATTTTTTGTTCTTCAAGTTTAAGTGAACAACGAGCCCCATCGTTAATCCTTTAAAGGAAATTATTTGTAAATTTCGACAAGTAGAACAATGAATGGAACAGTTAGACGGTTGAAATCATTGTATAGATTGCTTCTATATAGTCTTAGAAACATATATGCAAAGCATCCAAACAGTACCATTCGCCAATTTTTTGTTCTTCAAGTTTAAGTGAACAATGAGCCCCATTGTTAATCCTTTAACGGAAACTAATTGTAACTTTCTACAAGTAGAACAATGATTGGGACACGTAGACGGTTGAAATCTTTGTATATATTACTTCTATATAATCTAAGAAACATATATGCAAAGCATCCAAACAGAACCATTCGCGAATTTTTTGTTCTTAAAGGTTAAGTGAACAATGAGCCCCATTGTTAATCCTTTATCGGAAATTATTTGTAACTTTCGACAAGTAGAACAATGAATGGAACAGGTAGACGGTTGAAATCTTTGTATATATTGCTTCCATCTAGTGTAAGAAACAAATATGCAAAGCATCCAAACAGTACAATTCGCCAATTTATTGTTCTTCAAGTTTAAGTGAACAATGAGCCCCAATGGTTAATCCTTTATCGGAAATTATTTGTAACTTTCGACAAGTAGAACAATGAATGGAACAGGTAGACGGTTGAAATCCTTGTATATATTGCTTCCATCTAGTGTAAGAAACAAATATGCAAAGCATCCAAACAGTACAATTCGCCAATTTTTTGTTCTTCAAGTCTAAGTGAACAATGAGCCCCAATGGTTAATCCTTTATCGGAAATTATTTGTAACTTTCGACAAGTAGAACAATGAATGGAACAGGTAGACGGTTGAAATCTTTGTATATATTGCGTCTAGATAGTCTAAGAAACATATATGCAAAGCATCCAAACAGTACAATTCGCCAATTTTTGGTTTTTCAAGTTTAATTGAACTACGAGCCCCATTGTTAATCCTTTAAAGGAAATTATTTGTAAATTTCGACAAGTAGAACAATGAATGGATCATGTAGACGGTTGAAATCATTGTATATATTGCTTCTATATAGTCTACGAAACATATATGCAAAGCATCCAAACAGTACAATTCGCCAATTTTTTGTTCTTCAAGTTTAAGTGAACTACGAGCCCCATTGTTAATCCTTTAACGGAAATTAATTGTAACTTTCTACAAGTAGAACAATGATTGGAACACGTAGACGGTTGAAATCTTTGTATATATTGCTTCCATATAGTCTAAGAATCATATATGCAAAGCATCCAAACAGTACAATTCGCCAATTTTTTGTTCTTCAAGTTTAAGTGAACAATGAGCCCCATTGTTAATCCTTTAAAGGAAATTATTTGTAACTTTCGACAAGTAGAACAATGACTGGAACTGGTAGACGGTTGAAATCTTTTTATATATTGCTTCTATATAGTCTAAGAAACATATATGCAAAGCATCCAAACAGTACCAGTCGCCAATTTTTTGTTCTTCAAGTTTAAGTGAACAACGAGGCCCATTGATAATCATGAAACGGAAATTATTTGTAACTTTCGACAAGAAGAACAATGAATAGAACAGGTAGACGGTTGAAATCTTTGTATATGTTGCTTCTATATAGTCTAAGAAACCTATATGCAAAGCATCTAAACAGTAACATTCGCCAATTTTTTGATCTTCAAGTTTAAGTGAACAGCGAGCCCCATTAATAATCCTTTATCGGAAATTATTTGTAACTTTCGACAAGTAGAACAATGGATGGAACAGGTAGACGGTTGAAATCTTTGTATGTATTGCTACTATATAGTCTAAGAAACATAAATGCAAAACATCCAAACAGTACAATTCCCCAATTTATTGTTCTGCAAGTTTAAGTGAACAACGAGCCACATTGTTAATCCTTTAAAGGAAATTATTTGTAAATTTCGACAAGTAGAACAATGATTGGAACACGTAGACGGTTGAAATCTTTGTATATATTGCTTCCATATAGTCTAAGAAACATATATGCAAAGCATCCAAACAGTACAATTCGCCAATTTTTTGTTCCTCAAGTTTAAGTGAACTACGAGCCCCATTGTTAATCCTTTAACGGAAATTAATTGTAACTTTCTACAAGTAGGACAATGATTGGAACACGTAGACGGTTGAAATCTTTGTATATATTGCTTCTATATAGTCTAAGAAACATATACGCAAAGCATCCAAACAGTACCATTCGCCAATTGTTTGTTCTTCAAGTTTAAGTGAACAATGAGCCCCAATGGTTAATCCTTTATCGGAAATTACTTGTAATTTTCGACAAGTAGAACAATGAATGGAACAGGTAGACGGTTGAAATCTTTGTATATATTGCTTCTATATAGTCTACGAAACATATATGCAAAGCATCTAAACAGTAACAATCGCCAATTTTTTGTTCTTCAAGTTTAAGTGAACTACGAGCCCCATTGTTAATCCTTTAACGGAAATTATTTGTAATTTTCGCCAAGTAGAACAATGAATGGAACAGGTAGACGGTTGAAATCTTTGTATGTATTGCTTCTATATAGTCTAAGAAACATATATGCAAAGCATCCAAACAGTGCCATTCGCCAATATATTGTTCTTCAAGTTTAAGTGAACAATGAGCCCCATTGTTAATCCTTTAAAGGAAATTATTTGTAACTTTCGACAAGTAGAACAATGGATGGAACAGGTAGACGGTTGAAATCTTTGTATGTATTGCTTCTATATAGTCTAAGAAACATATATGCAAAGCATCCAAACAGTACAATTCCCCAATTTATTGTTCTTCAAGTTTAAGTGAACAACGAGCCCCATTGTTAATCCTTTAAAGGAAATTATTTGTAAATTTCGACAAGTAGAACAATGAATGGATCATGTAGACGGTTGAAATCATTGTATATATTGCTTCCATATAGTCTACGAAACATATATGCAAAGCATCCAAACAGTACAATTCGCCAATTTTTTGTTCCTCAAGTTTAAGTGAACTACGAGCCACATTGTTAATCCTTTAACGGAAATTAATTGTAACTTTCTACAAGTAGGACAATGATTGGAACACGTAGACGGTTGAAATCTTTGTATATATTGCTTCTATGTAGTCTAAGAAACATATATGCAAAGCATCCAAACAGTACCATTCGCCAATTTTTTGTTCTTCAAGTTTAAGTGAACAATGAGCCCCAATGGTTAATCCTTTATCGGAAATTACTTGTAATTTTAGACAAGTAGAACAATGAATGGAACAGGTAGACGGTTGAAATCTTTGTATATATTGCTTCTATATAGTCTACGAAACATATATGCAAAGCATCTAAACAGTAACAATCGCCAATTTTTTGTTCTTCAAGTTTAAGTGAACAATGAGCCCCAATGGTTAATCCTTTATCGGAAATTACTTGTAATTTTCGACAAGTAGATCAATGAATGGAACAGGTAGACGGTTGAAATCTTTGTATATATTGCTTCCATATAGTCTAAGAAACATGTACGCAAAGCATCCAAACAGTACCATTCGCCAATTTTTTGTTCTTCAAGTTTAAGTGAACAATGAGCCCCAATAGTTAATCCTTTATCGGAAATTACTTGTAACTTTCTACAAGTAGAACAATGAATAGTACAGGTAGACGGGTGAAATCTTTCTATATATTGCTTCTAAATAGTCTAAGAAACATATATGCAAAGCATCCAAACAGTACAATTCGCCAAGTTTTTGTTCTTCAAGTTTAAGTGAACAACGAGCCCCATTGTTAATCCTTTAAAGGAAGTTATTTGTAAATTTCGACAAGGAGTACAATGAATGGAACAGGTAGACGGTTGAAATCTTTGTATATATTGCTTCTATATAATCTAAGAAACATATATGCAATGCATCCAAACAGTACAATGCGCCAATTTTTTGTTCCTCAAGTTTAAGTGAACTACGAGCCCCATTGTTAATCCTTTGACGGAAATTAATTGTAACTTTCTACAAGTAGGTCAATGATTGGAACACGTAGACGGTTGAAATCTTTGTATATATTGCTTCTATATAGTCTAAGAAACATATACGCAAAGCATCCAAACAGTACCATTCGCCAATATTTTGTTCTTCAAGTTTAAGTGAACAATGAGCCCCATTGGTTAATCATTTATCGGAAATTTCTTGTAAATTTCGACAAGTAGAACAATGAATGGATCATGTAGACGGTTGAAATCATTGTATATATTGCTTCTATATAGTCTACGAAACATATATGCAAAGCATCCAAACAGTACAATTCGCCAATTTTTTGTTCCTCAAGTTTAAGTGAACTACGAGCCCCATTGTTAATCCTTTAACGGAAATTAATTGTAACTTTCGACAAGTAGAACAATGAATGGAACAGGTAGACGGTTGAAATCCTTGTATATATTGCTTCTATATAGTCTAAGAAACATATATGCAAAGCATCCAAAAAGTACAATTCGCCAATTTTTTGTTCTTCAAGTTTAAGTGAACAATGAGCCCCAATGGTTAATCCTTTATCGGTAATTATTTGTAACTTTCGACAAGTAGAACAATGAATGGAACTGGTAGACGGTTGAAATCTTTGTATATATTGCTTCTATATAATCTAAGAAACATATATGCAAAGCATCCAAACAGTAACAATCGCCAATTTTTTGATCTTCAAGTTTAAGTGAACAGCGAGCCCCATTGATAATCATGAAATGGAAACTATTTGTAACTTTCTACAAGTAGAACAATGAATAGTACAGGTAGACGGGTGAAATCTTTCTATATATTGCTTCTTAATAGTCTAAGAAACATCTATGCAAAGCATCCAAACAGTACAATTCGCCAATTTTTTGTCCTTAAAGTTTAAGTGAACAATGAGCCCCATTGATAATCATGAAAAGTAAATTATTTGTAACTTTCTACAAGTAGAACAATGAATAGAACATGTAGACGGTTGAAATCTTTGTATATATTGCTTCTATATAGTCTAAGAAACATATACGCAAAGCATCCAAACAGTACCATTCGCCAATTTTTTGTTCTTCAAGGTTAAGTGAACAATGAGCGCGATTGTTAATCCTTTATCGGAAATTATTTGTAACTTTCGACAAGTAGAACAATGAATGGAACAGGTAGACGGTTGAAATCTTTGTATATATTGCTTCTATATAGTCTAAGAAACATATATGCAAAGCGTCCAAACAGTACAATTCGCCAATTATTGGATCTACAAGTTTAAGTGAACTACGAGTCCCATTGTTAGTACTTTAACGGAAATTATTTGTAACTTGCGACAAGTGGAACAATGAATGGAACAGGTAGCCGGTTGAAATCTTTGTATATATTGCTTCTATATAGTCTAAGAAACATATATGCAAAGCATCCAAACAGTACAATTCGCCAATTTTTGTTCTTCAAGTATAAGTGAACTACGAGCCCCATTGTTAATCTTTAACGGAAATTAATTGTAACTTTCTACAAGTAGAACAATGATTGGAACACACAGACGGTTGAAATCTTTGTATATATTGCTTCCATATAGTCTAAGAAACATATATGCAAAGCATCCAAACAGTACAATTCGCCAATTTTTTGTTCTTCAAGTTTAAGTGAACAATGAGCCCCAATGGTTAATCCTTTATCGGAAATTATTTGTAATTTTCGACAAGTAGAACAATGAATGGAACAGGTAGACTGTTGAAATCATTGTATATATTGCTTCTATATAGTCTAAGAAACATATATGCAAATCGTCCAAACAGTACAATTCGCCAATTATTTGATCTTCAAGTTTAAGTGAACTACGAGCCCCATTGTTAATCTTTAACGGAAATTATTTGTAATTTTCGACAAGTAGAACAATGAATGGAACAGGTAGACGGTTGAAATCTTTGTATATATTGCTTCCATATAGTCTAAGAAACATATATGCAAAGCATCCAAACAGTACAATTCGCCAATTTTTTGTTCTTCAAGTTTAAGTGAACAATGAGCCCCAATGGTTAATCCTTTATCGGAAATTATTTGTAATTTTCGACAAGTAGAACAATGAATGGAACAGGTAGACGGTTGAAATCTTTGTATATATTGCTTCTATATAGTCTAAGAAACATATATGCAAAGCATCCAAAAAGTACAATTCGCCAATTTTTTGTTCTTCAAGTTTAAGTGAACAATGAGCCCCAATGGTTAATCCTTTATCGGTAATTATTTGTAACTTTCGACAAGTAGAACAATGAATGGAACTGGTAGACGGTTGAAATCTTTGTATATATTGCTTCTATATAATCTAAGAAACATATATGCAAAGCATCCAAACAGTAACAATCGCCAATTTTTTGATCTTCAAGTTTAAGTGAACAGCGAGCCCCATTGATAATCATGAAATGGAAACTATTTGTAACTTTCTACAAGTAGAACAATGAATAGTACAGGTAGACGGGTGAAATCTTTCTATATATTGCTTCTTAATAGTCTAAGAAACATCTATGCAAAGCATCCAAACAGTACAATTCGCCAATTTTTTGTCCTTCAAGTTTAAGTGAACAATGAGCCCCATTGATAATCATGAAAAGTAAATTATTTGTAACTTTCTACAAGTAGAACAATGAATAGAACATGTAGACGGTTGAAATCTTTGTATATATTGCTTCTATATAGTCTAAGAAACATATACGCAAAGCATCCAAACAGTACCATTCGCCAATTTTTTGTTCTTCAAGGTTAAGTGAACAATGAGCGCGATTGTTAATCCTTTATCGGAAATTATTTGTAACTTTCGACAAGTAGAACAATGAATGGAACAGGTAGACGGTTGAAATCTTTGTATATATTGCTTCTATATAGTCTAAGAAACATATATGCAAAGCGTCCAAACAGTACAATTCGCCAATTATTGGATCTTCAAGTTTAAGTGAACTACGAGTCCCATTGTTAGTACTTTAACGGAAATTATTTGTAACTTGCGACAAGTGGAACAATGAATGGAACAGGTAGCCGGTTGAAATCTTTGTATATATTGCTTCTATATAGTCTAAGAAACATATATGCAAAGCATCCAAACAGTACAATTCGCCAATTTTTGTTCTTCAAGTTTAAGTGAACTACGAGCCCCATTGTTAATCTTTAACGGAAATTAATTGTAACTTTCTACAAGTAGAACAATGATTGGAACACACAGACGGTTGAAATCTTTGTATATATTGCTTCCATATAGTCTAAGAAACATATATGCAAAGCATCCAAACAGTACAATTCGCCAATTTTTTGTTCTTCAAGTTTAAGTGAACAATGAGCCCCAATGGTTAATCCTTTATCGGAAATTATTTGTAATTTTCGACAAGTAGAACAATGAATGGAACAGGTAGACTGTTGAAATCATTGTATATATTGCTTCTATATAGTCTAAGAAACATATATGCAAATCGTCCAAACAGTACAATTCGCCAATTATTTGATCTTCAAGTTTAAGTGAACTACGAGCCCCATTGTTAATCTTTAACGGAAATTATTTGTAATTTTCGACAAGTAGAACAATGAATGGAACAGGTAGACGGTTGAAATCTTTGTATATATTGCTTCCATATAGTCTAAGAAACATATATGCAAAGCATCCAAACAGTACAATTCGCCAATTTTTTGTTCTTCAAGTTTAAGTGAACAATGAGCCCCAATGGTTAATCCTTTATCGGAAATTATTTGTAATTTTCGACAAGTAGAACAATGAATGGAACAGGTAGACTGTTGAAATCATTGTATATATTGCTTCTATATAGTCTAAGAAACATATATGCAAATCGTCCAAACAGTACAATTCGCCAATTATTTGATCTTCAAGTTTAAGTGAACTACGAGCCCCATTGTTAGTACTTTAACGGAAATTATTTGTAACTTGCGACAAGTAGAACAATGAATGGAACAGTTAGCCGGTTGAAATCTTTGTATATATTGCTTCTATATAGTCTAAGAAACATCTACGCAAAGCATCCAAACAGTACCATTCGCCAATTTTTTGTCCTTCAAGTTTAAGTGAACAATGAGCCCCATTGTTAATCCTTTATCGGAAATTATTTGTAACTTTCGACAAGTAGAACAATGAATGGAACAGGTAGACGGTTGAAATCTTTGTATATATTGCTTCTATATAGTCTAAGAAACATATATGCAAAGCGTTCAAACAGTACAATTCGCCAATTATTGGATCTTCAAGTTTAAGTGAACTACGAGTCCCATTGTTACTACTTTAACGGAAATTATTTGTAACTTGCGACAAGTGGAACAATGAATGGAACAGGTAGCCGGTTGAAATCTTTGTATATATTGCTTCTATATAGTCTAAGAAACATATATGCAAAGCATCCAAACAGTACAATTCGCCAATTTTTGTTCTTCAAGTTTAAGTGAACTACGAGCCCCATTGTTAATCTTTAACGGAAATTAATTGTAACTTTCTACAAGTAGAACAATGAATGGAACAGGTAGACTGTTGAAATCATTGTATATATTGCTTCTATATAGTCTAAGAAACATATATGCAAATCGTCCAAACAGTACAATTCGCCAATTATTTGATCTTCAAGTTTAAGTGAACTACGAGCCCCATTGTTAGTACTTTAACGGAAATTATTTGTAACTTGCGACAAGTAGAACAATGAATGGAACAGGTAGCCGGTTGAAATCTTTGTATATATTGCTTCTATATAGTCTAAGAAACATATATGCAAAACATCCAAACAGTACAATTCGCCAATTTTTTGTTCTTCAAGTTTAAGTAAACTACGATCCCCATTGTTAATCCCTTAACGGAAATTATTTGCAACTTTCGACAAGTAGAACAATGACTGGAACACGTAGACGGTTGAAATCTTTGTATATATTGCTTCCATATAGTCTAAGAAACATATATGCAAAGCATCCAAACAGTACAATTCGCCATTTTTTTGTTCTTCAAGTTTAAGTGAACAATGAGCCCCAATGGTTAATCCTTTATCGGAAATTATTTGTAATTTTCGACAAGTAGAACAATGAATGGAACAGGTAGACTGTTGAAATCATTGTATATATTGCTTCTATATAGTCTAAGAAACATATATGCAAATCGTCCAAACAGTACAATTCGCCAATTATTTGATCTTCAAGTTTAAGTGAACTACGAGCCCCATTGTTAATCTTTAACGGAAATTATTTGTAATTTTCGACAAGTAGAACAATGAATGGAACAGGTAGACGGTTGAAATCTTTGTATATATTGCTTCCATATAGTCTAAGAAACATATATGCAAAGCATCCAAACAGTACAATTCGCCAATTTTTTGTTCTTCAAGTTTAAGTGAACAATGAGCCCCAATGGTTAATCCTTTATCGGAAATTATTTGTAATTTTCGACAAGTAGAACAATGAATGGAACAGGTAGACTGTTGAAATCATTGTATATATTGCTTCTATATAGTCTAAGAAACATATATGCAAATCGTCCAAACAGTACAATTCGCCAATTATTTGATCTTCAAGTTTAAGTGAACTACGAGCCCCATTGTTAGTACTTTAACGGAAATTATTTGTAACTTGCGACAAGTAGAACAATGAATGGAACAGTTAGCCGGTTGAAATCTTTGTATATATTGCTTCTATATAGTCTAAGAAACATATATGCAAAACATCCAAACAGTACAATTCGCCAATTTTTTGTTCTTCAAGTTTAAGTGAACAATGAGCCCCAATGGTTAATCCTTTATCGGTAATTATTTGCAACTTTCGACAAGTAGAACATTGAATGGAACAGGTAGACGGTTGAAATCCTTGTATATATTGCGTCTATATAATCTAAGAAACATATATGCAAAGCATCCAAACAGTACCATTCGCCAATTTTTTGGTCTTCAAGTTTAAGTGAACTACGAGCCCCATTGTTAATCCTTTAAAGGAAATTATTTATAAATTTCGACAAGTAGAACAATTAATGGAACAGGTAGACTGTTGAAATCATTGTATATATTGCTTCTATATAGTCTAAGAAACATATATGCAAATCGTCCAAACAGTACAATTCGCCAATTATTTGATCTTCAAGTTTAAGTGAACTACGAGCCCCATTGTTAATCCTTTAAAGGAAATTATTTGCAAATTTCGACAAGTAGAACAATGAATGGAACAGGTAGACTGTTGAAATCATTGTATATATTGCTTCTATATAGTCTAAGAAACATATATGCAAAGCATGCAAACAGTACCATTCGCCAATTTTTTGTTCTTCAAGTTTAAGTGAACAACGAGCCCAATTGTTAATCCTTTAACGGAAATTAATTGTAATTTTCTACAATTAGAACAATGAATGGAACAGGTAGACGGTTGAAATCATTGTATATATTGCTTCTATATAGTCTAAGAAACATATATGCAAAGCATCCAAACAGTACAATTCGCCAATTTTTTGTTCTTCAAGTTTAAGTGAACTACGAGCCCCATTGTTAATCCTTTATCGGAAATTATTTGTAATTTTCGACAAGTAGAACAATGAATGGAACAGGTTGACGGTTGAAATCTTTGTATATATTGCTTCTATATAGTCTAAGAAACATATATGCAAAGCATCCAAACATTACAATTCGCAAATTTATTGTTCTCCAAGTTTAAGTGAACAACGAGCCCCATTGTTAATCTTTTAAAGGAAATTATTTGTAAATTTCGACAAGTAGAACAATGATTGGAACACGTAGACGGTTGAAATCTTTGTATATATTGCTTCTATATAGTCTAAGAAACATATATGCAAAGCATCCAAACAGTACAATTCGCCAATTTTTTGTTCTTCAAGTTTAAGTGAACAACGAGCCCCATTGATAATCATGAAAGGGAAATTATTTGTGACTTTCTACAAGTAGAACAATGAATAGAACAGGAAGACGGTTGAAATCTTTTTATATATTGCTTCTATATAGTCTTGAAACATATATGCAAAGCATCCAAACAGTACAATTCGCCAATTTTTTGTTCTTCAAGTTTAAGTGAACAATGAGCCCCAATGGTTAATCCTTTATCGGTAATTATTTGTAACTTTCGACAAGTAGAACAATGAATGGAACAGGTAGACGGTTGAAATCCTTGTATATATTGCTTCCATATAGTCTAAGAAACATCTACGCAAAGCATCCAAACAGTACAATTCGCCCATTTATTGTTCTTCAAGTTTAAGTGAACAACGAGCCCCATTGTGAATCCTTTAACGGAAATTATTTGTAAATTTCGACAACTAGAACAATGATTGGAACTCGTAGACGGTTGAAATCATTGTATATATTGCTTCTATATAGTCTAAGAAACCTATATGCAAAGCATCTAAACAGTAACATTCGCCAATTTGTTGATCTTCAAGTTTAAGTGAACAATGAGCCCCATTGTTAATCCTTTATCGGAAATTATATGTAACTTTCGACAAGTAGAACAATGAATGGAACAGGTAGACGGTTGAAATCTTTGTATATATTGCTTCTTTATAATCTAAGAAACATATATGAAAACTATCTAAACAGTAACAATCGCCAATTTTTTGATCTTCAAGTTTAAGTGAACAATGAGCCCCATTGTTAATCCTTTATCGGAAATTATTTGTAACTTTCGACAAGTAGAACAATGAATGGAACAGGTAGACGGTTGAAATCTTTGTATATATTGCTTCTATATAATCTAAGAAACATATATGCAAAGCATCCAAACAGTACAATTCGCCCATTTATTGTTCTTCAAGTTTAAGTGAACAACGAGGCCCATTGATAATCATGAAACGGAAATTATTTCTAACTTTCGACAAGAAGAACAATGAATAGAACAGGTAGACGGTTGAAATCTTTGTATATATTGCTTCTATATAGTCTAAGAAACATATATGCAAAGCATCCAAACAGTACCATTCGCGAATTTTTTGTTCTTCTAGTTTAAGTGAACAATGAGCCCCATGGTTAATCCTTTATCGGAAATTATTTGTAACTTTCGACATGTAGAACAATGAATGGAACAGGTAGACGGTTGAAATCTTTGTACATATTGCTTCTATATAATCCAAGAAACATATTTGCATAGCGTCCAAACAGTACAATTCGCCAATTTTTTGTTCTTCAAGTTTAAGTGAACAATGAGCCCCATTGTTAATCCTTTATCGGAAATTATTTGTAACTTTTTACAAGTAGAACAATGATTGGAACACGTAGACGGTTGAAATCTTTGTATATATTGCTTCTATATAGTCTAAGAATCATATATGCAAAGCATCCAAACAGTACAATTCGCCCATTTATTGTTCTTCAAGTTTAAGTGAACAACGAGCCCCATTGTGAATCCTTTAAAGGAAATTATTTGTAAATTTCGACAACTAGAACAATGATTGGAACACGTAGACGGTTGAAATCTTTGCAAATATTGCTTCTATATAGTCTAAGAATCATATGTGCAAAGCATCCAAACAGTACAATTCGCCAATTTTTTGTTCTTCTAGTTTAAGTGAACAGCGAGCCCCATTGATAATCATGAAATGGAAATTATTTGTAACATTCTACAAGTAGAACAATGAATAGTACAGTTAGACGGGTGAAATCTTTCTATATATTGCTTCTAAATAGTCTAAGAAACATGTACGCAAAGCATCCAAACAGTACCATTCGCCAATTTTTTGATCTTCAAGTTTAAGTGAACAATGAGCCCCAATGGTTAATCCGTTATCGGAAATTATTTGTAACTTTCGACAAGTAGAACAATGAATGGAACAGGTAGACGGTTGAAATCTTTGTATATATTGCTTCCATATAGTCTAAGAAACATGTACGCAAAGCATCCAAACAGTACCATTCGCCAATTTTTTGATCTTCAAGTTTAAGTGAACAATGAGCCCCATTGTTAATCCTTTATCGGAAATTATTTGTAACTTTCGACAAGTAGAACAATGAATGGAACAGGTAGACGGTTGAAATCTTTGTATATATTGCTTCTATATAATCTAAGAAACATATATGCAAAGCATCCAAACAGTACAATTCGCCAATTTATTGTTCTTCAAGTTTAAGTGAACAACGAGCCCCATTGTTAATCCTTTAAAGGAAATTATTTGTAAATTTCGACAAGTAGAACAATGATTGGAACATGTAGACGGTTGAAATCTTTGTATATATTGCTTCCATATAGTCTAAGAAACATGTACGCAAAGCATCCAAACAGTACCATTCGCCAATTTTTTGTTCTTCAAGTTTAAGTGAACAATGAGCCCCAATGGTTAATCCTCTTTCGGAAATTATTTGTAATTTTCGACAAGTAGAACAATGAATGGAACAGGTAGACGGTTGAAATCTTTGTACATATTGCTTCTATATAATCTAAGAAACATATATGCAAAGCATCTTAACAGTAACAATCGCCAATTTTTTGATCTTCAAGTTTAAGTGAACAATGAGCCCCATTGTTAATCCTTTAAAGGAAATTATTTGTAACTTTCGACAAGTAGAACAATGAATATAACTGGTAGACGGTTGAAATCTTTTTATATATTGCTGCTATATAGACTAAGAAACCTATATGCAAAGCATCAAAACAGTAACATTCGCCAATTTTTTGATCTTCAAGTTTAAGTGAACAATGAGCCCCATTGTTAATCCTTTATTGGAAATTATTTGTAACTTTCGACAAGTAGAACAATGAATGGAACAGGTAGACGGTTGAAATCTTTGTATATATTGCTTCTATATAGTCTAAGAAACATATATGCAAAGCATCCAAACAGTACAATTTGCCAATTTATTGATCTTCAAGTTTAAGTGAACAATGAGCCCCAATGGTTAATCCTTTATCGGAAATTATTTGTAATTTTCGACAAGTAGAACAATGAATGGAACAGGTAGACGTTTGAAATCTTTGTACATATTGCTTCTATATAATCTAAGAAACATATATGCAAACCATCTAAACAGTAACAATCGCCAATTTTTTGATCTTCAAGTTTAAGTGAACAGCGAGCCCCATTGATAATCATGAAATGGAAATTATTTGTAACTTTCTACAAGTAGAACAATGAATAGTACAGTTAGACGGGTGAAATCTTTCTATATATTGCTTCTAAATAGTCTAAGAAACATGTACGCAAAGCATCCAAACAGTAACATTCGCCAATTTTTTGATCTTCAAGTTTAAGTGAACAATGAGCCCCATTGTTAATCCTTTATCGGAAATTATTTGTAACTTTCGACAAGTAGAACAATGAATGGAACAGGTAGACGGTTGAAATCTTTGTATATATTGCTTCTATATAATCTAAGAAACATATATGCAAAGCATCCAAACAGTACAATTCGCCAATTTATTGTTCTTCAAGTTTAAGTGAACAATGAGCCCCATTGTTAATCCTTTATCGGAAATTATTTGTAACTTTCGACAAGTAGAACAATGAATGGATCATGTAGACGGTTGAAAAAATTGTATATATTGCTTCTATATAGTCTACGAAACATATATGCAAAGCATCCAAACAGTACAATTCGCCAATTTTTTGTACTTCAAGTTTAAGTGAACTACGAGCCCCATTGTTAATCCTTTAACGGAAATTAATTGTAAATTTCGACAAGTAGAACAATGAATGGAACAGGTAGACGGTTGAAATCATTGTATATATTGCTTCTATATAGTCTAAGAAACATATATGCAAAGCATCCAAACAGTACAATTCGCCAATTTATTGTTCTTCAAGTTTAAGTAAACTGCGATCCCCATTGTTAATCCCTTAACGGAAATTATTTGTAACTTTCGACAAGTAGAACAATGAATGGAACAGGTAGACTGTTGAAATCATTGTATATATTGCTTCTATATAGTCTAAGAAACATATATGCAAAGCATCCAAACGGTACAATTCGCCAATTTTTTGTTCTTCAAGTATAAGTGAACAATGAGCCCCAATGGTTAATCCTTTATCGGTAATTATTTGTAACTTTCGACAAGTAGAACAATGAATGGAACTGGTAGACGGTTGAAATCTTTGTATATATTGCTTCCATATAGTCTAAGAAACATGTACGCAAAGCATCCAAACAGTACAATTCGCCAATTTTTTGTTCTTCAAGTATAAGTGAACAATGAGCCCCAATGGTTAATCCTTTATCGGTAATTATTTGTAACTTTCGACAAGTAGAACAATGAATGGAACTGGTAGACGGTTGAAATCTTTGTATATATTGCTTCGATATAATCTAAGAAACATATATGCAAAGCAACTAAACAGTTACAATCGCCAATTTTTTGATCATCAAGTTTAAGTGAACAGCGAGCCCCATTGATAATCCTTTAAAGGAATTTATTTGTAACTTTCGACAAGTAGAACAATGAATGGAACAGGTAGACGGTTGAAATCTTTGTATATATTGCTTCTATATAGTCTAAGAAACATATATGCAAAGCATCCAAACAGTACCATTCGCCAATTTTTTGTCCTTCAAGTTTAAGTGAACAATGAGCCCCATTGTTAATCCTTTATCGGAAATTATTTGTAACTTTCGACAAGTAGAACAATGAATGGAACAGGTAGACGGTTGAAATCTTTGTATATATTGCTTCTATATAGTCTATGAAACATATATGCAAAGCATCCAAACAGTACAATTCGCCAATTTTTTGTTCTTCAAGTTTAAGTGAACAATGAGCCCCAATGGTTAATCCTTTATCGGTAATTATTTGTAACTTTCGACAAGTAGAACAATGAATGGAACTGGTAGACGGTTGAAATCTTTGTATATATTGCTTCTATATAATCTCAGAAACATATATGCAAAGCATCTAAACAGTAACAATCGCCAATTTTTTGATCTTCAAGTTTAAGTGAACAGCGAGCCCCATTGATAATCATGAAATGGAAATTATTTGTAACTTTCTACAAGTAGAACAATGAATAGTACAGGTAGACGGGTGAAATCTTTCTATATATTGCTTCTAAATAGTCTAAGAAACATCTATGCAAAGCATCCAAACAGTACAATTCGCCAATTTTTTGTTCTTCAAGTTTAAGTGAACTACGAGCCCCATTGTTAATCCTTTAAAGGAAATTATTTGTAAATATCGACAAGTAGAACAGTGAATGGAACAGGTAGACGGTTGAAATCTTTGTATATATTGCTTCTATATAGTATAAGAAACATATATGCAAAGCATCCACACAGTACAATTCGCCAATTTTTTGTCCTTCAAGTTTAAGTGAACAATGAGCCCCATTGTTAATCCTTTATCGGAAATTATTTGTAACTTTCGACAAGTAGAACAATGAATCGAACAGGTAGACGGTTGAAATCTTTGTATATATTGCTTCTATATAATCTAAGAAACATATATGCAAAGCATCTAAACAGTAACAATCGCCAATTTTTTGTTCATCAAGTTTAAGTGAACAATGAGCCCCATTGTTAATCCTTTATCGGAAATTATTTGTAATTTTCGACAAGTAGAACAATGAATGGAACAGTTAGACGGTTGAAATATTTGTATATATTGCTTCTATATAATCTAAGAAACATATATGCAAAGCATCTAAACAGTAACAATCGCCAATTTTTTGATCTTCAAGTTTAAGTGAACAGCGCGCCCCATTGATAATCATGAAATGGAAATTATTTGTAACTTTCTACAAGTAGAACAATGAATAGTACAGGTAGACGGGTGAAATCTTTCTATATATTGCTTCTAAATAGTCTAAGAAACATTTATGCAAAGCATCCAAACAGTACAATTCGCCAATTTTTTGTTCTTCAAGTTTAAGTAAACTACGATCCCCATTGTTAATCCCTTAACGGAAATTATTTGTAACTTTCGACAAGTAGAACAGTGAATGGAACAGGTAGACGGTTGAAATCTTTGTATATATTGCTTCTATATAGTATAAGAAACATATATGCAAAGCATCCACACAGTACAATTCGCCAATTTTTTGTCCTTCAAGTTTAAGTGAACAATGAGCCCCATTGTTAATCCTTTATCGGAAATTATTTGTAACTTTCGACAAGTAGAACAATGAATCGAACAGGTAGACGGTTGAAATCTTTGTATATATTGCTTCTATATAGTCTAAGAAACATATATGCAAAGCATCCAAACAGTACCATTCGCCAATTTTTTGTTCATCAAGTTTAAGTGAACAATGAGTCCCATTGTTAATCCTTTATCGGAAATTGTTTGTAACTTTCGACAAGTAGAACATTGAATGGAACAGGTAGACGGTTGAAAACATTGTATATATTGCTTCTATATAGTCTAAGAAACATTTATGCAAAGCATCCAAACAGTACAATTCGCCAATTTTTTGTTCTTCAAGTTTAAGTAAACTACGATCCCCATTGTTAATCCCTTAACGGAAATTATTTGTAACTTTCGACAAGTAGAACAATGAATGGAACAGGTAGACTGTTGAAATCATTTTATATATTGCTTCTATATAGTCTAAGAAACATATATGCAAAGCATCCACACAGTACAATTCGCCAATTTTTTGTCCTTCAAGTTTAAGTGAACAATGAGCCCCATTGTTAATCCTTTATCGGAAATTATTTGTAACTTTCGACAAGTAGAACAATGAATCGAACAGGTAGACGGTTAAAATCTTTGTATATATTGCTTCTATATAGTCTAAGAAACATATATGCAAAGCATCCAAACAGTACCATTCGCCAATTTTTTGTTCTTCAAGTTTAAGTGAACAATGAGCCCCATTGTTAATCCTTTAAAGGAAATTATTTGTAAATTTCGACAAGTAGAACAATGAATGGATCAGGTAGACGGTTGAAATCATTGTATATATTGCTTCTATATAACATACGAAACATATATGCAAAGCATCCAAACAGTACAATTCGCCAATTTTTTGTTCTTCAAGTTTAAGTGAACTGCGAGCTCCATTGTTAACCCTTTAAAGGAAATTATTTGTAACTTTCGACAAGTAGAACAATGAATGCAACAGGTAGACTGTTGAAAACATTGTATATATTGCTTCTATATAGTCTAAGAAACATTTATGCAAAGCATCCAAACAGAACAATTCGCCAATTTTTTGTTCTTCAAGTTTAAGTAAACTACGATCCCCATTGTTAATCCCTTAACGGAAATTATTTGTAACTTTCGACAAGTAGAACAGTGAATGGAACAGGTAGACGGTTGAAATCTTTGTATATATTGCTTCTATATAGTATAAGAAACATATATGCAAAGCATCCACACAGTACAATTCGCCAATTTTTTGTCCTTCAAGTTTAAGTGAACAATGAGCCCCATTGTTAATCCTTTATCGGAAATTATTTGTAACTTTCGACAAGTAGAACAATGAATCGAACAGGTAGACGGTTGAAATCTTTGTATATATTGCTTCTATATAGTCTAAGAAACATATATGCAAAGCATCCAAACAGTACCATTCGCCAATTTTTTGTTCATCAAGTTTAAGTGAACAATGAGCCCCATTGTTAATCCTTTATCGGAAATTGTTTGTAACTTTCGACAAGTAGAACATTGAATGGAACAGGTAGACGGTTGAAATCTTTGTATCTATTGCTTCTATATAGTATAAGGAACGTATATGCAAAGCATCCAAACAGTACCATTCGCCAATTTTTTGTTCTTCAAGTTTAAGTGAACAATGAGCCCCATTGTTAATCCTTTATCGGAAAATATTTATAACTTTCGACTAGTAGAACAATGAATGGAACAGGTAGACTGTTGAAATCATTGTATATATTGCGTCTATATAGTCTAAGAAACATATATGCAAAGCATCCAAACAGTACTATTCGCCAATTTTTTGTTCTTCAAGTTTAAGTGAACAATGAGCCCCAATGGTTAATCCTTTATCGGTAATTATTTGTAACTTTCGACAAGTAGAACAATGAATGGAACAGGTAGACGGTTGAAATCCTTGTATATATTGCTTCCATATAGTCTAAGAAACATGTGCGCAAAACATCCAAACAGTACCATTCGCCAATTTTTTGTCCTTCAAGGTTAAGTGAACAATGAGCCCCATTGTTAATCCTTTATCGGAAATTATTTCTAACTTTCGACAAGTAGAACAATGAATCGAACAGGTAGACGGTTGAAATCTTTGTATATATTGCTTCTA